>JAXQQM020087961.1:0-327549 GCA_034641835.2 Pinus albicaulis | reverse complement strand
ATATAGCTAAGAGGATAGATTTATGAGAATGATTAATGTTAAATTAAGGGCTACTAACAGGAAGCTAAAGAGGCAGATTGAAGACCTGGAAATTAAATTGACAAAGTCTGAAAGTAAGCTATAGCAGAGATAAAACAAAGCAACAAGTAACAAATATTTAAAACAGTTTTGTTATTGAGGAGGGAAAAATATTTCAAAGTCAACTTATTTTGCTTGTTAAGATCTATGGAAATAATTTCAGAAGTTCAAATGTCCTTAAGACTGCAAACTTTGAAAAAACTGTGTAAAAGAGGCATACACAGCAGTTTCGTAGCGCGCTACGAAACTGCTATAGGTGAATTTTGGGCATGTTTCATAAGTGTTTTGAGGGTAAAAATAGCTTATTTTCAAATTTTGTTGCTACTGGTAGATAGAAAAAGGTCATAGATGAAGATCCAAGTTTCAAAGCAGAAGAAAAAAGGTGTTAAAGGAATATTTTATAGTAATGCAAATTCTGCGCTACGAATCAAGGCAGAAGAAAAACGGTGTTAAAGGAATGTTTTATAGTAATGCAAATTCTACGCTACGAAAACAACTGCTATTTTCGTAGCGCAGTCATACCCTATCTCCTTTATATTGTTTTGGAGGTTTCTTTTTGAACAGGTGGAGGGTGAAGTTTCAAGGAAATGATAGCACATGTCACATATCTAAATTAATCAATGTTGCTAGCAAAAAAGGATTTGAAGATCAGCATGAAGGATAAAGGCTAAAATGGAGGAAACATGTTCCCTGGTTTTTAGGTCAGTTAAGACATGAGTCAGCAGGTTTACAACAAGGCTGGAGGCATCACCAAATTCGACCTCATGAAGTTGCAACTGTCAAAGGAAGTATTTAAGTCTTAGATAAGGTTGTTGAAACATGTTTTAGGAGTTTCACTCCTATTTGTATTAGGACTCCTAAAAGACAGTTAGCTGTCAGTTTTCAATTAAGAGTTTGTTTCAATGAATAGAATAGGTGTCAAATATAGAACTCGAATTTCTCTAATGATGGATCATAGAATCCAGGGTTGTAAAGTCTCTATATGTAGCATGAGGTCGAATTCCTCAAGGTTGGCAATTTTCATTAACAAGCAAACTATGTTATTATAGTAGACTATATGTTTTCATCTTAATACAGATATTGGTTTTACTACTCAGGATTTAGAAAGAGTTTTTGGTGTTTGACCTTCCTATGGCTTTCCTCATCTACCTATTTGCAGTGGTATGAACATATGTTACTTAGAAATCATTGGAAAATGCTCTAACTTCCTTCATATGTTTGTAAACTGTATTTTATTCACCGTGTTACTGTTTCGCTTATGCATCTAAAACTCTGAAATGCCCTGACTTCCATGTTAAGCTAATTTTGATGTTTTGTTGAAACATACCTTGACTCCATAGCCCAATAGATGTTTGTTGTTCAGTAATTTCAACCAGTTATACACTTTTATCTAATTTATTCCTAGAGTTAGCCATCTAATCCTTAATTCAAAATCTTAAACCTATTGAGAGAGCCCTCTCAGGTTGAGGAGGCTAAGCCTCAACTAAAAGTCTGGTTTGAAATAGCTACATTGAGGTAGCCTAATTAGCAGCCTATCAGATCCTATTTTGGTGATAATAGATTTGATCGTTTAGATAATGATGCAAGGGAAAGTTAGATAAGAAGGATCCTATTTTGAATGCGGCATGCATTCTACAATGTATAATCCAAATTTTTAAATTTGAAATTTAATCTATTGATAAGTTCAGATTTGATATCATAGGATTACCCATGGGCTTACAATCTATCCTCTCAAATCTCATATGAATCTTGATTGCATACTTACACTGTCTAAGGAAGGCCTTCTCTAGAGCCTAGGCTCAAGAAATAATGCATAAAGCTAATGTCCTTCATATTGAATTGAGGTGCTAGTTGTGTCTGGAACAATGCTATGAGCTTCTCAGAACTACCTATACATATAAAATCATCTACATATGGGACTAAAATTAATGGATCAGATCTATCAAATAAACAAATATTGGGATTTGCAACAGTTTTAATGAAGCCCAAATCTAACAGTTAGCCATCAATCCTTGAGTACCAGGCACGTGGTGCTTGCTTGGTCTTTTCAAAGGCCTTCAAGATTCTTTAGTATGCATTCATCGGTCTCTCAACCATGCACTTTAAAGCCTCTTTGCTGATTGATGTATACCCCCTTCTCAACTAGTGCATTCACAGACACCATATTTACACCCATCTTAAATAAAATGCAAACCAAAAATGGATGTTAAAAATATAATGCACCTAATGGAAGTATACTTAGTAATTGGATCAAAAGTATGTTTTGTAAGAAGAGGCTCCATATAAGTCCAGGATTCATTAAAGTCTATTGAGATTCTCTGCCTAGTCTACTTTCACTGTAATGGAAAGAATAAATATCTTTTGTTCCATTGGAGTTTCCCCGGGTAGATATTGAAGCATTGGACGTTTCACCTCGTTGATCCTCACTCACCCCTTATGTTCCATCCGGAAATTCCCTACTCTTTAAAATGGAATTATCAAAATTTGGCCCATACTCTGAACGAGTAAGAGAATTGTCCAATTCGGAAAAATCTCCATATTTAACAA
This sequence comes from Pinus albicaulis, assembly GCA_034641835.2. Taxonomy (NCBI): domain Eukaryota; kingdom Viridiplantae; phylum Streptophyta; class Pinopsida; order Pinales; family Pinaceae; genus Pinus; species Pinus albicaulis. Next base: position 324,924 of record JAXQQM020087961.1, on the reverse strand, counting down.
CCATGAACATGAATTTCTCCACGGAAGCACCAATTTCTACATAACGCATGTAGCGAGCCCATGAAGCTAGCTCAACCTTGGGTCGTCCCACCCTTACAACAAGTGTTTGTATCTCTTGAAAATCTTTCACCATTGAGTATATCTTTTTCAGTTTCTCTTCATAGCTAGAATAATTATCAAGACAAACTATAGACAAAGAAGATATGCATGTTGCATGTCTAAAAAATCCCTGGGAGACAGCCATGCATCGTACTAGAGATTTACAATCGCAGATGGCACCAAATATCATCTAAATAATATCTTCAGGAAGACAATCAAACAAATCTAGTTGTGTGTCTTCCATCTTCACTGTACTTCTACAAGATATTCAATAAAATGTAAGTGAGATCATCAATCAACTCTTGCAAAAAAACCTTTAAAATATCCATTCTGAATTGTTTAAGTTGAACGTCAAAATACCACTTTAAATTATTAGGAAAAGATACACACATACCCAATGTTATACAATATAAATAGGGAAAAAATAGGTAAAATTTGAAAGCCTATAAAAGTATTGGTGCACCCTCTTGTATACTCTACTGCCATGCCCTCATCCACAGACCATCATGCTACACATAAATCAATGTTGTACATATCTGTTAATATTGCCACATGTATGTAAGGACCTGCAGAACTACTTGTTATACCTTATACTGTACACTTGTTCAAAGAATTTCTGTACCAAGGTTATGAATTTTGGATGTCCCAAAACTAATAAAATTTTTCTATTATGAGTCAACTATTGATCACATCAGGATATGAAAAAAATTCCTATAAACTATTCCCTAACAATCTCTGTAAACATTATGATTTCCATCTAATAAAACTGGTAAATTTTCTTGGAGAATGTTCCAGTCCTGCTGAACTTTCTTCATCCATTTACGATTATTAATATGTTGTGAAAAACATTTAAAAACTTCAACGATACACCATAAACATGGAAAATAACATTTCTTTTGGCAACAAAAATCACAAAAAGGGATGAGAAGAGCATGCCCTTTAATAAATGTATACCTGGTTTGTTTCTTGGTGGTAGAAGTGATCCATAGGTTCCTTTACACTGTCAAACTGTTTGAAGTGACCTAGGTCATGACAACTAATACTGGGCAAGATATGCAGTGAAAGTTCCTCCCTTTTCTGTTCCGGATGCACTGTATCTTCCTCCATTTTATGTTCCATATCAATTTTACCGAATATCAACTTAACTAAATCAAAATCAACAACTTTCCAGCTTGCAAGACCATCTTAATCATATTCTTCAGCATTATTGCAAACCGATGCATCATCTTCATCTCTACGAAACACAAATATTTTTTGAGGTCCAACCTGCATAACAAACACAAAAAATTAACCTTTGGCAACAAAAGTAAATTCATACTGTTTATTCTGTGATAGCCTGTTTATAATGTGGCAATGATACCAACGAATAAATGGTAAGAGGTTACCATGGTTTAATGTAGACTCTCTGACCCAAAGCATACATGATCTCCTAGGGGCTCAGTTTACATCATCTCAATATTATTTGTAGCCTGAAAAGTAGAAACGAAAGTTAATAGAAAAGTTTGCGAAAAGAAATAATAAACATAATAAATATGCTTAACGAAAAGCATCGATACCTGTGTCACGACTGGAACCTAAGAAGGAATAATGTCTTCAGGAAGCCCTTGATGTGTAGCACATACCTAAAAATTCAATAATGTTAAAAGCCACACCATATAAAATTATGTTCATCTTAAAGTCACTTGCAATTTAATGAAAATTCTAGATAGATAATACCTGTGAGACCACTGGAACATATGAAGGTATCATGTCTTCAGGAAGCCCTTCATGTGTAGCACTAGCTTGAAAATTCCATAATGTTAAGACTCATACCATATAAAATTATGTGACATAAATTCATTTTCAATTTGACGTACAAAAATATAGATAGATATTAATGAATGTGGCACCTGTACATGATCATGCCCATGATCTATAGAATGAGGATCAGGGGCAAAGAAATGTTGTTCTAAGAATGTTGTAAACTGCATAAGTTAAATAAATATATTGGCATAAGTTTTTGGAGACTAAATGTATATACATCAAAAAATCATGTTACATGCACTCTAGCTCATCTTATAAATGTGTATTTTAAAATAGATCAAAAAATGCTTGTACATACATCGCCCATGGTGTGCATTTTTTGTCTAATGGCTCGCTCATAGTGGTCTCCACAGGAGGATACATACTCCAGAATATCATCTCGCTCCATCTCCCTCAACATATCATATGGAATACTCACAAATGAACAAACTCTTGCACTAGATGAAGGTTGGCTTGTCCCTAAGCCGACTTCCACCCCTCCTAAAGCAGCTGCAATATGTTTTTGTATCTTATCCCTCATCTAAGATGTAGCACTGGAGATAAGGGCTAACTCCTTTGGAAGTGTAACTACCCTAGGTGGTCAAGGTGCTAAACGAGGTGCTGGAGGCCTAAACCCAACATCTCGCATAGCATCAGGTCGTTCATATGTACGACCTTTTCCAGCTCCATAGAATTTGGACCCCATATTTGTATAGTTAGGGTCCATGTGCTCTCGAAATTGAGCATACAACATCCTAAAAGAATATTGCGACACCTCATCATTATTTGGGAACTTCCCATATGCATACAAGAACTTCTCATAAATATAAGGTGCAATATTGGGATCATTGAATCTTGCAATCTTCAGACGTTTTTTGTCTTCATGCCGCAAGTCACTGATAGTGACAAGCCCATTTCTTTAGTGATCCTACTTTTAACTTCATTGTAGGAGTGAATACCAATCATTGACGCTCTCCTCCTACGCATCATGTCAAGAAAAACTTGGGTTGATGGTCCAACCCCACGATAAGTCTCTATCAAACTCTACAAATTGTGAAAAACAATTTGGAGACAATATCGACTAGGGGTAGAGAGATTACAACTTTGAAATTCATTGCATAATCTCATGGAATTCTCCCTCATCCGATCAACAGTAAGTAAGGAGATGGTATCTTCCCAAGGCATCTCCTCAGGAATATCACCAGGATAGGTGTAAAGGGAAATATAGCTCAGATTTTGAGCAAACTCATGAACCCTACGACCTCTCCCCTTAGGAGGGCGACGATCACCACCTATAACATGTTAAATTATTGCACATATTAAAAATTAAATAGTTTCAAAGGAAAATTTGTATTTAAAAAACTTTTCTGGTCATTTGAAAATACCTCATGGAAAAACTATCTCACCCTCTTCGCTCATCGGACTAGGATTGTTCCCTTCTGAGGAATGAAGGTCTCTACTAGCCACTATACAAAACATTAAATTGTTTTATAACACAAGTACATGAGACACACAATAAGTTTCACATTAAACATACATCAAACAATAAATTTTCCTTTAGATTTTACCTGAATGAGAACTATCCAAGTGTGGGATGGATGCCACAGGCTGAGACATTGTTCTTCTTTGTCCCTCACCAACAATATGGCCAAGCCCAACTCTTAAATTTGCACATATGGAGCATAATTTTTTCACATTAAACACATGTCATTTGAAAAAAAAAATTCATCTGTTCAACATTGAATATAGTGTAAACTTGAACATTTTAACTAGTAATCTAATGTGTACCTATACCGTGTATAATATACCCCTCAGAATGGGCTCTATGAAATTGGGGACAAATGTGAACAGGTCTATGGGGCTCCTCTTGTTCGATTTGGTGTCTGGGAGCATGAGTCATATGAGTGCGTCCACCTATGCAGGACAAAAAAATTCACATTGATCAATTTTTCACAACGAACAATAAATATAACCTACTTGAAAACATGACATAACTAAGCAACCAATGTACCTAATAATCCTCCTCTCATGGAGAGGTCTCTAGAGGGCTCGTCTGATGCCATTGTTGCTATAAAATCGAATAAAATTTCTACCCCTCATAAACAAATTAGAAAACAAAGTATCAATCGACAGTCATGTCATCAACCAATGAATAACATGTATTATAGCTCCTTGACATACAAGGGCTCGACAATAGTACATGGCATAATATCTCATGGCACTAACTAAGGTGGGTCAATCGTTCCTCCATTTGTACAACTTGACTACCTAGGTATTAGTGAGTGGTCTCCTAAAGTGTTGTTCTACGTCTTTTGGAGCAATAGGATGGTTGGTTAGCCTATTGAAAGAGGGATTCAAGTATACCTAGGGGAATTCCTATATTCCTAAAGGTACATGGAGGTGATATTTTTTTACAAGTATTGTCTTATGTCGTAGTACTGCAAGCGATACTAGCAAGGGTTACAAGTGTTTCACACAATGTGATTCCACTTTATTTCCTACATTTATTGTTCCTCTACTGTAGTATTACCCAGTTATGGATAGATCACCATGTTATTAAAGGGCATTAGAACACAATCCAAAAATAAATTTTAAATATATATGAGCTTGATAACCAAAGGAAAGGTATCCTAAAATAGAAAGAAAATAACTTGTGCAAAGTATGTTTTGAGGCTGAAATTAAAAAATGTTCACAACTTCTGCTATACTTCTTTGATTGGATATTATGACCCCAATCATGAAATGCTACAAGATAATTAGATCTATTGTCACTCGATTGGCAGAAATTTTTTATTAATGGAGTTGGAAAATCATCATTTTGTAGGGTTAATAACCTTTTCTAATAATCATTACTGGAAAAGAGGCCATTGCCTCAATTCTTCTTCTTTCTGAGTTCCTCATCCTATTGTTTTGTAGTCACCATCAATAGTCACAACTGATGTTCTGGTGAAATATTCCTCCTCAAGAGCAATGGAATCTTAGTTAATGGATATTTATAACAAATCCTTTTGAAGTGTTGAGGATGGAGAACATTGTACATCAATATGGGGCTCCATTCATGTATTATCACACTTGATATGTAATCCCTTTCAGGCCCATGTATTCATGATTTTTTCTTTTCATTGTAGAAAATATATTTTAAACAGCTAGGAAAAGCGCCTCTCTCCTGATATCGAAATAACCCCTCGTATATATGGAGCGCCAAAGATTCACAAAGCTGGTGCCCCCCTAAGACCCATTGTCAACACTATCGAGGCTCCAACTTACGAATTAGCGAAATATGTTGCTAAAACTTTAGCACCTCTAGTGGGCAATACTAGCTCATACATAAAAGACTCAAATCATTATGTGGTTTTCATTAAAAATGCTAATCTGGAACCAGGTGACAAAATAGTAAGTTTCGATGTGGTCCAGCTCTTTACTAAGATACCCTTAGATGAAGTCGTGGAAGTTGTTAAGGAAGTTGTGGATCCCGAGACTGCTAGGTTAGCAGAAATTTGTTTACGCTCAACCTTGTCACATTCCAAGGAGAGATATTTGAACAAACAACAGGGGTAGCCATGGGGTCTCCACTATCCCCCATAGTGGAAAATCTCTTTATGGAAAAATTTGAAAAAAGGGCCTTGGACTCGTACCCTCTTAAACCTAAATTCTAGATTAGATTCGTGGATGATACCAGTGTTGACTGGCCCCATGGAGATGATGAACTTAAAAAGTTCCATAACCACCTCAACAGCTTATCCAAGGATATACAGTTCACCATGGAAGATGAAGATAATAATTGTATTCCATTCTTGGACATTCTTCTCATCAAGAATGAAGATGGTTCCATTGGACATAAAGTATTTAGAAAAAAGGCACACATAGATCATTATCTCCATGCCAACTCACACCATCATCCGGCTCAAAAGATGGGGGTTCTCATGACTTTTTTCACACGAGCCTTCAGAATTTCCGATAAAAAGCACTTGGAAGAGGAAATTGCATACTTAAGAAAGGCATTCACTAATATGGGATACAAAAACAGGGACATCATAAAAGCCATACAAAAAGCCAGATCCGGTAACAAAAGAAATCCTCGTGATGAAAATCTAAAGTCTAAAGCCTACCTCCCTTACATCCAAGGGGTCACCGACAAACTAGCCAAAGTCCTAACTAAAAATAACATTGAGACCTCGTTTAAGCCCCTAATGACTATCAAGCAAAGAATGAAATCTGTCAAGGACAAACCTGATCCACTCCAACATAAAGGTGTTTACCGTATAAATTGCTCATGCGGTAAATACTACATTAGAGAAACAGAAAGATCTTTCAAGATTAGGCTCAAAGAACATGGGGCCGACATTAGAATTGGGAGAACAAAATCATCGGCTCTAGCTGATCACTCGAATAAAACCCTCCACCATATCTACCTAGAGGATGCTAAAGTTATAGCCAATGAAAATCACTATTACAAAAGGAAGATGCGAGAGGCTCTTGAGATCATCAAACACCCAGAAAACCTCAATAGGGATGGAGGTTTAGAAGTCAGCAAAAATTGGGTCCCCTTATTTTCACACTCTTAAATCTTCCTTTCCCTGGTTGCACCTTTACCCTCCTCCTCCTTTCCCCCTCCCCTGCGGTTCGCTGTCCTCCCCTTCCTTGGAACTTAGAGTGAAATTTTTTGACTCTATCCCTTCCTGTATAACACTCCTTTCTGTCCCCTTTATAATTTCTCCTTGACCTTTCCTTTCCTTTCAAACTCCTTCTCTTACCCTGTCTTCATTACCTTTTAAACCTCGGGGCTCTCCTCATAAACCTTCAAAGTTTGTGTCTTAACTAGATATTTTCATAGCTACCTAACTTTAAATGATTAGGCCTTGCCCTCCTGCTCTTTATAATTTATTATTTATAATTTCCCTTTAGTCCGCATCTATAATCATCACCTTTCATTTGAGCCCTCTTAATCCTTCCCCCTTCTCATAGTATACTCAATTCATTAGTATCAGTCCTTAATAATAAATACCTTTAGTAATAGCTATATTTAACTATCCCTATGGTTTATTAAAATAAAATCAACCTTAATACCTTATAAGGATTCCTTCTTTTAGTGTTTTTTCGCCCCTTTTTAAAGAAAACTTTAATTAGCTTATTTGCTTCCTTTGGACCCCTTCCTTCTCTCGAGTTGTTTTTTCAGTTTCCTATTTATGTCACCTGCTAGGGTTTCATCTTATATTCACACCCTTTATATTAAAACCTTGGTTTTATAGTAATTTGTGGCTTTATATTATTATACTCATTTCATTAATATCATTCTTAAATTAATAAATACCTTTAGTTATAGCTTTATTTAGTATTCCTAAGGATCTATTAAAATAAAATTGACATTAATGCCTTATTTGATTTCTTTAAATGCTTTTTCCTTTTAAAATAATGTTAATTAGCATTTTTTGCATCCTTTAGGCTTCTTCCTTCACTCTTGTTGTTAATTTAGTAAACTTATTAATTCACCTTGTTAGGGTTTCATCTTATATTTCCCCCTTTATTATAAATCTTGGTTTTATATTATTATGTTACTTTAATAATAATATGAAATTAAAAACCTTGTCTTTAATTTTTAGTAGAGCTAATTAACCCCCTTTAGTTTTCTTGATGTAGATTCATTTATTTCCCTTGCTTTTATTTAAAAAACATTTTGTTTTTTGTAACCCTCTGTTAATTTAGAAAGCTTTTTTTTAATTTGATTTTTGTATTTAATATGAAATTATCATTTGACTTTTGGCTTGGTCAACCTTTTCTCCTACACTCCTGATAGGTTTTTATTTTATCTTGCTCTTCTCTCTTTTTTACAGCATTTGTCCTAATGATGGGTCTTGTTCTATACCCGAAACGTTGACACAAAAATGTTCACTATGGAGATTCCGAACCCAGAAACTCAAAGCTAGGACAACATTTGAAATTCTCTTCCTTTTTTGGTTCAAGCATGTTAGCATTTTCAAATACATGTGAATGAATCTAGACTCCAAGAAATATCCATGTTGAACCAGAAAGTCTTGTGGTTTCCTTTATGTTCTTTTGCGTTTACATGCTACTATGTCCTCTTTTACTCATCTAGTATAAAGGACTTACATTCCCAGCCTGTTATGTCTCCTAGATCTTTTACTCTATTTCAGATTTAATAAGATGTACAATATCAATATCAGCTCAGAAGGTAGGCTGACAAGCAGTGCAGACTCCAAATATCACAGAGGTTCTATCAACATATATTGTGAGTTATCTGGTGAATTATACCTGTTGACTATTAGAAAACAATAGTTGGAATCCTATTATGTACTGGCATTTTGTTTCTTTTGATTCAAAAGTTTCAAATTCAACTTGCGATACAATCTTATCTAATTATTTATTAACCTACGTGTTTGAACGAATTTCTTTTTTCATAAATTGTTTAATCCTTTGTATGGAAATTTAAGTGTCTAACACTGATTGGGATGCTCAAGACAAATGTATATGTGATAGTTCTCGTTTGAGAAACTTTGTATGCCTATTGTACCACCCATTTCATGATAGCCTTACATTCAATGATATCTAGTGTGTTATTCTTTTGCTCAATGTGATTCACATCAAGTATATTCTCTTTTTACTCATCCAGAGGTGATGATTTTGATTGGATGCTAAAGATACAAAAATAATTGTTTATAATTATAGTTTTAATTTTGATAATTTAAGGATTTTGTCTCTAAACTTGTAATTTGTCATAGGGTACTCTATTGAATTTATGTAGATCTATTTGTTGCCTATTTGTTTATTGATCCATGTAAATCGTGATAGATCCACAAATTTTGTAGAAAAATCCCCTAGAAGGAGCCACCTTCTTGTTGATTCCATAGATCAGATTAACAAGTATTATGTGTTGCTCAATAAAAGGAAATGGGTACCAACAAGAGACATAGATACAAGAATATCTCATAGAGGTAAAACTGGAGAGGGTAAAAAGTATAGTTGAGCAACAGGTTTGATAAGAAGGAAACTACCCACTTTGGTCTGTATCAGTGAATAAATGAAGAAAAGTATGAGCATGAGATGTAGATATGAGGAAACATTCATTTTTACTATCTGTAATCTGACTAACCCAAATCACATAAAATCCATGAGTTAGTGCCCTATTCTTGATAACTCCATCTGGTTGTGTTCTTTTTCTATTATGTGATTGAGAACATTCTCCATAGAATACTTAACCTCGCATAAAAAGCACAGGAAGAACCTCAATTAGTATAATTTCCAAGTTTCCAAGTCAAACTTTTAACCGAAGAGTGAATTTACAGAGAAGACTGTGAGTGAGAGGCGTGAAGCCCTATTGGGAATTAGAAGAAAAATTAATGTATCGACCAAAATCCCCTTCTCACGTGCACCTACATTCATTTATAGGGAGACATGTCCTTTCCCTTCGAAGAAGAAAACCATAGACCACCTTTCTCTATTTTAGTACACTTTCGGGTGCTATTTCAGGAGAATCAAAAAAAATATTAAAGAACATATAATCAGGGATAATTCTATGGTGACAAAAAAGAATCCAAGGTGGTGCAAAGAAGTTCCTTCCAATCCCCTCCTACAGGGGCACCCATTTTCTTGCAATGGCGAGTGAGGTGAATTTGGACATTGGTATTAATTATTATTATCATTGTGACATGCAAACATACTCATGGTGCTCTGTCAGAGACATTACCCATTTATTTTTGGTTGGTATTATCATTGTGACATGCAAACATACTCATTGTGCCCTGTCAGAGATCTAGGGCCTTTTGCCCCTTTTCCGTCATCCCTGCCATTTTTGTTGAGCCCGGGCTATGGTCAGCGCAGTCAGTAGAAGAATCACCCAGGAAGGGATCAGGGGATAGATTGTCGAAGGGATCAAAACCTATAATGCGGAATGGACAAATGCAAGCAAAGAAATAGGAAAATCACTATGTAAAAATTAGTCAAGCTCTATGTTGATGAAAAGCACTTAATGACAATGAAAATCTCTATCAAGGATGAAAATCTTGAACAAGAGTGTAAACAAGCTATTTCTGAATTCTCCAAACTCCCTTAACCTTCTAGTAAATCCTCTTTATTAAGGTGAGAGAGTGATGATAAGGCAGGAACTAAATCGGTTCAGTTATGTGTTATTTTCACTTGGTAACCCAAACGAAACTTGACTCGCAATTGACCTGGGTTGCTACCTATCGGGTTGCATCGACTAGTGAGGGTTTGGTGGGGTTACAACCAGTTGGAATCCATGACCATAGAGCATATTGAAACTCAGGGAAGGATTGTCGCAACTGGGAAGAGTATTGCATGAGTTGTGCACTTCTGTTTGGGAGGTGTAGAGGTTTTATGTCTACTTATGCAATAGTGGACCTTACTCCCATTATTCATGGATGGCCCATCTTCCACCGAAGTTATAAAATCATTACTTCCCTTGGTACATGTTGAATTTTAATTCTTCGCTGGAAATTTACATGTTGAATTTTAATTCTTCGCAGGAAATTTATGGCATCGGGCTGAGAAATGCCATTCAAAAAAACAAATTCGAGACTTACCTGGCTAAATATCCAATTTGTCGCTGGTGCTCATGACAAACTCGATCACTGAGGTGGCTCGAAAACAACAGGGCTTGTTCTGCTCCAGTGTACAGGTTTGTGCGGGCCAGGGATTTGCAGAATGTCGGGGGAGACAGGAACTGCAACATTGAATCCCAGACAATCATATCAATATGTGATAATATAGTGCATGCTACTACTATGTAATATCCCTATTATATATTTTACTTAATTTCCAGGAGTTAAATTCAAGAAATCCATTATTAAATTTTTCCAAAAGATTCAATAATAAATTTCAACACCATTATAAAGAAAAAACACTGCAAACCCTAGTGATTTATTAATAAATTGCAAGGAAATTACATCAATTTGATCTAGAAGGAAACCTGATAGGGATATTCACAAAAACCCTTGGCTTTGACTCCTTTAGCTCTGTAACTCGTACTCCATAGTGAATTGTGGATCCAGCCCTCCTGAAGTATACAATCGGCCACCTTGAACCCTAGCAATTCGGCCCTCTAGAAGATTAGTCTTCTACTAAAAACTCGTGGGAGCTATTTGAGACTTAGTGCATATCAGAAATATGAAGAAGGATGAAAATTTTGATTTGGTTAAGCCCTAATTTTTGTGAAACATTTTTTGGACAAAAGACTAATATGAGGCACATATTCGGCATGGTTTGAGGCCCATACTGAGGCATAATTTCAACGTCTGTTGAAATCATTTTTGAGGCAGACCCCTATAGTTGACATATTTAGTATTATGCCAAATATACAAAAAATCGTCGATGCTCAGGGTAGCTCGAAAACGAGGGTTTCCTATATGTAAACCTCTATGAGACCATAAACTGTAAAATTCAAGATGGAAAGAGGATTTTATTACTCTACGCTCAATTCAAACAAAAAGAGCGTTTCTTGTATGTACATTGTAAACCTCTATGAGACCATAAACTGTAAAATTCAAGATGGAAAGAGAATTTTATTAGTCTACGCTCAATTCAAACGAGTATTCAACCCTTGCAACCCACAAACAATATATAAATACAAATGACCATAAAAATAATGGCATGAATAAAACCTCTGAGCTAATTAGTGAACATAAATTTCAATGAAAATAAAATCACCTTAGTGGGGTAGTGCCCATGGATTTGGGTAAGTTGACGCAACTCCAGCGGCTTCGCGTAGCTTATAATCAACTGATTAGCGACAACAACATGAGCTTGCCCATTCTTACTACTCTAATTAACTGTTCCTCCCTACGAGAACTCGTCTTATACTCTAATAAACTCACGGGACATTTGTCCTCTTCTATTGGCTAGCTCTCTAAAAGCATGAGTATGGTATACTTGGGCTTCAATGATTTAACAGGCGAAATATCTCCACATATTGGAAACCTAACTAGTTTAACATTCCTTGAGTTAGAGGAGAATCATTTTACCAGAGCAATTCCTTCACTTAATAAGCTTCAAAGACTGGAGAGGTTATATTTGAGTTCCAACAATCAACAAGGAAACATTCCAATGGAAATTGGGGAACTCAAACACCTATGGGTTTTATCTATCGGGGGAAATAATCTGACCGGAATAATCCCTCAATCCGTTGCCTACCTCCAGTAACTAGAATATCTAAATATCAGACAAAACCAATTATCAGGTACTATACTTGAAACTTTAGGGAAATGTGGGAATTTGTTACTTTTAGACCTATCATATAACAGGCTCTGCGGGCACATACCTCCAGAGGTGGGAGGCCTTGTAAATTTGTCTATAGGTTTAATAATTTCAAACATTTTATTAAATGGAACAATACCTTCGGGGATGGGGAAAATGATTATGGTTCAAGTTATAGATCTTTCCTTCAATGCACTTGAAGGTATTATTCTAGCTTCACTTATAGAACTTCAAAATCTTTATTCCATATATTTATCTTCCAACAATTTGTCAGGTTAAATACCCATGTTTTTAGAGAAACTCAAAATTCTCATCTATTTAAATGTTTCTTTCAATGAACGATGCAATACATAGCATATAATGCAAAGAGCACCTATAGATCTGGTTGCGTTCATTTTTTGTATTCTTTGATTGAGAACGTAGCCCACATAATACAATTTACCTTAAAAAAAAGTCGTTTTCGAGACTTAACTGGCTAGATATCCAATTTGTCATTGGTGCTCACGATGGCTCGAAAACGACAATGCTCCAGTGTACAGGTTTGCAGAATGTCGAGGGAGACAAGATTTTGGGGTTTTTTTATAAGAATAAAACTCTCGGATGAGAGTTAAAAAAAATCTAGGCCGAGAGTTTTACAACTCTCATCTGAGAGTTTATCTCAATAAAACTCTCGAATAAAAAAATACTTAACTCTCGTATGAGAGTATTTTAACTCCGGTCAAGCCCAATCTAACTCTTGGGTGAAACATTAAAAATCTCTTGGACGAGAGTTCTAAAAACTCTTGGTCGAGAAATTGAGTTGACTATTTTCTCAAATGAGAAATTAAAAATTTCACCCTAATTTTGGCCATATGCCAAAAAGTGTTTCCCAACTTCAGGATTTCACCCAATTATTATTAGAGAATATTTTGTATTTAATAAAATTATATTATTATTAAAAATATTTAAAATTTCATTTGTATTATCATTGGAGGAGTTTGTTTTAATAATTATATTTAATTGTAATATTTTTTTTCAATTATATTTTTTTTTTATAAAAAAAAAAAAATCTTACGTTGATAAGGGTCCTTCTTTTAGAATATAGGTTTTTTCAATAATATATATTAAGAGTATGACCACGATTTAATAAACATTAAATATTCTCTATTTTTATTAAAAATAGAGGGATGTGATTGATGAGCCTCATAATTGGAATAATAATGTTGGAACTACCGAGGCTACCAACTTTAATTATCAACTCGGTGTTCGTACAAACTTAAGAGGTATCGGCACTATATGTGTAGCATACAATGTGTCGTTCTTTTGTTGATCTGATGTAATGGAGTGAATTTCATGAAATCAAAGCCTAAACTAATTTCAAAAAATGGAAGTGTTGCTTTGAAAAGAAATTAATCCTAGGAAAGAACAACAATTTGTAATTGAAATCCTAAGAGCATGAATTCAAATAAATAGACCTAATCTACTTGGTAAAAATGGGTGTCCTAAGTGGTGTTTATTCTTCCTCAATCATGGATTTATATCCTAGGGGTAATGATTCAAGCCCGAGAGACAAAAACAATCTTTGGGAGCAGATCTGGTCGAGTTCACATATGATTCAAAAGTGCTACAGGAAACTCTATTTTTGGTATAGGAAACTCTGTTTTGGAAATAACTCACCGAATGACCATGTAAATCAAATGAAAATGGCATGAGAAAATTTTTGTTGGTAATTAGGATGTCTTAGGTCTCCATTCCAAGTGAAATCACTCCAAAATACCCCTGTTCATACGTGCTAAAAAATAACAGAAAATTACTACTCTAAAATATGGAAATTCAAGAACTAGTGAGCTAGTTAATCTATCAAATTCATAACCTAATCAAGTGAAAATGAAATGAGGTAATTTTTTTTATTAAATTTAATATTATTATGACCTAATACAATTGTAATCAAGTTAAATGGATCTCATTAACCCCTTCTAAAAAATAGCATAAATTTACTACTATTTCACTACAAGGCATTTCCAGAAATATTATATTCGTGAACTAGTAACCAAATCCAAGTAGCTTAATGATTAAGATGACCTTCCAAAGTTATTCAAAGGATGAATAATTATTTTGAACCTATAAACAACCTGCAAAAGAAATCACTTCAATCATTTAACTGAATTCTACATCAAGAAAAGAAAAAATACTAAATACAGAATTATGCAAAACAGAAATAAGAGAGGCATGTGAATAAGAAGTGACAAGAACATAAAGAAATTATGAAAGAGGGCTGAGGCTCCTGGGATGGCCAAGCCCAGGGAGGAATCATAGTCCTATTTAAGAAACCAAGTCTTTTAAGCTAAAAATGGCACCAATATTCATTATTGAATCAGTCCAAGTACATCCCTGCAAGAAATGAAAATGGAGCTTCCAGACAACAAGTTTTCTCCACAATAAGACTAAACAATACATGCCCCTAGACGTCAATTTGAATTGGTAATTATAAAAAATGATGAGGAATCATTCTCCTTGAAAGGAGGAAGCTTTCCCCTCCAAAATCCCTCAAATGGTGGATCTGGTTCCCAACACTAGGAGTTTGCAGTAAATGACACGGAACACATTCCTAGATTTTCTCAATCATCGGAGTTCCAGAACCTCTCCAAATTTTCTCAATTATTTCATGATATTTTTTTCATTTATTCTCCAATATTGATCCTATAGTAGTAGAGAGCAAGTCCCTAAATTATCTCCTTCTCCAAATCTTCATAATCTACCCAATATTCTCACAATATTCTACAAAAATAAATAATATCAAGAACAAATATGCAATTATCTTTAAACCTTCATAACGAACATATTAAAACTTAAGAAAACATTATTAAGTGTATAAGGAGAGATTTAATATATCTTTTATGTGCCTAAGAAAGGTTAGATGGACCTTAATTTATGTCTAATTTAGAGGCCCATCAGTGATTAAACTCAAAACATAAGCCTGGCCATTCTTTCCAATGGACGTGTTTGATCCATTGTGATAAGGCTCGAAGACTAGGCACCCTACCCACATGGCGTCACAACTCTTGCTAAGTCATGATTTATTGGAATATCTGGCTTGAGAATAGGCATTGTATCCACATGACGTCTCAAATCTTGCTAATTTATAATTTATTTGAATATATGGCTTGCGGGCTATTGAATATACTCTTAGTGACATCCAAAATATTTGATACTAGGATTCACACAAATTATTCCTAAGTGTTACTGATTCACCGTGATTTAAAAAAATAAAAGACATTATTTAGGGCTTAAGTTCATTCAACAACAATGCTAATTCATTACAATAAATTTATACTCAATACTTTGTTGAGAAAAATACTGAGAGGGGGGGTGAATCAGTATTTAGAACTGACTGAAAACTTTTTATCAGAGATCTTATTTAATTATTTACTTAGATTATTGCATCATTCATTCATCAGAGGTTTAGTAAGCAGTAAGCATGTGCAGGAATAACAGAATAAACCATCACACATAAGCAACACACATAAACACCAGTATTTAACGTGGAAACCGAATTTGGGAGAAAACCACTGCTGTTGTCGTCTCTGTCTTCAATATTTATTATAAAGAAAACTTCTTAAAATTTCTGTGCTGGCGCAGACTTATACCAGCACGCAAGCACCCACCTGCAGAAGGCTACAACCTTCTCTTGTTCTCCAGTCACTACTGGAAGGGAGCTCCAACCCCCCTGATTTCAGATCCACCAACTTCCTTCAATTTCTTAATCACACTTGCGTCAGGTCTTCATTATTTCTTTGCAGATCTTCCTAGAGATTCACCATTTCTAGATCTAGAGATCTTGAACCTTCATCCACTCTATAGGTGCATCATAGATTCAGCGTTATCAAACAATAGATTTCAATCATGCAGATATCTCTTAAAGAGATTTATTTATTGACAATCCCTCCGCACGCACACATTGTACTATAATCCTCTTCTCCTTATATAGTTTTGCCTTTATTAATACCATGAGTCAAAACCACCCAACCGCTGATGGTATTTCCTAGACGGGATCAAATAGATAATCCAGCAGGGTCTACCCAAGCCCCAAACAATTTCTCATTAATTTCTTGGTTTGGCAATTAGATAATTAATCTAAGGCTTTTTAATATCTCAATCTGAGATTGAGATATTAATCCAAATTCCTTCTTTAGTAATGACCTTCCTAAGGCATACAAAAACGCTCTTTTAATAACAACCCACGTATTAAAAAAATAATCCAGATTGGAACCCCAACCTACGCTTTTCCATGCATATTCTTACAACACGAATCAACCCAAAAGGTAATCTTTATCTCCGCCGTATAATATTATAGCCAAGGTTAATAAACATTTAACTTCGGGCCACACGTATATGATCAATCGTCCAATCAAATTCCCGCGCCATACTTTGGTTAACCTTCGCGCATCTTCTTCATATGACCGTTGTCCGATGGCTCCCCTCCAGATCGACGACGCTCAACGATATCGCACGGCCTCCTTGGTCGATCGTTAACGTGCGATGGCGCGCTGTGATGGCGGTTTTTCAAAGTCGCTCGAGGACACGCATCGGTCGATCTATGGAATCGCTCCCAACCTCTTGAATACCGCTTGCCCGTCGAAAGCGGTGCGATGAAAACCGGAAACCACTCGTGGTTTCTTCCGCTCGTGGTTCCTTTCCGCTCGCTTCACTCTGGGTTCCGTCCGCCTTTATTCCGTCATTGCTACATTTCTTCATGAAGGCATAACCCTGTTTTAATTGTTCTTCCTCCGCGCAATTATGTTAATGTAACTCAAGTTAAATATATATATATATGTATATATATATATATATATATATATATATATATATATATATATATATATATATACATACATATATATATGTATGTATATATATATATATATCTATATATATATATGTATATGTATATCTATATATATATATATATATATATATATATATATATATATATATATATATATATATATATATATGTATTCCGGTAAACATGCTCTGCGATCATGTGTCCATTCAATTTCATGCTTCAGCAAGCAGGTTAACCCTATCGATTCCACCATACAGAATTACATCCTTTACCGATTTTCTAGCTCATGCTTTTACAGAAATCGAATCCATCAGCCCTTTACTCAGATTTACTCAGCCATACTTAACATATATTGCGAAGAGACCAGAATCCTCCAACTTTAGAGGTTTGTCAGGATGTATGAATACACCGAAATTATTCACACATGATTTAACACGTCCTTATTCACATCGATTCTTCCAGAGCTTCAATTAATGTACATTCAGTCTTATATTCTACTTGTATAGAACTGCAGATGGCTTTTTGAGTTCTTCATACAGTCATTATCTGCATCTTGTGTCAGAGAGTTGCCATCAAGGACAATCAATTCAATATAATAGGATACCAGAAACATATTGCCAACAATCTCCCCCTTTGGACTTGATGGCAACCATGACCAGAAATACATTCAGCAATATTCTCCCCCTTTGACATCAAGGGCAAAGGATAGATCAGGATCCTTTGTACCGACAATACCATGCTCCCCCTGAGATCATGTTGTATCTTTAAACATAATATTCAATGACTTATACACTCAAGATGAGAGCAAATTACAGCAAATAATTTAGAATGCCAACCATGCATCCTTGCCACATGACCAATGCTCCCCCTTAGCCTGTGCATCCTGAACACTTTCAATAGGAGCGTATCCAATTTAATCTTCTGAATTTACACAGATCTGATCTTCTTCATGGCAGAGACTACTCCCAACTTCTGTCTGAGATATTCGAATGCTTCCCTAGGTAAAGGTTTGTTAAATATATCAGCAACTTGTTCTTTGGATGGAACATAATCCAACTTCACCTTTTGTTCAAGCACTTGTTCACGTAAGAAGTGATACTTGATGGGAATGTGCTTGGTCTTGGAATGCATGACCAGATTCTTTGAGATACTGATGGCACTTGTATTATCACACATAATGGAAATAGGAAGTGAACATTTGATTTGAATGTCTTGTAAGGTTTGCATCATCCAAATAAGTTGAGTGCAACATGATGCGGCAGCCACATATTCTGCTTCTGCTGTAGATAAGGCAATAGAGCTTTGCTTCTTGCTGAACCAAGATACTAACTAGGGCCCCATATAGAATGCACCACCACTAGTGCTTTTCCGATCATCAACATTTCCAGCCCAATCTGCATCAGTGTAAGCATGAAGAGTAAGATCAACATTCTTTGGATACCATAGTCCAAAGTCTTGAGTTCCTTGTAGATACTTGAATATTCTTTTGACAGCCTGAAGGTGAGACTCTTTTGGATTAGCTTGGAATCGTCCAACAATCCCAACTGCATGCATAATGTCTGGTCTAGTCCCAGTGAGATAAAGTAGACTTCCTATCATAGATCTGTATTCCGGTTGATTCACCATGGGAGAATCATCATGTGAACTGAGATTACATCTAGTTATCATTGGTGTACTTACAGGTTTGCATTCTTTCATGCCATACTTCTTTAGAATTTTCTTAAGACATTTTGCTTGTGATAAGAATATGCCATCTGTTGCTTGTTGTACTTGCAAGCCAAGAAAGAATGTTAGTTCCCCAAGTAAAGAAATTTCAAATTCTTGTTGCATAACAGAAGCAAATTTCTGACTCATAGATTCTTCATTACTTCCAAAAATGATATCATCAACATATACAACCACAATCAATAGTTTATCATTTTTAGTTTTTGTGTATAAGTTGTTATCAGCAGACCCCTTTGAAAATCCTTGTTGATGAAGATATTTGTCAAGACGATAATACCATGCCCTTGGAGCTTGTTTGAGACCATATAGAGCCTTTTTAAGTCTAAAAACAAGTTTTTCATCATTTCCCAAAATGAATCCTTCTGGTTGTTCTATATAAACTTCTTCTTCTAGATCACCATTGAGAAAAGTAGATTTAACATCCATTTGATAAACTTTGATTTGTTGGAAGCTTGAAAAAGCAAGAAACATTCTTATGGCTTCAAGTCTAGCCACAGGAGCAAAAGTTTCTTCAAAGTCTATACCTTCTTGTTGAGCATACCCCTTGCAAACAAGTCTAGCTTTATTTCTTATAACCTCCCCATTCTCATTTAACTTATTTTTGAATATCCATTTAGTTCCAAAGACATTTTTGTCATGAGGTCTTGGTACTAATTCCCAAGTGTGATTCTTTTCAATTTGGTCAAGCTCTTCATTCATGGCTTGAATCCAACATTCATCTTTGCTGGCTTGATTGAAATTTTGTGGTTCAATAGTGGATAGAAATTCCAGGTAACTAGAAGATCCCACAAGAGTCCTTCTTGTTTGTACACCTGATCCCTTTTCTCCCAAAATTTGAGATTCTGGATGATTCTTTTGAACATATCTGGATGGAGTTTTTTTAGATAAATCTTCTTCGGGTTCTTCATTGGGTTCACTGTCTATATCATTCCTATTTGATGTAGAAGGATATATGTCATCATCGTCTTCATCTGTTGTTTGTTTTTCTTCTTTTGGAGCTGCAGGAAACTCATCAATAACAACATCTATACATTCAACAATCTTCTGAAGTCTTTTATTGTAACATTTATATGCCCTACTCCTAGAGGAGTAACCAAGAAATATTCCTTCATCTGCTCTGGGTTCAAACTTGCCAAGTTTTTCATCATTATTTTTGATAAAGCACTTTCTCCCAAAAACTCTAAAGTGCTTCACAGTGGTAGGATTGCCATACCATAGTTCATATGGAGTTTTATCACTATTTACACGAACATATGCCTTGTTAAGAATATTTACCGTTGTATGTGCTGCTTCTCCCCAAAATGTGTCAGGTGTTCCGAAATCATCAAGCATAGCTCTAGCCATTTGTTGAACTGTTCTATTCATTCTTTCTACTACGCCATTTTGTTGTGGAGTGCCAGCTACAGAAAACTGTCTTTTTATGCCATGTTGTTCACAAAATTCAAGGAATTCATCTGATGTATATTCTCCTCCTCGATCAGATCTAAGACACTTAATTTTTAGATCTAATTCATTTTCAACCAGTGCTTTGAAGATCTGAAATTTCTCAAATGCTTCATCTTTGTGTTTAATCAACCCAATCCAACACATTCTAGAGAAATCATCAATAAATAAGATACAGTATTGTTCACCACGTGGTGACTTTTTCTTCACAGGTCCACATATGTCAGTATGAATGAGTTCAAGAGGCTTACTTGATGAACCTTCCTTGGCATTAAATTTCACTCTAGTTTGTTTACCGAATTGGCAAGATTTGCATATTATACTTTTAGGTGTTGTAATATTGGGAAGATCACGAACAACTTTAAGTCTGCTTGATTTGTTGATTTGAGAGAAGCTCAGATGCCCCAACCTTCTATGCCATAGCCATTTTTCTGAAGATTTACTCATGTAACATTATTCTTTGCAGTTCTTTAATACATACAGATTGCTTGGAGTTCTGTTTCCTTTTATAATTGTTTTACCTGTATCAATATCACGTACCACACATTCTTTTGAACTAAAGACAAATTCAATTCCTTGATCACACATTTGACTTACACTTAACAGGTTATGCTTTAATCCATCCACATACATGACATTATTAGCTTTCACCTTTTCTTTTAGAAAAACAGATCCTTTTCCCTTAATGACAGCAGGAGTATCATTTCCAAATATAACATTCTTTTCCTTTTCTAGAGCACTATATGCAAGAAGTTTGTTTTTGTCACCTGTCATGTGTTTTGAGCATCCACTATCAATGTACCATTGATTTTCTTCTCCTTCTGCAAATAAATCTATGCCACAATTTTCAACCTGTAATTCCTTCTTTTTCCATACTTTGGAGCTTGAAGGAAGATGCTCTTTTGGCTGGACTTTGCTCCTGCATTCAAATTATTCATGGCCAAAGTTATTGCAATAAGCACATTCAACTTCACTTTGAAGAGGAGAAAATTTGTTATATGTATTCTTCTTTGTTCCAATATTAATCCTTCTCTTTCTTGCTTCTCTTGTCATGATGGTTTTATATGCAACACATTGAACAACTTTATGACCAAAATTGTGACATGAGAAACATTGTCCATTGAAGAAGAAATTTTTGCGATCATGAAATCTTCTACTTGAATTTACTTGTTGATTGGTGTTTCTTTGAAAGGTACTCTTGTTAGTGTTCTTTGAATTGAGATGGTCATGCTTTATCTGTAAAGATTCTTTATTCCCTTGCTGAAGGGCAGAATGTTGTGTACTGGCTGTAGCTGCTTTTAGGTAATTTGGTGCTGAAGCCTGAGAAGATTCTCCGATATATCCAAGACTTGTTTTTAGAAGAGGAGAACGTTGTATCTTGATAATCTCATCTAAGGTTTCAGATCCTTTAGCAAATCTAAGATTCAAAGTATTTACTTTCTCAATTTCTTTTCTTAGACTTACTATTTCACATTCTAATTTCTCATTATGTTTCTCCTTTTCTTGAAGCTGGTTTTTCAGAGTTTCTATGGTTATTTTACTTTCTTCTAAGCATATTTTGAGTTGATTGATTTCATCAAGAAAATCATTGTCCTCTAAAGCATCCATAAAAGTATCCTTTTCTTCTATAGACTCCTTTTCAAATGCCATGAGAAGTCTAAGGTCTTGTTCACATTCTTCCTCACTGTCTCATAACCCATCACTGTCTTCATGAGTATAGTAACTTTTTCTAGTGCTAAACTGATTCTTATTCCTTCTTGCTACTTCCTTTCCTTTTTCATGTGTTTCTTTGTGAGGACACTTAGCAGCATAATGACCGAATCTTCCACAAGCAAAACATTTGAAAGGAAGCTTACCTCTGAATCGTCCTGTACCAAGTTGGAGTTTCTTTACAAAATTTACCTCAACTTCTTCTGAGATATACCCTGATACTTATGTCTCTTGTACTTCCTTCCCTTTTGTAGAAGCTCTAAATATGGCTTCTTTGACTTCAGATGGTCCTCCTCTTCTCATTTCATATGCAGTTAGTATGCCATGAAGTTGCACCATAGTAAGATTTTGAAGATCCTGCTTTTCTTCAAGAGCAGAAACTTTTGACTCAAATTTTTTCGTTAGTGATCTTAAAACTTTCTCAACCAAAGTAGATTCGGTTATTGTTTCTCCCAGATTTCTCATACGATTTACAATATCATCAAGTCATAAAAAGAAATTAGCAATGCTCTCCTCATTATGCATTTTTAGGTTCTCATATTGAATTCTGAGAGTTTGGAGTTTAGCACTTTTTACCTTTGCATCACTTTCATAGCTTAGAATGATTTTGTCCCATATTTCCTTTGCTGTATTCAGCTGCATGACTTTGACAAATTCTGATTCAGTTAGACTTCCCAATAGAGCATTAACCGCCTTTGCATTTGTTTCATAATTCTTTCTTTCCGTTGGATCTGTTGGTACTGCGGCTAGATATTGATATCCTACTTCAACAATAGCCCATACATCTGCACCCAGAGAATGAATATAGGATGCCCATACATCTGCACCCAGAGACTGAAGGTAGGATCTCATCCTTGTTTTCCAGAAGATTAAATTGTTTTCGTTGAAGAGCGGAGGCCTGATAGATGCTATTCCATCTTGATTTCTCATCTTGATTGATCTTCCTTCTAGCGGCTAAGCTTTTCAGAAGGACCTGCTTTGATACCAATTGTTGAGAAAAATACTGAGAGGGGGGTGAATCAGTATTTAGAACTGACTGAAAACTTTTTATCAGAGATCTTATTTAATTCTTTACTTAGATTATTGCATCATTCATTCATCAGAGGTTTAGTAAGCAGTAAGCATGTGCAGGAATAACAGAATAAACCATCACACATAAGCAACACACATAAACACCAGTATTTAAGGTGGAAACCCAATTTGGGAGAAAACCACCGCTGCTGTCGTCTCTGTCTTCAATATTTATTATAAAGAAAAATTCTTACAATTTCTGTGTTGGCGCAGACTTATACCAGCACGCAGGCACCCACCTGCAGAAGGCTACAACCTTCTCTCGTTCTCCAGTCACTACTGGAAGGGAGCTCCAACCCCCCTGATTTCAGATCCACAAACTTCCTTCAATTTCTTAATCACACTTGCGTCAGGTCTTCATTATTTCTTTGCAGATCTTCCTAGAGATTCACCATTTCTAGATCTAGAGATCTTGAACCTTCATCCACTCTATAGGTGCATCATAGATTCAACGTTATCATACAACAGAGTTCAATCATGTGGATATCTCTTAAAGAGATTTATTTATTGACAATCCCTCTGCACGCACACATTGTACTATAATCCTCTTCTCCTTATATAGTTTTGCCTTTATTAATACCATGAGTCAAAACCACCCAACCGCTGATGGTATTTCCTGGACGGGATCAAATAGATAATCCAACGAGGTCTACCCAAGCCCCAAACAATTTCTCATTAATTTCTTGGTTTGGAAATTAGATAATTAATCTAAGGCTTTTTAATATCTCAATCTTAGATTGAGATATTAATCCAAATTCCTTCTTTAGTAATGACCTTCCTAAGGCATACAAAAACGCTCTTTTAATAACAACCCACGTATTAAAAAAATAATCCAGATTGGAACCCCAACCTATGCTTTTCAATGCATATTCTTACAACACGAATCGACCCAAAAGGTAACCTTTATCTCCGCCGTATAATATTATAGCCAAGGTTAATAAAAATTTAACTCCGAGCCCCACGTATATGATCAATCGTCCAATAAAATTCCCGCGCCATACTTTGGTTAACCTTCGCACATCTTCTTCATACGACCACCGTCCGATGGCTCCCCTCCAAATCGACGACACTCAACGATATCGCGCGGCCTCCTTGGTCGATCGTTAACGTGCGATGGCGCGCTGTGATGGCGGTTTTTCAAAGTCGCTCGAGGACACGCGTCGGTCGATCTATGGAATCGCTCCCAACCTCTTGAATACCGCTTGCCCGTCAAAAGCGGTGCGATGAAAACCGGAAACCGCTCGTGGTTCCTTTCTACTCGCTTCACTCTGGGTTTCGTCCACCTTTATTCCGTCATTGCTACGTTTCTTCATGAAGGCATAACCCTATTTTAATTGTTCTTCCTCCGCGCGATTATGTTAATGTAACTCAGGTTAAATATATATATATATATATGTATTCCGATAAACATGCTCTGCGATCATGTGTCCATTCAATTGCATTCTTCAGCAAGCAGGTTAACCCTATTGATTCCACCATACAAAATTACATCCTTTACCGATTTAATAGCTTGTGCTTTTACAGAAATCAAATCCATCAGCCCTTTAATCAGATTTACTCAACCATACTTAACATATATTGCGAAGAGACCAGAACCCTCCAACTTTAGAGGTTTTTCAGGATGTATGAATACATCGAACTTATTCACACATGATTTAACAAGTCCTTATTCACATCGATTCTTCCAGAGCTTCAATTAATGTACATTCAGTCTTATATTCTGCTTGTATAGAACTGCTGATGGCTTTCTGAGTTCTTGATACAGTCATTATCTGCATCCTGTGTCAGAGAGTTGCCATCAAGGACAATCAATTCAATATAATAGGATACCAGAAACATATTTCCAACATACTTAATATGAGCTCATCATGTCACTTATAGAAATTGAATCTAGGTAGGGAGGATAACAATCATTCCTCCCAACAAATCAAGATAAACCAGCTTGAT
The DNA here is from genome assembly GCA_034641835.2 of Pinus albicaulis. NCBI lineage: Eukaryota > Viridiplantae > Streptophyta > Pinopsida > Pinales > Pinaceae > Pinus > Pinus albicaulis. The sequence continues at coordinate 300,095 of JAXQQM020087961.1, read as the reverse complement.
GGTTATGAGCTAAGCATGAGATCTCTTCTCCAAAATTTTGGAGGTCATAGGTTTGATATTCTCGAATCCCCTCAAAGTTAATTTTTAATTTACCATCCATAAATCATGAACATGAATTGAGAAGATTTAATAACAATTGATTATTAAATATTCTCAATTCATGTTCATGATTTATGGATGGTAAATTAAATATTAGCTTTGAGGGGATAAAGAATATCAAACTAGTGATATATGCACCCAAAATTGGTCATTATATAATTTTTTATTTATATTAGTACTTTTTTGGTTGAAAAATTGGAGGTATTGGCTTGTAAGGCCCATTTTAGCAGTAAGTCTCAGTTTGGACGTTTTGGGGTTCAGAGCCTTCCAAGTCCATTTTGAGGCATCAAATATCATTTTTTTAGGTCAAAACTTTGCAAGCATAGCTGTTATCTCCTAGGTTTTGTTTACATACCAATATATTTCCAACGGTGTGAAAATTACCTCAATCGGAGTTTGTATGTCGAAGTTATGTCTCCCATAAGTTGACCAACCTTGTTAACCACCATGGTATTGAGCAGATTCCACATTAGCCCCCATTTCTTACGTGTGGGGCTAGTCATATGTGGACTTTCAACAAGATTCTAGAATGTCCAAAACCAAAACATAATTGAAGGTTGAAGCTTGTAATAACCCTAACACTGGACAATTATCAAATGGTGTTAAATACAAGGTCACTAAGAGAAGAGGCGTTTTCATTATTTTTAGCATTGCACTTTCTTCATGGTTGAATAATGAATATAGGATTGGTATTTGGGAGGATAAAAAAGGAGAAAAAAATATATGTTATAATGATTCAGGCTATATTGTCATAGGTAACTCTATATTCAGTGTCTTGTTCATTGTATTTGTATATTTATAATTGAGTGGGGTATAAGCCTCACCTTATAGCTAACATTTATTCCATATTAGGTTTTCCAAGATACATGTATTGTCCGTTTTTGTAGATTGTGTGTTTGTTTGCTTACTCTTTTATTTTCATAAATTTGAGCACTAAGGTAGTAATAATAACTATGTGATTTTAAAGAATATAATTGAATAATTGAAGGGCCAGCAGTTGAACGTTTTGTTGATTTACCTATAACTCTGAACCTGGGTGAGGTCCCCTCAAGCCAACAGGGAAAACGAGCAATAAACAGAAAGCAAACACCCAGTGTAGCAGTGCCAAGTTTAAACTAACTACATTAAGATGTTACTCTAATTCAAGAGAACACGTCCTATCAAATAAAAATTACCTCTAGCCTATAGGTGGTCTAAATCCTCAAACAAGTCCTAAATATACTATTTCAAATGGCCTTCCAAAATACTTCTTACTTGTCGGAATTTGATCCCCACAAGCAGATTTGTCCAGAGAGAGGTGAGGTAGAGAATCGATTATTGTCCACAACCAATCCTATAGGGTGTTTTCCAATGATTGGTCACTACAGTTACCTTCATCCCATGGGGGTGCTCGAATCTTGAGATTTTTGGTGATCAACCAACGCACTGGATTCCCTGCCATGGGTTGGGTAGCCCCAAGGAGAAACACTCGCATGATGACCTAGCCTAACCCCCTCTGAATTGGGTTTTTGATGCACTCCGGATTTGGATCGTGGGATAGTGAGGGATTTTAAGCTCTTTTATAAGTCAAATTCTATGTCTCAGTGTAAGTGATCAATGGGTGTTTTTGGAAGCCTATCCCACCGATCCTACACCTAACTACACAGATTTCAAGAAAGTGTACCAAAAATGTTTCACTTAATTCACTAGTGACAAGTGACCCTAACAATAAGATGTGGTTGTTTACGCTTCAAATCTACAATGAAAAAACAAGAAAACCCTACAACAAAAATATCATGTGCGATCTAAAACATTAAAAAAAAAATAATAATAACTGATGCAATAAACCAATAGAAGAAGACTTTAAATGAATAATATTTTTATTAAAATACACCTAGTGAGGGAGGCTTACAACGTGGATCTACAAATCCCCCTTCGTGGGATGGGTCCTTTCATGTCCTTGTGCTTCAGGGATCTTTTATTTCTCTCTCAATATATAGAAAACCTAAAACAAAAGGTGGAACTCAAGTGGGAGCTCAAATGTGAGAAGATAACAATGGTGATGATGATAGTGATCATGTTGAAGAATGAGTGGAAAACCCTCTTATTTACAACAAAGTATTGGACTAAATTAGGAATTGGAAAATAATAAAATATTATTGACCAAATCAAAATCTAATCGTTAGGAATACTTTATTATATTTTTTGGAAAGGGAAAATATATTTAAAATGGTCAAATATATTTATTTAGAAGTAATTAACAAATAAAATGATTTATTAATCACTTCGCTAGGATTAAGAAATGAGTGAATTCGAAATAATTATTAAATAGTGATTTAATAATTATTCCAAAAATAAAATTAAGGAATAATAAATTAATAATGATTTATTTAATTATTCCAATGTGATTTAGTCAAATGTGACAATAAATACTTATCAAATAATGATCTAATAATTATTCCTAGAGAAAATTAAATAAATAATGATTTATTCAATTATTCTCATGGGTTTTTTTAATTTTAATCAAAAATAATTTAATAAAAATTGTTTACTAAATTATTTCCTATGGTGAAAGTGATTTTACTATGGTAAAATTAATCCTACACGATGTATTTCAATCAACCTAGTTAGAAATTGCTAGGTGATCATTTTTTTAGGTGATAACATCTTTATTTATAATTATCGTTTTATAAAACTACTGATGGGGGTGTTTAAACACTTGGTAACCACCCCCTACCACCCACCCCCCAAAATGCATAAAGCATGTGAAGGCTCATATCGTCTATTATGGCTAGCCACATTTTAGATTACTCATGTTTAGTTTCTATGTAGAGAGGTAGGATTTTACGCCCTGTGAATGTTTTTTCCCTGACATGGGTGGTATTTTCCTTACACTTTCAGTTTTTGGCAGTTATGTACTACTTTTATGGCCAATCCATGATTCAGAATGAAAAGTATGAGTTTCTCGATTTAAATTGGCATGTTGTAGGTTTTACTGAGAGTGTAACTCGTTGTATCAGCTTCCTGGTTCTTTGGGCGATTGTGGGAGTTGGAACTCCAGAAGAAGAAGGTGGAGAAAACAAGGTAGAAGAGGGTAATGGCGAAAATTTCTTGGATGGTTGGGAGGGTTGCATAGGGATGAATTTAGGATTTGGGTCTCTGATTTACTTGACCTTGGCTTCTATCTATTCTTGATGTGTTGTGCGTTTTGGTAAAAGGTATCTGAAAAAAACTACTTATGTTCCTTTACTTTTGAGTCTCAGAATCTGGTTTCCTTCAGAGCTAGTCTATTACCAAGGATTTTTTACTACTCGATTCGGTTATTGGATGCTCCTTCCTATTGATTTGTTTGGCGGGATAATTCTTTTAATTTATTCATACTATTTTCAGTCCTTGAGTTTGTGTGGACAACTCTGTTGCTTGGTTCATTTTCAGTCTATGGAATTCTCAGGGGAAGTATTTTCTCCCAAATATCTCATTCTATTGTTTGATTATGAGGGGTCGTACTCTATTTTGGGTTTCTAGAGTTGGTGGGATTTTTATTCCTTGCTTTGTGTTGGTTTTGTGTTTACTGTGGTCCTCATGTTGTATCAAATAATTTTTGGTCGTCATGGGGTTGGTGGTCATGTCCAACAAAGCTATTCACGTGTACAATCGTAGACCTACGAGGCTGCAGATACTTACTACTCGACAACCTTTTTGAGTACTCGAGAGGATATTCAACTACTTGATAATCATGTTTCTCAATATCATCAAGCCTATTCAGATTTAGAGTTATTAGAGGAGGTGTATCGTTGGCTTCTCGACCCTATTCACACTTAGGGAAGAAGGAACCAGTACATGCATTCTATAACTCTTCGCTGGCAGCTAAAGCCCCTACTAGGAAGTGTTTTAAGGACATAAAGACATTACTTCTTTCCTGAATGATATTCAAAAAAATTAGTGGAAACAACAGACATGCCTTGACATATTGGAAGCTTGCTTAGCTCACATGGAAATTCATATTTGATTAGATTTTAAATCCTCAGTGCCACTTGGTTAGATTGCAAAGGATCTGGCTCCTCTGACATCATCCGACACCTATTTTAGCTTTGATGTTATAGATTTCTTATAGTAGTCTCCTTTTGGTTTTACAATATATTTGGATAAGTGTAGTTCCTTTCTTTCTACAGATACTTTGCATTTTCACATACCGAACAATAAATTTGGTTTCTAGTGTGGCAGAGTGAGGCTAGTATATTTTTGTTATTAGTGATGTAATCTGTTTTTTAAAGGAAATAAAATTAACTTACAAAAAAAGGTATTTCTTTATAAAACAAAATTATGTATCAATAATTGATGGAAAATGTATATTTTGAATTGAAATCATAAGATAATATAATCTAAACTAGCATAGATTTATTTTAACTTCGGATCTATCAAAATCCTAAAGGGATCAAATCTCTCAAAACACAAACTCCTTTTTGAGTCTAAAACTTGAAAAAATTAAGAAGAATCAAGTTTATGATAAATCTATGTTGGTTTTTAATAATATTATTTATTTTTATATGAATTTCACATCTCTATATATATAAATATTCTTATTTTTTATTTTATTAAAATTCTAATAATACATATAGTTACATATATATGCACTTGACATATTCATGAGTTGTACACCAATTGGGTTGTGTGGGATTTAGCCCCCAATAGATCACATGTTCAAATCTTAGGGGGAGGGGTTCAAAGGATGGGAGCAACCTTTGGTTGGAAATTAAACTATCCCAAGGGGCGGCCAAGCTTGACGAAGCCTCATACAACCCTGATGATAGCATCCCACTTTCATCCAACATTAGGGTTGGCCCTGGCCAAGACTCAACCTAACTCACACACACAAACACACACACCGTAAGTTTTGTTTTTTGGTTTATTAACTACACTTAAATATGAAATTTTAAAATACAATAGTTATGAATATAAATTATTATTTTAATTTATATGATAAAATGAATTTTAATTTAGAGTTATTATTATATTTTATACTTATTTAACATATTTATTTTTATAAAAATATTCTGATGTTTAATCATAGGTTTATTATTTATATTTGTTAAGTTTTTATAAATTTATAAATTATATGTTTTAAAATACTATCGTTATGAATATGAATATGAATCGTTATTATTTAAGTTTATTATAATATGATATATTATTTAAAAAAAATTTAAAATTTTATTAATAACAAAATTATAAAAAGAATTAATAGCGTTTTAACAAACTATATATATATATATATATAAAAAGATTTTAGTATGTAATAAAGTAATATCTTATGTGGTTTTGTTAACTATAGAAATATTTTGACACCATTCCTATAACAAAGATATGGAAGAGGCTAGAAGAGAGGGCTATTCATGTAGAGTTGAGGGTTGTGACAAGACTATAATAGAATGTTTATTTTATTTTATTTTATTTTTCCAAGTGGTTCACTTTCCTATGTGCCCACACACATGTACTGGCTACATCCACGGTCTTAATAAATCACAGTAAATCCTCCCGAAGGGATCTACTGTCGGGCCTAACACTAAGGCCTAACCCCGCGGGCGTCTAGGAGATTTGATCCTGTGACCTCTCAATCTGGGAGTACTTTCAAGCGGGGACTCAACCAATTGAGCTAACCCTTGGGGCTGACTATAATAGAATGTTATTGTGAAGCTTATGACCATTAAAGGTTGGTTGGAGGAAATTGAATGCAATATTGGATTCAAGAAAGGATGTCCCTTATCCCTTACACTTTTTGGCCTATACGAATATAAGCTAAAACACTTTTTGGCCTATACGAATATAAGCTAAAAGAGTGTTTGGAAGAAGTAGATTATGTTGGCTTCACACTCACAGGTATGATCATAACTCTTCTCCTTTATGCTAACAATATTGTTCTTTTGGAAAGGAACCATTACGATCTTAGAAAGCAGCTCAGAATCCTCCATATTTTCTCCTCTAAGATGGGTATGACTATAAATATAGACAAAACAAAATTCATGATAATTAAATTCTAAAATATCACCTATGATACTTTCATTTATGACAAATTCTTAAAGGGAGTTCCTTCATATAAATATCTCGGAATTGACATCCTTCATAAGCTCAATTGAAATTATAGTATTGAAAAAAGGATAAATGGAGGTTGGAAAGCTTAATATGGGGTTGAAAATAGTGTAAGTCCATGGATCCTTGCATTTGGCATAAAAAGAAGCTCCTCTTTTAGACTCTTGTCTTCCTTATTAATTTATATGGGTGTGAGGTTTGGGTTGCAGTATCTCCAATGAATCATGGAGGAAGATTGAAAAAATCCAAAAGTAGTTTATAACCAACAATACCAAGATTAAATAAAATACTCCATGCCCTATCCTATTAATTGAAGCAAGTATTTCCCCATCGAAAACATGACTATGACTAGGTATCTTATGTATAAGAAGAAGCTATACAACATGGATGCCAAGAGGTTTCTTAAAGTTGCTTCTAATCTATCCAAAAACCCCCACCTTTGACTCAAGCAAAGGTGGCATAAGGATGTCCAATCTTGGCTAGCCCATTGGGGAATAGAGGAGGAGAACATCTAGCATAATTTGGATATTATTGAGAATATTATTTCTTCCAAATTTAAGGAGAAAGTTACCGAAACTATGATATTATAAAGAGGTGATCAACCCCAATCTGGAAACTAGAATTATCTCTTTGTCTTGACTAGTGTTAAGAAGAAAATCACCATTTCCAAGATTAGAACCAATTCTCATGAGCTTTCAAGTGAAACTGGGCATTGGTCAGTTTGGAAAACACCATGGAATGAAATATTTTGTCACCTATGAGATCATAGGAAGGTTGAAGATGAAAAACATTTTCTCTTAAAATGTCCATCTTATACTCACATTCTATCTAATTTTCAAAATATTTATCACACTACCAACCTTCTTTACCTCTTAACTTAGCAAAACTATGGTTATTTGAAAGCACTTCTTTCTCTTCTTTTTTAGTATAGAAATAAAATGTTAAAGAATTATAATTAATATATTACGTCTGATAGACCATATAAGTCTTAGCAGACATTAATTATATATATAGGATAATTTTTAAGGAGAGTATAGAGTAGGTTTATGGTTTTATAATTATAAATTTATTTTATTTTTAAATTTAATATTTATATTATTTTTGGATGTATAATTTTAAGATTTTAAATTTAATTGATGGAATATATATATATATATAAGAATGTTGTATTTATATGTAAGTTTGAGCATGGATCACAATGAATACATTAAGTGGTATATATCTATATCTTCAAAAAAAATTCCCGAGTTTTCTTACCTAACAAAACTACAATTGTTTTGAGGGGAACTCGAAACTGGACATTTAAAAATTGGGTTTTGTAGGCATATAGCTTACAAAAATGACCAAAAAAAAATTGCACACCATACTTTAATTGGGTGATAATGAAATCACTTCATGATTGTGCAATGCCAATCCATTTAGCTCTAAGGAATAGGAGAAGACATGATTTGACCATTGATTTTTAAATCTCCCAATTATAATTTACACCATTAATTAGCACATAAGTCCACATCTTTATTGAGATTACATAGAACATGGAAGTATTTTATTAAGGAGAGCCATTTTGTTGTTTTCCTAAATCCTCATAATACTTTCTAATTTCTTGTCCCTCGAGAGTATCCTTTCACCAAATGCTGAATAAGAATGAGGAGTCTCCCAAAATAGTGAGAGAAGTTACCCGTTTTTCTTTGGCTAACTGAATCCCCTAGTAGAGGGAAAAAGCTTAAGCTTAATTGTTTGGCATGCATCCTAGGCTCCATAAATACTTTGTGACTTTAACTTGGGGCCATAGAGCAGCTCTCCCCCTCCTACCACTCATGGTAATATAAATTCTTTGACCCTTAAAAAAACTTAATACTTATATTTAATAAAAATAGATTAAATTAAAATTTAATTTATTAATTATTAATTTATTTAATTTATTAAAATTTAATTAATGTAAAAACTATTATAAATAAAATAAATAACAAAATAATATTTCTCTTTATTTGAAATTTGATAAACTAAGTTTCTAAATTGAAAAGTGGAGTTGCATTTAATTGTTGTCTTTCATTATCTCCACCTTTTATTTTCTAATTTTCACTCTTTAATTTTTAAACAATGGATAAATTAACAATATCAATAATTTTCTTACTTAAATTTTGTGTAATTATTTATATAAAATTTGATGGGTACTAAACTTAATAAATATGCATATTTACATTTTTATTCAGATGTAACTAATTACCTAATGTAACATTGTGATGTTGAACCACTAGTCAACCATTGTCCAACGTCGCATTGTGAGAAAGATTGTCTCAATATGAAAATCAATCGTGGTCAACCATGGTCCAACATCGCAATGTGATAAAGATTGTCTTGATATGAAAATCAACCATGGTGAACCATGGTCCAACGTTGCATTATGACAAAGATTGTCTTAATATGAAAATCAACCATGGTCAACCATGTTTATTTTAGAGTTTATAATATTTATCTTAGGGTTTATATACCTTGGGTTTATAATATTAACCCATTGGGTTTAATATTATTCCCTTGGGTTTATAATCCATTGGTGTTTTAGTATTATTCCCTTGGGTTTATTATCCATTTGGGTTTATAATATCAATCGTTTGGGTTTATTAATCTAACGTTTCATATTCCTAGAGTGTAATATTATTCATAGGGTTTATAATATTAATCATAGGGTTTAATATATATCCATTGGGTTTATAATCATGGTCAACCATGGTTGGCAATGGTTCAACGTCACAATGTGACAAAGATTGTCTAAATATGAAAACCATCCATGGTCAACTATTGTCAACCTTCGTCAACCACGGTCAATCATGGTCAATCATGGTCCAATGCCACATTGTGACAAAGATTGTCTCAATATGAAAATATTAAACCATGGTCAACCATGGTCCAACACGACATTGTTACAAAGATTGTCTCAATATGAAAATCAATCATGGTAAACCATGGCCAACCATGTTTATTTTAGGGTTTATAATATTTATCTTAGGGTTTATACCTTGGTTTTATAATATTAATCCCTTGAGTTTATAATCCCTTAGATTTTTAGTATTAATCCCTTAGGTTTATAATATAAATCCCTTGGGTTTATTAATCTAAGAATTCATATTCCTGGGGTATAATATTATTGATAGGGCTTATAATATTAATCCTTTGGTTTAATATAAATTCCTCGTGTTTATAATCATGGTCAACCATGGTCCAATGTTACATGTGACAAATATTTTCTCAATATGAAAATCAGCCATGGCCCAACGTTGCATTGTGACAAAGATTGTCTCGATATGAAAATCAATCATGGTCAACTAAGAGCCAACGCCACATTATGACAAATATTGTCTCAATATGAAAATCAACCTTGGTTAACCATGTTTATTTTAGGGTTTATAATATTTATCTTAGGGTTTATAATATTAATCCGTTGGATTTTATATTATTCTTTGGGTTTATAATCCCTTGGGGTTTTAGAATTAATCCCTAGGGTTTATTATTCCTTTTGGCTTATTAATCTAAGGGTTCATATTCCTAGGGTATAATATTATTCATAGGTTTATAATATTAATCCTATGGTTTAATATAAATCCCTTGGGTTTATAATCATGGTCAACTATGGTCAACCATGGTCCAATGTCACAATGTGACAAAGATTGTCTCAATATCAAAATCAATCATGGTCAATTATTGTCAACCATCGTCAACCATGGTCAATCATGGTCCAATGTCACATTGTGACAAAGATTATCTCAATATAGAAATCATCCATGGACAAGCATGGTCAACCATGGTCCAATATTGCATTGTGACAAAGATTGTCTCAATATGAAAATCAATCATGGAAAGCCATGGTCCAACATCTTACTGTGACAGAGATTGTATCAATATGAAAATCAATCATGGTCAACCATGTTTATTTTACCATTTATAATATTTATCATAAGGTTTATATACCTTGGTTTATAATATTTATGTTAGGGTTTATCATAGGATTTTCTTAATAAGAAAATTAATCATGGTCAACCATAGTCAAGCATGGTCAACATTGGACAAACATGGTCAAGACCATGGTCAATTATGGTCAATCATGGTTAACCATGGTCAACAATAGTCCAACATCACATTGTGACAAAGATTGTCTTAATATGAAAATCAACAATGGTCAACCATGGTTACATTGTGACAAAGATTGTCTTTTAGTCCAACCTCACATTGTGACAACTATGGTCATCCATGGTCAACCATGGTCCGACATCACATTGTGACAAAGATTGTCTCAATATGAAATTGAACCATGGTCAACCATGTTTGCTTTAGAGTTTATAATATTTATCTTAGGGTTTATATACCTTGGGTTTACAATATTAATCCATAGGGTTTAATATCATTCCCTTGGGTTTTTAGTATTAATCTTTTGGGTTTATTAGTACCTTGAGTTTATAATATCAATCCCTTGGGTTTATTAATCTAAAGGTTCATATTCCTAACGTATAATATTATTGATAGGGTTTATAGTATCAATCCTAGGGTTTAATATAAATCCGTTGAGTTTATAATCCATTGGGTTTATAGAATAAATTTTTTGGCTTTATTAATCCCTTGGGTTTATAATAGTAATACTTGATTACGTTTATAATATTAATTTCAATGGTTTATAATATTAATCTCTTGGGTTTTCAATACTATTCCCTTGGGTTTTTAATATTAATCCATTGAGTTTATAATAATAATCTCTTGGGTTTATGATATTAATCTTTTGTGTTTAATATTATTTCCTAGAATTTATAATATCTTGGATTTATAATATTAATAATCTCTTTGGTTAATAATATCAATATTTATTATATTATTTGAGTGGGCCTAATGGTTAAGAGCATGTGTTCCCTCCTAAGAGGTCACAAGTTCAAAACTAGAGGGGGGTAAAGTATGTATGCCTTCGTAGACTTAGCAGTTTATTATTATTAATATAAAATCCATATTTATTAGTGCTTATCCAACTATATTAATCACTTATTCATGTATATCAATCAACTGTGATTGTGCATTTGATTGATATATGTTTATTGATAATATGGTTGTGCTAGTTACATTTTCACTCAAACGCAATTACTTATTCACCCATATCAATCACATTTAATAATGTGATTGTTCATGTGATTGATATATGTCTATTGACAATGTGCTTGTGCTAGTTACATTTTTACCTAAATGCAATTAAATATTCACCTATATCAATCACATTTAATAATGTGATTGTGCATGTGATTGATATATATCCATTAACAATGTGGTTGTGCTAATTACAATTTTACTCAAATATAACTAATTACTTAAATTATTATAATAATCAATAAAATTATTTATTCACCAAAATAAAAAAATCTAAATCAGATTTACTCTCACCTACTACTTCTGCTCTCTCTGGTAACGGTTTCTGAATTCCCAAGCCCAGCGGTTGTTCATTCAATTCCCGTGGAGAGTACCAGACTTCGGAAGAAAACAGAATAACATTGATGGCTGTCCACCATTACTTTCTCCGCGCAAATTCACAAAAGAGTAACAGCACCCACATTAATGACTGATATAGTGATCTGCATTTCAGAAGAACATGAATATGACCCCAGAGGCTTATTGAGTCTAAAATATAATTTAATTTTCATATTGTATTTGCAGGAAATTTATAGGTGAAGGTTAGATTTGAGCCCTCTAGATCTAAAAAAACTTTATAGGTGAAAGTTAGATTTGATCTCTTTAGATTCATGTTAAATCCAGTTTACACGTGAAAGTTAGAGTTGAACTCATATTAAATTCGTATTTAAGAGGAATCTATGGTAGTAAATATGTTACCTTGAGATTTGAATTTTTGTTAATATATTTTTCTGATTCCCTGTTTTTAAATTTGAATTTGAGAAAAAATAGAAAATAACGTTTAGATTTTCATCGTTAAAAAAACCAGCTGAGATCAAATACAGATAATATTATAAGTCAGTCAAATTGCCCTGCAGATGGCTAGAAAGGCCAAAAAAATGAATTACTCTTGGTACTGGACATACATATGTATTTGTGGAAAATTGCAATGTCCCACATTCCTTCGTCAAGCCCATCGCATCCTCTCCGTCCCGTGGAACGTGTCTCATAACATCCTCCACGACGCCCAACTAAGAACGAGCTTGGACTGAGAAGTTAAGAGGACTTTAAATTTCCATACACATGCCAGTATCTTTCACGCCAAGCACCCACTCTGCTTGAGACAATATTATATATCAATTTCTTTGGCAAGATTACTAGCAGAGTTTTCAGTTAGAAGTTGATTGAGCAGAATGGGCTCTTTAGCAGCAGCTGAGTCGTCCTTGATAACTCACTTAGATGTGGAGGTGGAGGAGCCTGAGATGATTGAACCAGTTGAACCCACTGAGGAATGCTCTCTCTTCCTATCGAATATCGATCAGGCAGTTGCTTATGTTGTGGATACTGTGTATTTTTACACACCCAATGGAGAGGACAAGAATGCTGCTGTTGCTGATGTTGTGGGAGGGCTGAAGGAAGCCCTTGGGAAGGTGCTAGTGCCCTATCATTTCATGGCAGGAAGAATGAAATTGAATCTAGAGAAAGAGAGGTTGGAAATTGAGTGTAACAGAGCTGGTGCTCTGTTTGCAGCAGCTAATTGTGATCTGACATTATCTGATCTGGGTGATGTCACTTTTCCAAATCCTGTTTTCAGAAGTCTGGTGCTCCAAGGAGTTCATGCTAGGAAGTTTGGGGGTTAATCCTCCTCTGTTGATGATGCAGGTAATTAGGCTTATTTGTAGTCTGGATAAGAATAAATATTCAATTGAGTAGGTGCTTTTTCATGTCTTAGTCTCTTTTTGAATCTTTAAGGTACATGCTCCCATGCTGTTGCCAGGTCCCGGGGTTAATTATTATTCCCTTTGAAATTCACGAGATATGGTTCTGACAAACCCTTTGAAATTCACGACACCTTTACAATCCCTGAAAAGTCATGACACATTAGCAGCAAGACTGGAACCCATTTGGACGGCTTAGCATTCCGTCAACCTCAACAGTGAATCACTTGTTGAATCAATACCCTGTTAACCATTTAGACCACACTGGGCTATGAAACAAATTCATGACTCAAGCCATAGAATCCCTCTGAAACTCATGATATGTGGGTGGCAAGAATGAAACCCGCCTAGAGGGCTTAGGACTCTGTGAGTATCAGCTGTGAATCGGTTGTTGAATCAATGCCCCTTTGGCCATTTAGACCATCTTGGTCTATAGGACCAACTCATGACCAGACCATATTGGTCTATAGGACCAATTCATGACTCTCATGACCAGACCATATTGTTCTATAGGACCAATTCATGACTCATGACTTATGGGTGGCGAGAATGAAACCCATTTAGATGGTTTGGCACCCTGCCAACCTCAATAGTGAGTCAATTGTTGAATGGTTTTTTTTTGTCCATTTAGACCCTATTGGTCTATCGGACCATTTTGATTCCTTCGTGTTAGATTTGCGGTCTTATCTGTTTGCAGTGATCTGTGCAATGCATTCTTTGTTATGAGTAGATTCTACAATGTGAGGAGTGTGTTCTCATAACCTTGTCAATATCATTTCAGTCTGCAGGAATGTATATTTCGTATTTAACCCTGTTTTGGTTGAATAACCTTGATCTAGTTAGCTAAAAATGTTTATTTTTTCATTTTTTTTTGTGGGTAATGTTGGTAGCAATTAGCTCTATGAATTTTGTTATAAGGTACAATCTTCTCTTAGTGTAATCATATTTGTATATTGTATATGGCTGGATTGATAAATGTTCTCAAAAGCAGGACAATCTAGTAATTTATGTTGTTTATTATCTAATTTTGCCATCCTATTATATCTTACCAAGTTGTATTCTTGTTTGACTACCTGTCTATTTGTGTGAAATTTTTACTAAAAGGGATGAATGCCAGGAAATTTATTTCCTCTGTTAATGAGGTGGATAGTCATTTGTTTGAAATTCCATGTAATCATTCACCGAATTTTTGGCATACACTTTTGGCAACTGCTTAAGATACATGATGTTCTTGCTTGTCTCGTACCACCATCATATGATGTTCTTGCCTTCTTTGTAGGACTGTCATAAAAATTATGGTATTATATTTTTCAGAATGTCTTTTTCAACTTTGCATTTAACTAGTTTTAACTTATAACGTATCTTCTAGAGAAGAAGTCTGGTTTCCACTGCCTAGAGCTTATTAGTGTTTTTTTATAACAGAGCTAACCTTTTCAGGGTTTGTATAATAGTGTTCCTCTTTTATTTTTTTCAAGGAAAATATTGTTGATCTTTCCTCTTCTCCATTCCAAAGGACTCATCTGGATTTGAGCTTGTGACCTATGACTTTCCTATAGGCAACATGCCTTGGGCTGATGGTTCAACTACTTGAACCAACCCTTGGGAGTATGTCTAGTAGTTATTGTATTCAATACTGAATATAATACCAAACACATGCACATACATAATATTTTTTCAATGAGAATCAAGGATAAAATGAATCTCCATACTTATTGTGTGTTCAGATTCTTCATGGCTTTTCTAGCGTAATAATGAATGGTCTCATTGACCTTGGACAATCTACAAATTTCTTTACATTGATGAAGGACGACCGGTAAAGGCCTTCTTAGTAAATAATGAATGCTAAAAGCTGATTAGTCCAATTCAATCCTGCATGCCCTAATGAGAGGGGAAACCCTATACATATATCTCTTGGCTGATTAGAAGGTGTTGGTATTGTCCACTCTGTGCATTTATTACAACATAGTTTTTAGTGTTAGTCCTTTCCAGATAGACAAGTTAAGGTTTTTGATACTGAACATCAATCTTTTTTATTTATTACCTAATATAATTATGTGCTTTCGTTATGTTAACTTTACAAAGAGTAGTTGAGCAGCGTTGTTTATTTATTTTTTATTGGCAAGCAGGTAACCAGATTCAAGTGTGGTGGGGTAGTGCTGGGAATGTCTATGAACCATGCTCTGTTTGATGGGTTTGGAGCAATGGAATTCATGATGAAATTCTCCTCTATAGCACAAGGAGAGGGATTGGTCACTTATCCTCTCCCGGACCGGACATGTTTCAAAGCTAGAGATATTCCAGAGACCAAATATGAGCATTTGGAGGGGCTAAAACTCAGCGATATCCCTCAGGAGATGAGAAATTCCTTTACAACTGCCAATGTAGCAAACTCAGAAATATGCAACATCTCTCTTCCACCTGATTATTGCTATAAAGTTTTTCCTTTCACTGGGGAGATGGTAGAAAAACTAAAGAAAAGGGCCATGGAGGATGGTACTATGAGGAAATGTTCTTCATTCGATGCCATTGCAGCTCTAGTATGGCAGGCTTATACCAGGGCCATTAAAATGCCTCCTGTTGTACCTTCCAAGATACTTTTCGCTGTGGATATTCGTTCAAAGATGGACCCCCCACTGCCAAAGGCAGGTATGCATATACTCTGTAGATCATAAACTATTCAATGAATCCCGCCTTTTCTTGAGCACATTGCTACATTGCTTTGTAAAATTTATACTGATCTGATGCTATAGATGGTTGCAAGCACCTAAAATAATTGTTAATGAATTTTTTTGTATGGTTCCATTTGACACTAAATTCGCTTGTGGGACTTGGTGACAAATCTTTTATGTGGTTTATGATCTCCGGAGATTGGTGACCACTACATCCACATAATATTTGCATAAGACAAATATTTTTGTAAGGATCACTTCATGTTGGCTCAACCACGAAGCTTGAACTTGAGAGTGTCGAGAAAATTGAACCCGTAATATCTCAAATAGCAGAGGTGCCTTAACAACAGGGTCTTGACCAATTGATCTAACCCTCAAGGCAATATAAATTAAAATTATTATAGAGATCTGCCTATATATATATATATGCTTTATCTAGATTATATGATGAAAAATGTTTATAATGGTATAATACATTTACTTGTCTCTATGGGCCTTAAGAAACCTATATAAAACCATCTTCTTTCACTAACACTAGTCATGGTACCATTAAATCAAGGTTAATTAGAACAATAACTTATCCTCATTCTCGCCTTGTGGAAAAACCTTCCGTCAACCAATAACAACCTTTATGTAGATATTGTGCAAGCAAAATTTCACTCATATTAAATGGTTTCAAACCAAAACCATTTTAAAAATTACATTAATATAATTTGAATTATATTTTGTTTTTTAAATAATATTTAATTATATTTTCATTCATATTAAATTGTTTTTTTATTTCTAAATAGCTATTTTTTACGAATGTCATTTTCTACTAATACAATCGAAGTCAGTAGCTTTGTTTGGTATCATAATACTTATAGATATTCATAGCATTTTTTTCAACCATAATTGTGACACTCTTTGTCATAATAGCTAATGGTAAGAACTTCTAATGAGAAAAGAATAAATATAAAGCTTTTGATGAGTTGAAATGGAAAATCGGTCAAGCACTGATTTTTGCACTGTGTAAGTGTATAAGCCTTTTAAAGTGGAGACTGCTGCAAGTGGTTATGTTGTGGAAGTGGTTTGGGGAGCTAGTATGATATAATTTTGAAAATTTCATGGGGAAGTGGATATGTTGTGGAAGTTGTTTGGGGAGCTAGTATGCTATAATTTTGAAAATTTCATTGGGAAGTCATAAACTACCTTTCATATGATAAGGAATCTAAGCCATAGTTCAATTTGTGAAGAATTTGAAGCACTATCTTATGGGAAAGGAAACCATTATCCACACTAACCACTAACTAGTACAAATTTTGTAATTCTAGAGTAACCTTTAGCAAACCAAGCACTGCAAGTGGATGGGATTTTTGCAAGAATGTAATATAGTCATAAAATACAAAAATGGAAACACTACTAAGTTGGTAGACATGCTTTCAACTCCATCAACATCCAAAATTATAAACTTGGGGTATCTTATGCACATGGATCGTTTTACCCATGATGCATAAAAAGAGGCATGTACAAAATATTGTGACATTAAAGAGGTGTTTCAACAATTATAGACCCAAATATTTTGTAGAAGCAAGTGATGGTAATGTTGACTATCATCTCTATAATGGGTTGCTCTATAAGCTAAATGAACTATGTGTTCCTTATAAATATGAAATATTGTAGCTTACCAAAGAGGCTCACACTTCCAAGGTTGAAAAACATTTCGGTGTTGAGAAGATAGGTTCCAACTTACAAAAGAATGTATCCCAAAATGCAAGAAAATGTAGCTTAGTATACTAAAGGATGTCACCTCATGTTGTTAGTTCCTACTAATGTAACTATATGGAGGCCAATTCTAGCTAATGTCATTAGATGAAGGCCATCTTCAAGTGGAAAAATATTACTAATTTCATTGATGTTAGGAGCTTTGTTGGGCTAGAGTAGTGATTATAGAAATTATTAGCATCCTTTCATTTATAGTTGTGCAACTCAATGCTATAAGAGCTAGTGGTAAAAGTTTCTAATGGGGAAGAATCAAATAAAATATTTTGATGAGTTAAAAAAAAATACAAGTCAAGTATTAATTATTGCATTAGCTAACTTGTAGAATCCTTTTGAAGTGGAGATAGATGCAAGTGGATATGCAATGGGAGTTTCATCCAAGAAATAAGGTAAGTTGGTATGTTATCGTTTTGAAAATTTTCATGGGCGAGTCCTAAACTATTATGTGTATGATAAGAAACTAAATGGCCTAGTTCAAGATGCTAAGATGTAGATGATAAGATAGAAACCATTATCCACACTAATCATTAGCCATTGTATTATTTTTGGGAAAAAATTAAACTTCAATAAACCAAACATTACTGTTATAGGTCAATTTGGGCATCATTCCCAATGACCTGGTTAATAGGACATTATCTCCAGGACCAATGAATAGGGTCTATCATCCCCTATCATTTCAGTTGCTACATGCCCTAAGACAAAGAACAAGACAAATCACTCATGAATTTCATCTGCAAAGGTTTCCAGGATTTGAAGTTTATAATATATCATATGAGAGCTCATCAACACTGCCTCTAAAGGGACTAATTGCGTTGCATATGAAGGTAACCCTATTCAAGGATGCTCTGCAAAGAACTTCCCGACACTCATAGGTGCGTTGGTCACATTGGGAGTGAAATTCTCATTGTTCCGGAATCTACACTTGGCCAATGCCTTCTAGAAGAGTTCACATGTGTCAAAATTCGAATCCATGTGTCCATTTGACATCTACAAGATTGGGAACATGTCTTGCCTATTATTGGAAAGTCATTGATTGTAAAACTACCTTCAACTCCTCTATAAATTGAGCACAGATCTTAGTGTTTGAAAGGAAGAATTTGAGTAGATAAATGCTAGTGGAATTTCAATTGAGGAGTTGATTTGTGTAACATGCTGCTTGAGAGATCTGCATTGTGATGAGGCTATTATGTTGCTGGAGATGGTCACTTCAAATCAATCACTGGGTTGTAACCTCCCCTTCTATCCATTAATAAAGATTGCTGCTTACTTTCCCACATATGTATCTGTATAAGCTCATGTTTTCCATATTATGAATTCTTATATAATGCATATGGTTTATGTTTCATTGATTTAACTAAATAACTTGAATATACATCTGTATTATTGCTATCTTTTTCTGTTTAGTATTCATCTTTGTAGGAAATATTTTCAGACATCTAGCTTGGATTTGAAGCTACAGCAAGAGCGACAGAAGGAGAATAGGAAGCACTTGGACTCCAACTAAGTTCTTTGATCTATTCTGTGTGTCTATTTATAGTTAGGAAAAGTAGTCGCAAAGTCTTTAATATGTTTTTCTAGATAAGCACCTCTCTAGGGAATAATGATTTATCCATAATTCATAATTTTGCATAACAAATTGGCAACTCCACTGGGGATTTTACCCTTCATCATACGTGTATTTGCCTCTGATTTTCTCTTTTTATTCACCCAGTAGCTTTTACTCATAAAGATTAGGGTTTTTGAAATCCAAATTTGCATTAGAAGTGCGTTAAATAGCTGTCTTTTTCATTGCACACGGCGCCCAACGCACTGTTGGATAGGACACAATGCTTTGCATAGCACTTTCCCCCTTTCAGGGCTGCGTTGAAAAGCACTGTCTCTCTTTATAGACTGTGTTGCCTCCTGAAACCATCCAAATTCCATTGAGTTTGTCATTGCAATTTGTTTCAGTTTGTTCTCTGTTGTGTTTTGAAAAGCTTGAGCCTCATATTGACCAATGAACTCATCTACCTCTTCCTCCTTTGAAAGAATTGTTTGTTCAATGTTGGTTTAAAGCGTTTTTCTTTATCATTGACGAATTAATTTCAAAGTATTTTCATTGTCGCATTAGATCCATTTGCTTTTGAAAAGGAAATTGTCATAAATTATTCATTTCCTGATAGGAGAAATTGTTGTTAAATTCCTCATTTTTCCTTCAAAAGAGAAATTGTTGTTTATATTCCTCATTTCTCAAAAGTAAAAGGCATTTTTTTTATTGATTTAATGCACTTAGTTTCTTTTCTACATTCATAACATTAAAGGAACTGAAAATAAAAACATGCATTTGCATGTAGTGGATTGTGTGATTTGAAAAAGGAACAATTAGGAAATTTGCATTTAGTTTGTGCTCTTTGATTTGTTTGCTCTCAAATTGATTTCTCTTTCCCTCTAGTAGCTAGGATTTTCATTGAAAAACTAAAAGTGAAAGATTTCTTATCATTCTTAGTTTGCATTTTAGGAATTTCCAAAACATCATCGTGGTGAACCTTTGAAAGGAAAATTGATAAACAAGATCAACTTAAAATTTATCTCAATTTACCTAACAAAGCATTGGAACCATAACGATAACATTTAGAAGGTCTAGGCTAGAAACATGTTCCGGTGTCGTAAAACATAGCAGCTATCGTTAAATTGCCTGCGATACATTCTGAGTGTGATACCTCACTCCACATACATAAGTATATCGTAGCTCATCCACGTACTCTTGGGTATATTGGGCGGTGTTACAGTACGAAAAGTATAAAGGGGTGCTCTCACTGTGCAGTTTCACATCAAACAATGCTAATACAGACTTGGGCCTCCACATAGCTTCGGGTATATTTGGGAGGAAAAATTTAGGTTGCTATCCATCCATAGTGAACTGAGTCGGCCACCTTGTAAATTGTGATACATCGAACACAACATTCAGGGAGATTTCCTGCCCGTACTTCTTGGTTCGCCAGGAGGTATTCTGCAGTTCACAATTTCTTGGTAAACCTTTTTGCCTAGAAATACCCTTTTATTTTGTTTTTTTTTTTTTGGTTAAAATAAATTAGTCATCGTGGAAGAACAAAATCCTTTTCCCCATCATTCGCGTAGACTAGCATTGGAACCACCTTTACCACCATAAGTTACTTCTGGACGGCGAAGGTGACATCACTCTAATGAAACCAGTACTATCAGTACCTCTGGTGAATCATCATCTTCCAATATACCAGAGTCGACACAAGTTGTTTCTACAAATCCTGTTTTTTCTACTGTTGTCGAGATAGAGTCCTCATAGCTACCCATGGTCACGATCCATCCAATCTGTGAGACCATACCTCGCGAACTCGATGTTGTTCAATTGGAAGTTGATCCGAATCCCATTTTGCTTTAGGGAGAAGTTTTTATTGGTCAAACTGGACATCATCCCCGGGACCAATGAAATAGGGTCTATCATCCCCTTATATTTCAGTTGCTATATTCCCTAAGTGGAGAAAATCTTGATCCCGAAGTCGAACAACCGGAATTTGTTCCTGTATTGGTCACTCCAAAATCTATTGTAGCCATTGAGTCTCCCATATCGTGCACTCAACCACCTGAAATATACTTCTGCCCAGACAAGGAAGTTCTTCCACCCGGTTTGATTTTGATTGAATAAATATCACAAGACGAGACACCTTTAACTCCAACTCATTTTTAGTAGGAGCTTTACCTATACGAGTCTTTTCCTCAATCACCTTTCTCTGCTTTTTTTTATCATGTTTCACTTCGAGTTCCCATAGATTCTATAGGGTATACATTGGGTCATTTGACCATGGCTGAGATAACATCCCAAACTGAACCATCTATTTCAGCTGCGACAACATCTGTTGTTGCTTCATCTTTGATGTTTTGTCCATTGAATTCACCCATGTCATCATCTGGAATCCTATCTGGTTCCTCCTTTATGAGTACTAAATGGCTTGATCCTTTATTCACATCTTCAGTGCAATATCAAGCTGATCCCATCAGTTATTCTCCTTGGTGGCTAGTGATACCACAGAAATTACCCTCGGAAATTCCAAAATTCAATGGAAACCTTGGAGAAGACTCGTCAACGCATGTTATAGCTTATCATTTGTGGTGCTCATCAAGCTCCTTAAATGATGATAGACTATGTCTTTTCCAGCGCACACTCACTAGTTCGATTGCACAATGAGGATGGTTCTTTTCCTGTGTCAACCTCGTTAAATAATGAATCAGGTTATGAGGATAGTTCTTTTTTCTTGTGTCAACCTCGTTAAAAAATGAAACAAGTGCCTTTGAGGATAGTTCTTTTTTCTTGTGTCAACCTCGTTAAAAAATGAAACATGTGCCTATGAGGATAGTTCTTTTACTGTGTCAACCTCGTTAAAAAATGAAACAGGTTTTGAGGATGGTTTTTTTCCTGTGTCAACCTCATTAAAAAATGAATCAGGTTACGAGGATGGGTCTTTTCCTGTGTCAACCTCGATAAATGAAACAGGTTCCCATGAGGATGGTTCTTTTCCTATGTCAACCTCGTTAAAAAATGAATCAGGTGAATGAGAATAGCTCATTTTCTTGTGTCAAGCTCGTTAAAAAATGAAACAAGGTTCCATGAGCATAGTTCTTTTCCTGTGTCAAGCTCATTAAAAAATGAAACAAATCCTCCCCTATAATGAACCATCATTCCATCCAGCTATTAGTAACCAGTAATCTTCTTAGGTGAATGAAATGAAGCTTGGGGGACATTTACTCTTGCAGGGGGCATTCAACATGTGCTCTTTCAGGGGGCATTCAAAACATTCTTACAAATTGCACACAATCGATCACTAAAGTTCGAGGGCAAAAACAGGTTCGGAGCTCCAAAATGCAGATGGTAACTAGTGAATGGTAAAAATCAATAGTAAAACTCTTTTTATTTAGTCATTTAATTGTTTAAAATGAATATTTATTGCTAGGACAATGGTTTTATTATATTTTTATCATGAAACGGGCATTTTTAATCCATTTGATGTTGTTCTGAACAGGTTTTACAACTGATGAACAGATTAATCGTGCAGATTTATTTCAAGAATGATTTGACCACAAAGCATAGTTTTTATCCTTATTTTTTGTGCTTTGTTAAAAATGAAAAAGGATTTGAAGCGCACTTTTATCTCTTTTTCGAGCTTCAATAACAGTGAAAAAGGAACCCCTAGAGTCTTCTTTCAGCTCTTTTCAGACTCCGATAATGTGAAAATATTTCCGAGCACTTGTCTTTTCGAGCTCATAAAAGTAAATGAATTGATATCTACTCAGTATAATTTTAACCCTTTTCCGGACTGAGATAGATTATTTATGAAAAATGAATAACTTGGTCAAACACGACTAAAGAGGTTCTCTTAGATATTATTTTACACTTTTTCGGATCTGAGCGACAATTTTACGAAAAAGCACTTATGGAGTTTTCTTTCGTCCTCTTTTTCAAACTCTCTAAATATGAAAAAGGATCGAGCTGTCACTGTCGTTAAGCTTGTTAAAACATAAAATATTGACGGGCTTGTCGATCATGGCAAGAATCGAGTTTCATTCATCTCTAGACTCGTTAAATTATTAAATAGCAATACATTATTCGCCCGAAGGGTTGAATTATAGACCAAGCAAATGTTATCCTCCTCAAGCTTGTTAAAGAATAAAGAGGTATTGGTCAACAAATGATTGGGGAAAACTTGGGAAAGTGAACATAACTTTCTACAGTAGCAGGTCGCTCTTGAACATGACACTTCACTCCATCCCCGTGATTGTTTGGGTTGGGTAATCTTCTTGACGGGTTCATCATAACTTCACTTCAGTTTTGGGTCAATGTTGCCAATTCATCTCAGTGTTGCTGATATTTTCAAGAGAAGTCATCCAATGAATA
This sequence comes from Pinus albicaulis, assembly GCA_034641835.2. Lineage (NCBI taxonomy): Eukaryota > Viridiplantae > Streptophyta > Pinopsida > Pinales > Pinaceae > Pinus > Pinus albicaulis. Next base: position 276,738 of record JAXQQM020087961.1, on the reverse strand, counting down.
CTCGTCCTTCTGTAACACTCATAAACCTTCATTCTCATGACAGTCATCCCTGAAAATTTCTATATCAAGTCATACATTTTTCTCCGAAATCAGTAACTCCCATTTCGCAATAAGGTGGCTTCCTACAACAAATCATTATCTAGGAAGTTCACTTAGAAACATTATGTTCCAGTACCATGAGGCTTGTTACAGCATCGACAAGATCCTTGCTTCCGGACTTTTGACCGAAATATTTAGTTTTTTGTTCGACATCAAATCAACTATTCACACCTTACGAAATGTACTGCAGTACCTTGAGGGCCATTGACATCAATAGTGGTTCTCTCGTGTTTGTTAACAACACACATCATTGGCTGGTAATCAAATGATGTCTTACCATGTTCGATTACAAATCATATATTCGCATGGATAGACTTGTACCCGAATGATCGAGTGAACGAGATAAGAAGACCCCGGATCTAGTTTCAGACATCCGGGCTGCGATTTCAGGATTTTTGTACACATCATCTATACGGTGACCTTACATACAGATCATCTTCCGAACATGGGCCTATATCTGTAGGCATGTCTGTATTGGACAACATTCCAATGTAGATGACTTTTTGAATTATGTACATGTTATTAGATTGTTTATGTGTTGAACATGGGAATGCCTACCCTCAGCAATTATGATTAAGAAGATATATCATGATGTAATGTATTGTAATATTGATGCAGGTCGCCACTCCGCTTCATCTCCATCCCATCACAGTGTAAAGCATCTTAATCAACATATTGTTATTCTGACTTCATGCTTTAGGGTGAAATTTGTTATAGGTCAATTTGGGCATCATTCCCAATGACCTAGTTAACTAGACATCATCTCTAGGACCAATGAATAGGGTCTATCATCCCCTATCACTTCAGTTGCTACATGCCGTAAGACAAAGAACAAGAAAAATCATTCATGACTTTCATCTGCAAAAGTTTACAAGATTTGAAGTTTATAATATATCATATGAGAGCTCATCAACGTTGGCTCTAAAGGGACTAAGTGTGTTGCATATGCAGGTAGCCCCATTCAAGGTTGCTTTGCAAAGCACTTATCGACACTCATAGGTGCATTGGTCACATTGGGAGCGAAATTATCATTGTTCTGTAATCTCCACTTGGCCAGTGCCTTCTAGAATAGTTCACATGTGTCAAAATTCGAATCCATGTGTCCATTTTACATCTACAATATTGGGAACATGTCTTGCCTATTATTGGAAAGTCATTGATTGTAAAACTACCTTCAGCTCCTCTATAAATTGAGCACAAATCTTAGTGTTTGAAAGGAATAATTTTAGTAGAGAAATGTTGGTGGAATTTCAATTGTAGAGTTGATTTGTGTAACATGTTGCTGGAGAGATCTGCATTGTGATGAGGCTGGGATGCTGCTGGAGATGGTCACTTCAAATCAATCACTGGGTTGTAACCTCCCCTTCTATCCATTAATAAATATTGCTGCTTACTTTCCTGCATATCTATCTGTATAAGCTCATGTTTTCCATATTATGGATTCTTATTTGATGCATATGATTTATGTTTCATTGAATTAACTAAATAACTTGAATAGACATCTGTATTATTGTTATCTTTTGTTGTTTAGTATCCATCTTTGCAGGAAATATTTTCGAACATATAGCTTGGATTTGAAGCTACAACAAGAGCGACAGAAGGAGAATAGGAAGCGCTTGGACTCCAAGTAAGTTCTTTGATCTATTCTGTGTGTCTATTTACAGTTAGGAAAAGTAGTCGCAAAGTCTTTAATCTGTTGTTCTAGATAAGCACCTGTCTAGGATAAATGATTTATCTGTAATTCATAATTCCGCATAACAATTACAAATGGATGGGGTTTTCATAGTAGTTTCATATAGTCATCAAATATAAAAAGGCCAACACTAATACATCGAAAAACATGTGTTTAATGCCAAATACAAATAGAAATTACAAAAGGAACTCTTATATACGTGGAGCCTTTTATCCATGATGCATACAAAGGGACATGCATAAAATATCATGACTTTAAAAGGGTGTTTCAATTGCTATAGGGCCAAATTCATGTAGAATAAGGTGACAGTAAGAATGACTATCATATCTAGAATGGGTTGTTTTATAAGGTATATGAGCTTTCAGTCCCTAAATGTGAATACTTGTATCTTTTCAAAAAGGCTCACATCCTCTTCACAGGAGCCTTAAGCATATCAGACTCGAAGCATGTTGAAGAGGAAATAGAGTATTTGAGAAATGTATTTACTAGCATTGGATATAAAAATAGGACATCATCAAGACCATCAATAAAGCTAGAACCAGAAATGTAGTAAGACCCCCTCCAACAAGCTCCCAGACTATTAGCAAGAAGGTGTATCCACAAGGGCTTCACTCAATGAACCTATGACATATCGTGTGAGTTCATGGCATACTAAAAAATACCCCTAATTTGACTACATAATGGAAAATACCTCTAAAAATCACATTATTTAACCCCATACCAATACAAACCAAATACACCTTCACAATTTAAAAAAACCCTACATTCACTAGATATTGTAGGTATCCATTTTTTCATTAACATTTTTTATACCCCTTTATATTTTTTCATTAACTTTGAGCTCCATTTTGTATACCCGCCAATATAAAAACCCTTTACCCCCTATATATCCCTAATATACTATGTCACCTTTTCCTCAATATATATCCCCCAATATGAATGCATGTGCTATGGTATTTCTCCCCCCGTGAATCCCCCATGGGCATATCTACCATACATTCAAGGAGTCATAGATAAACTAGCCAAGGTTCTCAGAAAGAAATATATTGACACCTCTTTCAAGCCATTTTCAACCATAAGGCAAAAGATGAGATCAAGTAAAGACAATACGGATCACCTCCAACACAAGGGTGTTTATAAAGCCAAGTTTTCATGTGGGGAATGTTATATTGGAGAGACAGGAAGGTCCTTCTGAATAAGACTCAAAGAACATGGCGATAACATAAAAAATGGTAGAAATCGATCTTCAACACTTGCAGAGCACTTATCAAAAACATGTCACCCTATTTTCCTTGAATACACTAAGATAATCGCTAAAGAGAAGCATCAGTGTAAATGAAAGATCCGTGAAGCCCTCGAAATTATAAAGCACCCACAAAATCTTAATAGAGATGGGAGTTTGGAAGTAAGCAGGAGTTGGATCCCTTTACTCACTCAAGAACCCTTAACTTATAACCTTGGCTAGACCATTTTCCTTCATCTTCTTCCCTTTTACTCCATTAATCCTATTCCTCCTTCCCTCTCCCTCACATTCATTCCCCCTCTATATTCTTTTCACTTATCTAACCCTTTCCCTTATTCCTTCCATTCCATCCTTAAAACTCCTTAACTAATAACTAGAATAATTCATCCTTATAATAATATGATACTAATACCCTATCTCAATATTTGTTAAGCAAGGTTGTCCTTGATGGCAATAGGATGTTAAATGATGATGAATGACCGTTCTTAAGATGATCATTTGGAAAATGGAGGAATACATGAAAAAGCCTACACTCTGCCCTATCTCTATTTCTGCACCTGTAAATGACCTGTCACATTGAAAATTATTTTTCACTACCTTGTAGGAAGGAAAATTATATGAAACCTTCACCATCATTTAAAGCATAATTTTATCTTTCATATGAGCTCTTACTTGGCTGGAAACTCCAAGCAGTTTGGGAGATATGAATTTTTCAAGTTACGAAAATAATTCTGTCTTGGAGCCGAATTGTCCTAAGCTCTCATGTCGGTCTGCCTTGGGATATCACTGTCCATGCCTAAACCACTATAAATACAGTGAGCCACTTCATTTCTCTATCATCTAATTCGGTCATCCATTACAGAAAAAAGTAATACAGTGCACAACTCGTGAACTTTAAGACACTGAAGAGAGGGAGCATATGAATAAAAAGGAAAAAAGGTCTACGGATGAATCTGGAATGGTTTTGCGTTATAAATAAGATTTTTGATAACTGAGGTAGCTACATACAGTCAAACATACCTCGAACACCTTCAGGCAGCCACAATATTAACCTCAGACCTGTACATAATTTTTGTTCAGGAATCCGAGCTAATATGCACCAAGTCTGAGGGTAGTATTGTGCCTGCCTGGAGGTGTCCGAGGTATATTTGATTGTCTGTATCCACAAAAAAATTGCCCTATATGAATCGCAGAAATTATGTACAGGTCCGAGCTAATATCCACCAGGTCTAAGGTAATATTGTGGTTTCCTGAAGGTGTTTGAGGTATGTTTGACGTCTGTAGCTTCTTCAATTATCAATCATCTTATTTATAAACCAAAACCATTCCAGATTCATTCGTAGACCTTTTTTCTTTTTTATTCTTATGCTCCCTCTCTTTGATGTCTTCAAGTTCATGAGTTGTGAACTGTATTAATCTTTTCTGTAATGGATGACCAAATTAGATGATAGAGAAATGAAGCGGCTCACTGTATTTATAGTGGTTTAGGCGTGGACAGTGATATCCCAAGACAGGTCGACATGAGAGCTTAGGACAGGTCGGCTCCAGGACATAATTATTTTTGTAACATGAAAAATTTGTATCTCCCAAACCGCTTGGAGTTTCCGGCCAAGTAAGAGCTCATATGAAAGCTAAAATTATTCTTTAGATGATGGTAAAGATTTCATAGAATTTTTTTTACCTCCAAGGTCGTGAAAAATAATTTTCAACGTGACAGGTCATTTACAAGCGCAGAAATAGAGGTAGGGTAGAGTGTAGGCTTTTTCATGTAGTCCTCCTTTGTCCAAATTATCATCTTAAGCATGGTCATTCATCGTCATCTAGAATCCTATTTCCATCAAGGAAAACCTTGCTTAACAATCTCCCCCTTTGTCATTGGATGGAAATATTATTTTTCTTCTCCCCTTTTGACATCAATGGAAACTGGGTGTCAATTTGCTCCCCCTGTCATGCTACTCCCCCTATCATGCTGCTCTCACCGACATGTTTCTTGTTTTAATGTGGTGCAAGGGAAATGACCCCCATCTTTTGGCGAAGATACTCAAATTCTTCTCATAGAAGGGGTTTTGTAAAGATATATGCAATTTTCTCTTTTGTATTGATGTATTCCAACTTGATATTTTTTTCAGCAACTTGTTCATGGAGAAAGTGGTATTTTACTGGAATATGTTTGGTCGTTGAGTGCATTACTGGATTCTTTGAAAGACTGATGGCACTAGTGTTGTCACAAAAAATAGTGATTGGTTGCTTAGTTTCTATGTTGACATCTTTCAAGGCTTCCTTCATCCATAGTATTTGTGTACAAGAATCAACACCAACTATATATTCAGCTTCAGTTGTAGAAAGGGATATAGAGGATTGCTTTTTGCTAAGCCAAGGTACAAGACAATCTCCCATAAAGAATGCATTTCCACTAGTACTTTTTCGATCATCCACATTTCTGGCCCAATCAGCATCAGAGTAAGCTGTCACAATAAGAGTTGAACTCTTAGGATACAAAAGACCGAAATCAGTCGTTCCTTTCAAATATCTGAGAATTCTCTTCACAGTTGCTAGATGGGATTGTTTAGGACTTGACTGAAATCTTGCTACCATTCCTACTGCTTGCATAATATCTGGTCTTGTAGCAATTAAGTATAGGAGATCTCCAATTATTGACCTATAAAGAGTTGCATCTATGAGAGGGGTATCATCATCTTTACTTAATTTACAATTGGTGGTCATTGGTGTGCTCATTGGTGCACAATATTCCATCCCATATCTTTTGAGCATGTCTTTCAGATATTTTTCTTGAGATATAAACATGCTTGCAAAGGTTTGAGATATTTGCAGCTCAAGAAAGTAAGACAGTTCACCAATCATTGACATTTCAAATATTTTGTACATATTTAGAGCAAATTCATGGCTCATCTCATCATAATTTCTAGCAAAGATTAGATCATCAACATATACAAGAGTGATCAAAAGTTTTTCTTTGTCCATCTTCATATAGAGATTGCTACCTGCTACTCCATTTTTGAAACCTTCTTGTAGCAGAGAGTGATCCAACTTTGCATACCATGCTCTAGGGGCTTGTTTTAATCCATACAAGGCCTTTTTTAGCTTGCATACAAAGTCCTTCCCTTCAGCAAGATCAAATCCTTCTAGTTGCTCCATGTAAACTTCTTCCTTGAGATCTCCATTCAGGAATGTTGATTTTACATCCATTTGATAAACCTTGAATCCTTTTGAGCAAGTAAATGCCAAAAACATTATTATGGCTTCCAATCAAGCTATTGGTGCAAAGGTTCCTTTAAAGTCAATTCCTTCAATTTGTGAGTATCCCTTGCAGACAAGTTTGGCTTTATTTCTGATGATTTGTCCATCCTCATTCATATTATTTTTGAATAACCATTTTGTTCCAATTATATTTTGATATTTTTGGCGAGGTACTAGCTCCCAAGTCTCATTCTTTTCAATTTGAGACATTTCTTCTTCCATGGCCTTTATCCAATAAGATCTTTTCTTTCTTGAGAAAAAATTTCAGGTTCCATTAAAGATAATAGAGCAACATCATCCTATTGACATCCTGATCGATTAGAAAAACCACCACAAGTTCTAGAGCGGATGGCGACAGACGGGATTAGGGTTTACAGCATCGCTCCACTGGTCGGCGCCAGCTCAGCCTCTCAATGGGCCGGCTGCATTCTGCTCAGGATTCTGAATGCAAATAGGAATCGGCAAGCCTGCAAACCTTTGTGCAGGGAAGACCAAAGCAGAGACCACGCCGCGGTCAGGGTATCGATATACACTACAGAGGATCCAGACGGCTCTGAAGCCGTCGCCTTCGCTGGTGATTGCAGAATAAAAAAAACAAGGGCTTTCTCTGAATATTTCTCAGATATCGCCTCAGCAGCAAGACAACATGGGTTGCGCCTCACGAATCTGCCAAATCGGAAGGCGGATACTCCAAAAATCGTTTCTCCCTTTGACTGGGCTGTAGATTTGAACCTAAGGGTTTGCATGCCTCTGCATAAGGCAACCATGAGCACAGAAGTCGCCGCCGTCTGGATCTTTTCTCTGCTGGCAAAAACTCCAATCGGCATCATTGGAAATGCTTCCGAAGTTGTTCTCTCTGCTTTTAGGAACAATCCTGAAACTCCCTCAGATCCCTTCTCCGGCATATGCAAATCGCAGTTGTGCGTCCTGCTTCCGCCAAAGAGCAATACAGAGGTGACAAAGTTGCCTTTCCAAGCCGACGGTAATGGAGTTCCCCGTTCAGCAACAACCATTGCTCGAAGCCTAGCGAGCTTGGACTCGGATCTGTCCTCTGTTTCTTGGAGGCAGATTGCCTCTTCGAACCAGCCAGATCTGCCAGATCTGCAAGAAGATGATCTCACTTTTCAGATCCAAATCACGCTTTCAGGTAAAACGACAATGCTTTGGGTGCATGCAACAGATCTGGTACAGGAACTTCTGCAAAAGCTCGAACGGAAGCTAGGGATCTCCTCTGTCTACCTGAGACTGCTTTACAAGGGTAAGCAACTCATGAATACCCTTCCCCTCTTCCATTACAGTATTCAAAAGGACGCATCTATTGTAGCAACCTTTCGCTTAAGAGGCGGCTCCTTAGGGCAAGCCTCCTCAGGCACTCCTCGCTCTTTCAAAGACGCAGTCCGCAGAAATGCTGCCCATCCACAGACTTCTGCAAAAGCAGCTCAACCATCAATGGGTCCTAAGCCGTTTTTGGTAGACAAATCGGAAGATGTTCCCACTATTAGTTTCTCTCTTCCTGAGATTGACGAACGTTGCCAGTTTTTTGCAGAATCCGCAATCATATGCCGATTTAATGGGCTATGGCCACGCACTGCAGATCTTTACCAATGGATCCATACCAACTGGACTAAAAAAAGCAGGATCTTCTTATGTTCAAAAGGTTTCTTTATCGTAGTTTTTGAATTAAATGAAGACTACCAGAAGGCCTTAACAGGAGGCCCTTGGTTCTGGGGTACGGCTGGACTTTTCCTCACCCCCTGGGTTCCAGATTTCGACCCTTCAACAGCCGTCATCACCAAGCTTCCCATTTGGGTTAGGCTCCCGAATCTTCCAGCACATCTGTGGCATACCTCGGTCTTCATAGCCATTGGAGACACTTTAGGACGCTTTCTTGCTTCCGACATCTCAAGAAAGGAAAATGGGCTCTTCACCTATGGCAGAATATGTGCAGAAATAGATATCAGTAAAGGTCTGCCGGAGCAGATCAACCTCAAGATTGGAGATTTCCACTGGACACAAACCTTGGATTACGAAAACACAGCCTTTCGTTGCCGACACTGTCATCAAACTGGGCACCTCCAGAGTACTTGTTCCCAGGTCCTCGACAAAAAGAAGAATCAGAACCGCAAACCTAAATCCAAAAGATGGAATTCATGTATTCCCCCAATGGAAGATACAGACTCCTCAAGTTCGGATGAGGAGGAAAATGAAGCAGATGAACAAACAGTTGAGATTCCGCAGGACACTCCCTCGGTCAGTCCGACAATGCCCTCAGCCCAGCCGGTTGCCCAGAAACGCTCTCATGAATCTTCGTCTTCAGATTCTGATAAAGATTTTTCGCCGCCAGCGCAGAATAATCAACAACTTGTTATATCTCTTCCAAACCCCATTGGATGGGTCAAAGTAAGCAAGAAAAAAGGCAAAAAAAGTCGTTTGGCAGCATCCACCCACTCTGGGTTGGCTCCTTAGCTGCAAACCTGTTTTTGTTTTCCTATGTTCTCTTTGCTCTTACCATGATCGTCTGTTAGGAGAGAGGTGGATAAAACTTTCACCTACTACTCCCTTGCTTCTCTGTTTCGCTTGCATGCAAGCTTGATTGTACTATACTGTTTTTTACCTTAATAGAAGTAGTCTTATTCAGAAAAAAAATAAAAAAAAATAGAGCAACATCATCTTTTCTTGGAGTGTTTGTCATCCTTCTTTGAGTTTGAATTCCTTCATCTATATTCCCGATAACCTGTTCTTTCAGATGATGTTTTTGAATGAATTTGATCTTAGAAAGAGTTTGTGAAGGTTCACTTTGAGGTTCTCCATCCTCCTCTTCTTTTTCAGGTTCTTCTTCTTCACTTTCTTCAAGGAAAGGCTCAACTTCATGATTTTCAATTCTCTTTTCTGGAAGGCCTTCATCAATCTTCACATCAATGCTTTCCACTATTCTCCATAGAAGATTGTTGTAACATTGTAAGCTTTGCTTATTGTGGAGTATCCAAGAAATATTCCTTCGTCTACCCTAGAATCAAATTTTCTTGGTGAGTCATCATTTATTTTTCTGAAGCATTTGCTTCCAAAATCCTAAAATATTTTACCGAGGCAGGTCTTCCTTTCCATAATTCATAAGGATTTTTTTCATTATTTGGTCTTAGTTGAGTTCTATTTAAGGTATAAACTGCCGCCCCAACTGCTTCTCTCCAAAATTTTGGTTGCAAATCAGCTGCTAGTAGCATTGTCCTCGCCATTTCTTGAATGGTTCGGTTCCTTCTTTTAACTACTCCATTTTTCTTGGGAGTCGTGGAAGCAAAGAGTTCTCTTTTGATTCCATGGTCTTTACAGAATTCATCAAATTGTGTTGAGGTGAATTCTCCTCCTCTATCTGTTCTAAGACATTTAATCTTAGAGTCTTTCTCATTTTCAATGGGAGCTTTAAGATTCTTAAAACATTCAAATGCTTCAGATTTATATTTTATGAAATATACCCACATCATTCTAGTATAGTCATCAACAAATAGAGAAAATTACCTTTCACCTTGAAGAGTTGGAGTTCTATTTGGCCCACATAAATCTGCATGAATGATTTCCAGAGGTTTTGATGTTGAGAACTCCTTAGTTTTGTGGCTAGTTCTGGTTTTATTTCCATGTTGGCATTGGCCATATACAACTTGATTTGGCTTGCACATTTTTGGAATGTCCCTTACTGCATTAATTTTGTTGATGTTGACTAGGTTATCAAAATTTGTATGTCCCAATCACTTGTGCCATAACCAGCTTTCATCTGTTTGACTTATGTAACATTTATCTCCTTGGATTTTACTGAGAATGTAAACATTATCTGGTGTTCGTACTCCTTTCGCTACAAGTTCTCCTGAGGATGAGTCTCTTATTTCAAAAATTTTAGTACTGAAGACAACATTATGTCCTTGGTCACAAATTTGGCTAACACTCAAGAGATTGTGTTTGAGCCCTTCTACCAACAAGGTATTTTGAGCCTTTCCTTGTCCACTAATAAGGGTAGCAATTCCTTTTCCAGTGATTTTAGTGGATCCACTTCCAAAGGATACATTTCCATTTTTCTTGTTCAATGTGATAAAATTATTTTGGTCACCTGTCATATGTCTTGAGCATCCACTATCCACGAACCAATGATTTTCTTCACTATGAGCACATAGAGCTAGGCCACATTTATCAGTTTTGAGATTTGCACTTTTAACTTTCTCTTCTTTGAGAGGGAAATTTTGTTCGTTATGATCATAATTATTACATAATGAGCAAGACGGATCAAACTTAGTCAAAGGATCAAAGGAATTGTAATTTTTTATTTCTCCTTGCTCTTTAGGACCACGTAGTTTGTTTGTTTGTTCTTTCAATCTTAGTGCTTCATTATTATGAGCCTTGCAATGCTTAGCTTGATGCCCAAAGTTTTTACAATAGTAACAATACCCAAGAAAAATTGTTTGGTACCTATTGTAATAGCCATAGCTTGAACCAACATTCTTCCTTGGAGTTGCTCTTTCTTCAATTCTTGGTTTTGAGATGGAGCTTTGTTCTTGACGAGATGACTTTTCCTCTTTTGGATGGTAAGAGTGTATGTCGGCATAACTTCTTGCATTATTCTTTGTGCTTGATGATTCTCCTTTGAAACCAATTCCAGATTTGCCATGTTGAGGTTTTTGAGTATTAAGAATGTTATCAAGTGCTAGAGAGATTTTCCAACTCCTTTTGACTTGCTCCAATTCCTTTCTTAGAAATATTATTTTAGCTTCATGTTTTTCATAGATATCATGCTTCTCCTTTAGCTTATTGTTCAAGAAGTCTTCCCTTATTTTTTCTTCCTCTTTTTCTATTTTGAGAGAAATTGTCTTCTTTCATAGATTCTCATTTTTTGCAATGGCACTCGTTAGTAATCTATCCATGTTTCCTTCATCTTCTAGTTCTGAATCATCATCATTTGTAAATGCCATGAATAACGTTTCTTTGCTTCCAACATAGTTACCTTCCTCATCTGATTCATCATCACTTTCTTTGTGATGACGCATATTTCTAGTTGATTTCCTTTTGATGACTACAAATTCATCTTCACCAAACTCATCTTGTTTGGAGAAGAATTTCTTCTTATTAAACCCTTTCTTTTTGTACATCATCCTTTTAGAGTCCTCTTCATCATCACCATAATCTTTATGAGGACATTTTGAAGCATAATGACCTATTCCTCCACATTTGAAACAAATAAGAGGGTACTTACCTTTTAGCTTAGATCCCTTCTTAAGTCTTCATACAAATTGAGCTAATTTGGTTTCAGCATCAGATACATTGTTGTTGCAATTCCATCCTTTTCCTTTTTTTGTTGATTTTGAGGCTTTGAATGTTGCTTCTTTGAAATTTGGACTTCCTTTCCTCATCTCATAGGCAATGAGAATTCCATGAATTTCATCCATATTGAGAGTATCTAGGTCCTTCATTTCTTTTATGGCACTTACTTTGGAGTCAAATTTGTCAGGAAGCGATCTCAGGATATTTTGAACAATATTGCTTTCTTTAATATTTTCTTCTAGCCATTTAAGAGAGTTAACCACTTCAGATACTCGAAGGAAGTATGATGCAATAACTCCTTCATCATCCATTTTCAGAGTCTCGAATTGTCTTCTATAGGTTTGAATCTTTTTCTTCTTAACTTTGGAGTCCCCATCATACAGGGAAACAAGCTTATCCCATACTTCTTTGGTTGAATGACTTTCATGAATTCAGAATCAGTAATTCCACTAGTGATGGAATTTAAAGCTTTGGCATTAGAAATGTAGGCTTTTCTTTCGTCTGGATTAGTTGGAAGACCGGAGGGAGATTTGTACCCATCCAAAACAAAGTTCCATACTTCAGGACCAAGAGACATTAGATAGTAGGACATCCTCTTTTTCCAAAAACCAAAATTTGTTCCATCAAAGATAAGCAGCTTCCCTGTTGCTTCTATGTTCTTCATTGTGCCTAAGAATCCTTCTTCCAGCTATTAGGCTAATAATGAAGAAGCTAGCTCTGATACCAATTGTTAGAAATACTGGGAGGGGGGTGAATCAGTATTTCTTTTCAATTGTTAATTTTTTCCAGTTAGATTCTTCACAATTAAAACATAGAGGTGAATAATAATAATATTATTAAGGATTAATGAGAACTTAAATCCTTTTTAAAATAATTGAGTACAATGGATGTGTGAGGGCGCCAACCCTTCAATGAATCAGGCACCAAGCTGTTTCCAAGCACCAACTTGGACTTTCATGAGGCTCCGACCTCTAGGGCTTCGACACTATTTTCTTCAAGGCACCAACCTTGTGTTTAGGAGCTCCTACTCGAAGGACACCAATCCCTCTTCGCTTATTTATTGGATTATTGATTCAAATATGCCCCATTGCATAAATCTGCACAATACTGCATCATCTATTCTGCATCATGCTTCTTTATAAATTCTACACCACAATTTGCACCAAGAGTTCTCCACCACACTGCACTATTCATCTAGAAATAAGAATTATTAATTCTTGCATCATCTTTCATCACCAAATCTGCACCAATGCTTCTGCACCATGCTGCACCAGTAGTTCTACACCACACTGCACCAGCACTAATGCTCTTGCAACAACCCTTCAATACCAAATCCTTCAAAAACTACCACAGTTCCTTCAATACCACAACTACTTCAGCTTCCTTCAACACTTCACTAAACTGTTACAGAGATCTGAGCTTCTGAAATTTCTACAGGAGTAAACTTGAGATGATAAGTCCAAACCCAGCAAGAGATGGAAAGTCTGAGGTGTATACAGTCCTAAAAAAATCCGAGCCTGTGGCCTCAACTATGACCGTTGTGCATAAATTAATTTGTGTTCAGGAATCTGAGATGATATGCAACAGGTCCAAGGGTAGTATTGTGCCTGCCTGGAGGTGTCTGAGGTATGTTTGAATGTCTGTCTCCACAAAAAATTTCCCTATACGAATCAAAAAATTTATGTACAAGTCCGAGGGTAATATTGTGGTTGCATGAAGGTGTACGAGGTATGTTGGACTATCTGTAGTTGCCTCAGTTATCAATCATTTGATTTATAACCCAAAATACCCTTTTTCTTTTTTATTCTTATGCTCCCTCTCTTCGGTGTCTTCAATTTCACAAGTTGTGAACTATATTACTCTTTTCTGTAATGGATGACCGAATTAGATGATAGAGAAATGAAGTGGGTCACTGTATTTGTAGTGGTTTAGGCGTGGACAGTGATAAAGCACCCACAAAATCTTAATAAGAATGGGGTTTTGGAAGTAAGCAAGAGTTGGATCCCTTTACTCACTCAAGAGCCCTTAACTTACAACCTTGGCTAGACCGTTTTCCTTCATCTTTTTCCCTTTTGCTCCATTAATCCCCCCCCTCCTTCCCTCTCCCTCACATTCATTCCCCCTCTATATTCTTTTCAATGATCTAACCCTTTCCCTTATTCATTCCATTCCATCCTTAAAACTCCTTAACTAATAACCAGAATAATTCATCCTTATAATAATATAATACTGTAGAAATTCTATAACTTATGTATTATATATCCAAGATTCTCCTGGTCACACACTATTTTATCTTCATGCACAATACAGAATCTATTCCACCATTGATCATCACATGCGGAAATTTAATCAAAAATTGCAAAACACATGAAGCAATAAAAATTCACACACATTAACACAGTTGTTTAACGGGAAAGCCTGAAGATAAAAACCCCAACTATCTGTATATAATATATTTCATAGAGATCATGTAACAATCCTCATACAAAGCTGAACTTGTCAAGCTCTCAGTACAATACAATTTCTACACACTAATCAGGCCCGATCTTGCAAATCCATGCACCAATCTTTGCCACCTGCTAGCCTGCCCCTACTGCGCAATCCCTGCTGAAGAATGGCTCTGAATGAACTCGAATTTCTCCAGACTTGCTCACGCAATCCTCATTGGCATCTCCAATGAATGTGTGGTGCAAACAATGCAACACTATAGTCATAACTGATAGTCACACTTGCTCTTTCACCTATCTCTCAACTGGTCTCCACTGAAACTGCCATGCACTGTAGTTAACTGATGTATTCTTCAGTTGATTAATGAGTTATTATTTAGTGAATTAATTAACTAATTAATTCACACCACTCTCACTATTGTATCAATCAGTTAGAATAGATACAACTATCTCAACTGAGTCTAACTGAGTTAAACTGAATACAACTCCACCAACTACTTCTATAACTCCACCAAAATCTGTCACATGAGTTCTAACTGAAGTCCTCATGCATTAGCTCCAGTAAACCCTCAGGAATAGTTTAATTCCTTCTGTCAGCTGTTGTGCCACATCTGTGCACTTAAATGAAGTGCTCCAAGAGAATAAGATAATGTTTAGAGTCCAAATATTATTAAGAGCTAATAATATTCGACATATCAACTATTTTTGGGGATCATAGCCTAAAAATAGACTCGCCAATATGTCTAAAATTTAAGTCCATCTTATTTTTCCAACTTGACTCAACCTTCCACAAATAGCCTCCTACATATAGAATATGCTCACCATGTCTAAAAATAGACTTTGCGCCAAAATCACTCCGGTGGGCCCCACCTAGTTTAGGTGCTTATTTTCCCACTAGGATCAAGGATGATGTTTCAGGATGCCTCCTTCATTGTTTCTTGTTGCAATCTTCAACACTCCCTCTCAACAAGAAAGGATTGTCTTTGCATACGACATGCAACTCCATGCATTCGTCCTGCAACCTTTACAAGCGCCCTGCAACTCCATGCATCTGCTCTGCAACTCTTACTGCAACACTTCCGAAACTGAAAGGCTCCAAACAACTCAATAATTCTGATGCATATATCATCAAAGTCTTCAACTTCTGCTGGTACCAACTGCATATGTATTCAGGAACCACTGCGTTGTTGAACTCTGCACCCATGCACTCTGCACCCGTGCACTCTGCACTTGCTATCAACTATGAATCGCGCTCCAATATCCGACATTGTCACTTTGATCTGCCTGCATCAATCCAACTGATCATGCTACTACTGCTCTATGGGCACCTCGTAGCCAGGTTCAATTCATGAGAACCACACCATCTCAATGAATCCTGCCCAGAAATCTCCTCTTGGGATTACTCATGCATGTCGCCCCACCTCTCACCTGGTGCTATAGCTGCATGCACTCCCTCTGCCCATATGACACGAAATTTCTCTACATGAGTGGTTGATCCCACTCCATGATCCTCATCTTGTGGCTGCTCCACATCTCGAGGTTCACTCTTACATGCATGCAAAACTTGCTCCCTCTCAAGCATCAATTGCATGGCTTTCTTGCACTTCCCAACAGTAGGAAGCTCCATAGAAATCCCATCTACTTCAAGTCTTTAGAGATTCTTAGCTCAAATCCCAAACTTCTTGACTTGTCTTGTTGCTTTGTACCGAAGGAAAACTTTTCCTTCACTAAAGACAACATCATACCCTTTATCCTCTAACATTGCGACTGAGATTAAATTCTTCTTTAAACCTGGAACATGCACAACATCTTGTAAAAGAATGAGTTTACCTGAATCCCTCTGAAAGGTAATGGTACCAATTCCAGTCGCACTGTATCATCCATTGTCGCCCAACTCAACATGCAACTGGGGATCTTTCTCCACCAAGTCACTGAAAAGGTTCACATCTCCCATCATGTGAAAGGAAGCACCACTAACAAAGTACCACCCATATCCCAATGCACTAGACACCATGCATGCAATCAATGATAAGTCCAGCTCAAATTGCAAGGCAAGAGCCTCACCAGCTGCAGCTCCGGCAGCCTGCTTGTTCTTCTTCTTCTGTGGAAAATTTGTGGTGAAATGCCCATGTTCGTGACAGTGAAAACACTTCACTTTGGACATGTCATGCTCTTTGCCATCTGCACCGGATTGAGAAGGATTTTTCTTCCCCTTCCCTTTCCTTTCTTTGGTAGCCAAAGCGCAATCCTCTTCATCATCATTCTTTGATGAAAAGCCATCCCTGGTACTCCGCCTTATCTCCTCCTGTACAAGATCCAACCAAAGTCACTCCCATCTTGGCAGTTTCTCCGGTCCATTGACAGAGTCTTCATAGCTATGCCAACTCTTCGGAAGCCCAAGGAAAGCCAAGCTCACCAAGTCTTCTTCATCCACACTGACTCCTACACTCCCAAGCTCATCCCTGCAGTGGACAAACTTTTTCAAGTATACCGGAATAGTGTCATTCTTCTCCATTTTTATTTTTCTGAGCTTGTCTTTAAGCGCCAACTTCCTCTGGTCACTTCTTCTTTGGAGCAAGTCTTTCAAAGCCTTCCACATCAAGAATGGAGTGGCTTTGCCATGAAGGCTGGACACATTGTGGTCCTTCACACCTTCCAACAGAATCCTTCGACACTTTGCTACCTTCTTTTTCCGTGCGTCAAGTGCGGCTGCATCGCTAGAACCCGGTTTCGGAATATCAGCATCTATGAACTCCTTCAACCCATTATCATCCAGCACCGCCTCCATCCTGTCCTTCCATGCAATATAATTCAAGCTTCCATCAAGGGCATAATCCAATCGCAATCTGTTGAAAGACACTTCAATAAATGCTCAACTTCGACACCAAGAAAACACTGCAACAAATTCGAATTCCACCAGCACAAAACTCAACCGCTTCAATAATTGCAATCTGCTCCAATGATCAACTGCTCTGATACCATGTAGAAATTATATAACTTATGTGTTATATATCCAAGATTCTCCTGATCACACACTATTTTATCTTCATGCACAATACAGAATCTATTCCACCATTGATCATCACATGCGGAAATTTAATCAACAATTGCAAAACACATGAAGCAATAAAAATTCACACACATTAACACAGTTGTTTAACGGGAAAGCCTAAAGATAAAAACCCCAAATATCTGTATATAATATATGTCATAGAGATCATGTAACAATCCTCATACAAAGCTGAATATGTCAAGCTCTCAGTACAATACAATTGCTACACACTAATCAGGCCCGATCTTGCAAATCCATGCACCAATCTTTGCCACCTGCTAGCCTGCCTCTACTGCGCAATCCCTACTGAAGAATGGCTCTGAATGAACTCAAGCCTTGCTCATGCAATCCTCATTGGAATCTCCAATGAATGTGTGGTGCAAACAATGGAACACTATAGTCACAACTGATAGTCACACTTGCTCTTTCACCTATCTCTCCACTGGTCTCCACTGAAACTGCCATGCACTGCAGTTAACTGATGTATTATTCAGTTGATTAATGAGTTATTATTTAGTGAATTAATTAAATAATTAATTCACACCACTCTCACTAGTGTATCAATCAGTTAGACTAGATACAACTAGCTCAACTGAGTCTAACTGAGTTAAACTAAATACAACTCCACTAACTACTTCTATAACTCCACCAAACTCTGTCACATGAGTTCTAACTGAAGTCCTCATGCATTAGCTCTAGTAAACCCTCAGGAATAGTGTAATTCCTTCTGTCAGTTGCTGTGCCACATTTGTGCACTTAACTGAAGTGCTCCAAGAGAATAAGATAATGTTTAGAGTCCAAATATTATTAAGAGCTAATAATATTCGACATATCTATTTTTAGACTGGCAATCTAAAAATAGATTCCGCCCAATATGTCTAAAAATATAAGTCCATCTATTTTTCCAACTTAACCAACCATCCACAAATAGCATCCTGCAACTCATAGAATATGATCGACATGTCTAAAAATAGACATAGTCTAAAAATAGACTTTGCGCCAAAAATCACCTGTGTGGGCCCCACCTAGTTTAGGTGATTATTTTCCAACTAGGATCAAGGATGATGTTTTAGGATGCCTCCTTCACTGTTTCTTGTTGCAATCTTCAACAAATACTAATACCCTATCTCAATATTAAATTTAACTAATTAACTTTATTCTTTAAATTAATAATATTGTAGAACCTATTTTAACATTAACAACATGAAATTACAATAATTAACCCTAACTTTAACATTATTAATCCTTATAATAAAACTTTATTATCAACATTAATAAGTAATTCTTATATCAATAAATATTAGTATTAACTTTATGACTTATAATTATTATTAATCCAAAATCGGACAACCCGGCCTGCTTCCATGAGTACAGACCCATATCTCTTTGTAATTGCATTTATTATTATTTCACCAACCTTTACAGGGCGCCACCAAACATTGATCTCCCAGACATCATGCACATTACACAACATTTTAAACGATTTGTGGAACAGGAGCAGATTGATGACCTCAATGCACCGATTACTATGGGTGAACTGGAAGGAGTATTGAAATGGTTCAAAAGGGACAAAAGCCCTGGGCCTGATGGCTGGCCCATTGAGCTTTTCATCCATTTATTTGAACTCATGGCAAATGACCTTCTGATTATGATTCGGGATAGCAGGGTGAGAGGCAGGATATATGATTGCCATAACACTACCTTTATTGCGCTCATTCCAAAATTGGACAACCCAACCATCTTCCATGAGTACAGACCCATATCTCTTTGTAATTGCATTTACAAGATCATATCAAAAATAATAGCAAATCGTATCAAGCCTTTCCTATCCTCTCATATTGAAAAGGAACAATTTGCTTTTCTGCACCATAGGCAAATCCATGAAGCAATTGGTACTGCCTAGGAGGCCCTACACTCCATAAAAACTAAGCGCCTCAAATCCACTATACTCAAAATTGATCTTACAAAGGCTTTTGATCAGAGCCACCGGTATAGTACCAAATGCCCTCAAATCCTCTATTATCATGACTGGATGCTCGGGACTAGAATAAGGCACTACCATGAATCTATTTGACTATGTCTGCATAAATATCAGTGATGGTCTCAAATATTTGGGATATCATATAAAACCAAACAATTATAATATCAAATACTGGAACGGATTATTGCTAAAATTGAGCACAGAATCAATGTTTGGTATAACTGATGGCTATCCTGGGCTGGCCGACTGGTCCTTATTAAGTTTGTGCTAGAAGCTATCCCGGTCTATTGGATGACCCTGGCATGGATACCTATCGGTATTACTAACAGAATCAAATGTATATGCAGACAATTTTTATGGCACAACCAGGGAAAGGACTCTACTTTTGCTTGGATTGCCTGGGACCGCATCAACATTCCTAAACAATGGGGTGGCTGGGGGATCAAATATCTCCATCATTTTTCGAGGGCTCTCGCTGCCAAAATGTGTTGGCACTTAATCACTGGACAGAGCCTCTAGAAGGATGTAATTGTTGCAAAATATATTGCGCCGCGGAATACTTTCGAATGGATCAGGGACAGAATCGGGCAGTCGACTGGTGCCTCCATAATCTGGAAGGCGATCACAAAAGCGGCTCACATCATCCAAAAGGGTTTATCATGGAAAATTGGAACTGGTGCATTTGTTCGGATTGGCACTGATTCTTGGTCAGGGAGTGGTCATTGATTCTATCGGTATTACTAACAGAATCAAATGTATATGCAGACAATTTTTATGGCACAACCAGGGAAAGGACTCTACTTTTGCTTGGATTGCCTGGGACCGCATCAACATTCCTAAACAATGGGGTGGCTGGGGGATCAAATATCTCCATCATTTTTCGAGGGCTCTCGCTGCCAAAATGTGTTGGAACTTAATCACTGGACAGAGCCTCTAGAAGGATGTAATTGTTGCAAAATATATTGCGCCGCGGAATACTTTCGAATGGATCAGGGACAGAATCGGGCAGTCGACTGGTGCCTCCATAATCTGGAAGGCTATCACAAAAGCGGCTCACATCATCCAAAAGGGTTTATCATGGAAAATTGGAACTGGTGCATCTGTTCGGATTGGCACTGATTCTTGGTCAGGGAGCGGTGATTTTTACAAATTACCTGTTTTCATTCTTGAGCACCTGGCTCGCAGAACATATACTACCTCGCACAGATTTCGGACCATGATTACACCACTTGGTAGGGTCAGGCCTTCTTTCAGGAAGAATATCTCGAGATCCCTCTGGAGGGCACACAGATTTGGCAGACTTACATCTAGGCACTAAAAGCATCAAACATTCGCATCACTGAACAAGAGGACAAATTGATATGGGCCTGCTCACCTGATGGGCAGTATAACCCGAAACTTGGATACCTTGCTCTCATCCAACCTACAGAACCCCCACAAAAAACATGGTGGTGGCGCAATGTTTGGAAGTTGAGGGCCCTGCACAAGCACAAAACCTTATTTTGGTGCATTCTAAATCAATGCATTCCTACCATGGATTTCCTCCACAAACGAGCTTTTCATGGACCTTCACAATGCTGCTACTGCCTCACAAATTGCAAGGATACTACTCATCTATTTCTACAGTGCAACATTATCAGAGGTATCTGGGCTCGGGTCATTACTGAATTAGGCTGCCGACATCTCTGGTAGGGTTACACATTAATAGAATCATGGACAAATTGGTGGTAGCTATATGCATACTGCCCGAGGATGCACAATCTCCCACTGATTTTGGCCTGGGAAATCTGGATCGGCCACAACAAGCTGATCTTCAATGGGACACCAATCGATTGTGACAGAATATGTGCTACTACTATAGCTACATACCAACTCCTTCCTGTGGATCGACAACACATTACCCCCACAATCGGGACACCAGAAAGCATTGACCATAGTCGACCTTGGGCCTATTTTGATGGTGCGTCCAACACACAACGATGTGGAGGGGGCGCCACACTCCATTTAAATGAGCACCACCACTAGAAAATCAGAATGGGATTGGGACCTGGCATAAAAAACTATGCTGAACTACAATGCCTTGGACTCCTTCTAACATTTGCTCGGGAAATACACTGCAATTCCATTCAGATTTTTGGGGACTTTCAACTTGTGATCAATTGGTTCAATAATCTTTCTCACTGTCACTCGCACACACTGTCCGCACTTCTACGAGAGGTTCATCTACTCAAGATCTTTTTTTACTCCATCTCTGTGGTACACATTTACAGGTCTCAGAACAAAGTGGTTGACCAGTTGTCCAAAGAAGCTACGGAGCTGACTTAGGGCACCTGGCACATTACAGAACAGACTGGAGAATAGGTTTACAGATTTTTCCATCAGCCTTTTATGGATGAGGCACCTACATTTTGGGCTGTCTAATTGCACAGCTATTGGGAGAATTTTTTTTCTATCTCCCTTGATTCACCTATTGGCATGTATATTTATTTTATTTATTATGTATTATCTCTATCTCCCGTAAGTTATGCACCGAACTTACTTTGAGAATATTGAACATATTGATCTGCTTTTTGGGACTATTTTTGCCTACACGAAGGCAAGTGTGGCAGTTTAATGTGAATATACACAGACTGATTAGTAGTATACACTACCAGCATATGTAACATGTAACCTATCTTAATGAAAAGTTACGAATTTTTTCTTTGTGAAAAAAATTAAACTTTGTTATTATTAGTATTAAATTAATAATAATAATAATAATAATTAAATTTATCATTAATGATAATTGTCCTTAAAAACAACCACAATACAAATTATTAAATTTTATTATTAATAATATCAGTTACTTATTCTGTTTATAACTTATTATATCTTCATGTAATTAATTTAAGGTTAACCGATCGACTCTTTCACTTTTCTTATCCTTCCATCCCATATTTATTATCCTTCATCCTTTCTCTTCTTTGTGGATTTGTTCTAACGATGAGTCTTGTTATAGACTCAAAACATCGCCTCAAAAATGACTACTATGGATTATATTCTGGATACTCAAGCTCAAGATTCTTACCATATAAATATTCAAACTCTCAAAGCTCACACTTCCAATATTGAAGGACATTTAGTGTTGGGTCGATATTTTCCAACTTACAAAGGTATGTGTAGTGGTTTATAATGCAAGAAATGAATCTCACTATATTATATGATGTATACTTCATTGTACTAGCAAGCCCAATAATAGAAATAAAGGTTTATACCATATATTACCTATACCTATTGAACCTTGGAAAATCATTTTGATATATCTTTAGGTGGTTTTCCAACAACAAATAAGGGACATGATTAGTGATTTGTGCACTTGTTGATAAGCAAGATGTGTATTCTTATGCCTTGGTAAAATATCATCAAAGGATAAGAAGCGACATACACATTCTTTGAATAGGCTAGGTGCATTTTGGGATACCAAGGAGTATCATCTTAGATAGGGATACCAAATTTCTCAATTCTTTTTAGACTACACTTTGGAGAAATGTGGATGTTAAGTTTAAGAGATCTACAACTTCCCATTCACAAATAGAGGGGAAAATAGAAGTAGTCAATAGGAAAAATCTTCAACTTTTTAGGGGTTAAAATCAAAAGCATTTAATGACCTTTGGTGAACATCTCATTTGTACTCAACACTCTTATAATAGATTAGTCCATACTTCTACAAATAAGCCCCCTTTTGAAACTTGTTTTAGGTGCTTGTCACCTTTTCCCTTGGATTTTGTATATGAACAATAAGGAGAAGGCATTCGACATACTTCACTCCATAGCCATTTACCAGGATTTTCTTCCAAGGAGTAAAAAAGGTCATCCTTCATAGTTTTCCCCCATTTGAGTGGACTTCCCATTCTCTCCTAAACCAAGTAAACAAAGGCTTGCAACCCAATTACATTCACAAAGAACATAGTCTTTATAAGGAACAAACATAAGAAGGATTTAAATCCTTTTTATCTCAAAGAAGGAATACATTTCAACTAATCAAATCACACATAAGTCTAAACAGGGATACCCACAGTTGGCCTAGTAAAGGAATTCACATTCATTTCAAATTCCATACAGACACACTTCAAACCATTCAAAAGACTTTCCACTAGTTGAGGAGTCCTTCAATGAACTCTTTAGCACTTTATGTCAAATATTTTACAAAGACTTTTTCCTTTAAGTCTTCTTTTTATAGTCAAGGCTTTAACTCTTGCATCTAGATCCACATCATCAATAAGACCCTCTAATCATAAAAAGATATTCAAAGCTTCTCTAGTCTCTCTAGAGCAGATCAAATTCCTTTGTTTGAGACCAGCTAAGAGTATTTCACAACTAACTAGCCATCTTAGTTGTCCAAGAAGTTTATGGGTTAATATCCCTGATCTTCTTAGTAATAACATCCTACTTGACAAGTGACCTATTGCAACTATAAACATTAAAAAAAATAGAAGTAAGAATTTATCAGTGGCATGCTTATGTGACCCATTTGATTGATGCCCATAATCATAAACACACATTTATGAGATCACATTAAATGTCAACAAGAAAACATGTGACTACTACACAGGCATCATAGCTAAATGTACCAATTCATGCCATGATTACAAATCGCATAGACCAAGATGTCCATTTAGCAGGAACACACACACACACAACAAATATATACACCTAATGTATCTACATCATTTCTATTTCATTGAATATGATTTATGGTGTAGATTTAAAGTCTACAAAGAACACTATTTTGATCAACTAGTCAATAGTTGCCTACAACTGATGAAGGGTGAGTCATGTTCCACTCCACCATAGGCTCAATTGTCTATTCTATCTCCAGATCATGAAGCCATGAGGGAAGTTCTCACCTAGACATTAAAGGGTAGAGTCATGAAGGTCATTCTCCTTCATCAAATAAAACTCATCAATTCTTTTAACATCCCACTAAGCCCAAAGCTTGCCCAAATGATTTGTGTGGTTTCTCAATTGTCTACATAATAAGAACCAAATGGGGGGATTTCTCTCTTAGGTTAGTAGTGGTGTAAGTATGATGGCCATTATCCTTCATCCACACTAAAATATATACACTTTCTTCCAATCTATTGAACCATGGCCTATTATCATTCACATTGTGGCCAAAATGGGCCTACACAACATAAAGTGAGTCAACAGTTTCTCAGTACTTCCCCTTTCTGGGTGATTTTTTTGCTTAATTCAAACAAATTCCACAACAATTTTTAGCCTTCTAGCTTTGGTTAAAAACTTCAACACTGATTTCTCTCACCAAAATTTTCAATAATATTTTAAAAAATAATACATCTTAATATTTATTAAACAAAAATAATAAAAAAGTTTACAATTTAATATTAAAAAACACATATTTTTCAATAATATTTTAAAAAATAATACATATTAATATTCATTAAATAAAAATAATTATATATATTTCTCATATGGTAAGGAAAAAACTTTATTATATTTTTATTAAAAAAATATATTAAATACATAATTGTTTTTATGTAAAATAAAGTTATTTACTTATAATTTTTTTCAATAAACTCTACTAAATAATGTATTCCATGTCTAGGACTTGTTGTCCAAAATCATTTTCAGTTGAAATTGATAAATAACTATAATAAAATTAAATGGTCAGAAAATCATTTTCAATTAATTATAGGAAATAGTGTATTCAATGTCTTGGCCTTGTCTCCAAAATCATTATCAATTAAAATTGAAAAATATCTATGATAAAATTGAAATCACTTTCTTTTAATTAATGTATGATAAAATTGAAATCACTTTCTTTTAATTAGCTTCATTAGATTGTATGCAAAAATTTATTTTATATTTTGACTTTCCTCGAAAATATTTTTCAATTAAAATTAATAAATATCTATTATAAAATTGCAATCACTTTCTTGTTGATAGCAGTTAGTTTATTATAGAAAATTTATCGGGCTGACGTCTTTCCAAAATCATTTTCCATTGAAATAAATAAATATCTGTTATAAAATTAAAGTCACTTCTTTCTGTCATAGTGGGTTTAATTTATCATAGATGTTATCCTTTTCTAACATCTTTTTCATTTTAAATTAAGAAATATCTATAATCAAATTGAAATCATTTTTACAATCAGCATTTAGTTTAGTCTCTTAAAATATAGTCAATAAAAAATAGTTTTTAATTTTAAAATAAAAGATAAAATGTTTACAAGATGTAGAAAAAAGGTGACAGGTGTTTTTATAAAATATTTTGTGGTAAAAAGGTTGGTGACAGATGTTTTTATAAGACACTTTGTGGCGAAAAAGTTGGTGAGAGGTATTTTTATAACACACTTTGTGGTAAAAATGCCATTGGTTTTAAAATTTTGTGGCAAAAATACAGTCATGTTAAAGGCTAATGTGGCTCAATTCACCTGCCATCTCTGAGTGATTTTAACAGCTTAATTATCAGTGCCTACTCAAGCTACATGTTAAGATTTCTAGTCATCTCATAACCCACATTATCTAACAAAAAATAAAAAAATATCTTCTTTCATTTGAAAGTGGATAAATAAAACTATTATTTTCATATATTTAAAATTTAATATTTACTAAAACTCTACATAGTTTTATTTGGGAATGAGATTACAAGATTAGCTTACTCTTACTTACAGGACCTGGAAATTTTTGAAATCTGTAAAAAAAAAATTAAACCTTAATTTTGACGTCGAAGTATTTAATACATTGTTGACATACATTTCATAAATAGTTTTTGGATGTTATAGAACTAGACTCGTGAATTATTGTGATTTTTTTTCTATAAATAATTAGTTTTTGAATGTTATAGAACTAGATTCGTGAATTCATTGTGAGTTATTGTAAAATATCTTTTGTTGATTTCCCTCCCCTTTCATGGCTTCTCATGATCTCTATAATTACAATTAAAATTGTTCTAGTCTTTTAACCCATGCATTTATATATCAACATAGAATTCATTACAATTACACTATATCTCGAGAATTAAAAGTTGGGGTGTTACCCTTTTAAGAATTCCTAATACTAAATACCAAACTAGAACAAATTTAATCAAAATTAATTAAAATTAATCAAATTAAAGTTAAATACAAAACATATTCTCATGCCAATTGTAATAATGGTGCAATTGCTAGTATATCTCTTCTTTGCATAGATAAGGCAAATGAAGAAAACCACAAATATAGCAGGATGATGACCAATATGATCTAAATGGACAACGGGCATCGATTCAATAATTGATATAATGTTGAAGTTGACAAGGTGACAAGCCATTTAAATGGGTTTCTTTCTCGTTGCTCGTATGTCATGAGTCATGAATTCGTCTTACCAAATTTGATCTAAATGGCCAATGGGACATAGATTCAACAAATGATTCACAGCTGAGAGTTAGTAAGTCCTAACCGCTCTGGTAAATTCTTGCTACTCATATACCATGAGTTTCAAAGACATTATATGTCATGAGTCATGAATTTGTTTCATAGCCCAATAAAGTCTTAATGGCCAAGGCATTGATTAACAAGTAATTCAGAGTTGAGCAGTCCTTATGTATCATGAGTTTTCAGGAATTGTCAAAGGGTCTTGAATTTCAAAGTGTTTGTCAAAGGAATCATATGTCATGAGTTTAAAAGGGTATATTATATTAGTTAAACCTACGACCTAACACCAACATAGGAGCATGATCCTAAAAGACAATTATAATAAGGGTCTGAACTAAGACATGAAAAAAACCTACTTAATTGAATCCTTACTCTTATGATTTATTCACAGTATAAATAAGTATACTTACCTGCATCATTAACAGAGGAGGATTAGCTCCAAACTTTCTAGCATGAGCTCCTTGGAGCACCAGATTTCTGAAAACAGGATTTGGAAAAGTGACATCACCGAGATAAGATAAATTCAGATCACAATTAGCTGCTGCAAACAGAGCCCCAACTCTATTACACTCAATTTCCAACCTACCCTTCTCCAGATTCAATTTCAACCTCCCTGCCATGAAATGGTAGGGCACCAGCACCTTCCCAAGGGCTTCTTTCAGCCCACCCACAACATCAACAACAACATGATTCTTTTCCTCTCCATTGAATGCGTAAATATACAGAGTATCCACAACATAAGCAACTGCCTGATTTTTTCCTCTCCATTGATTTTTTCTTATTTTGTTTTTTATTATATAATATATCAAATATTTTAAAATCTTAAAATCTTAAAAATATTATCTATATATATAAATATAAAATGAGTATCTTTAAGTTAATTGTAGATTTTGGGAATTTCTTAAAATCTGACTAAGTTAATTGTATATTTTGGGAATTTCTTAAACCCTGACTATAGGAGAGGGTCAAACAATGTATTTATCTACTAACTACTTAATATTATCCAAATTTAGAATAGACATAAATTCAAGAATATGAAATAGTGTTGAAATTTCAAAATAAATATATACTCAAATTCAATTTTGATAATTGTATCATTTATATTTAACATATTTAAAGAAAAAATATAACCAAATAATTTGCTAATTTGGAAAAATTTGTAATTTAAATATCCTAGCAATTAGCTATTAAAATAACGTACTTCATAAGAAAAAAAATCAAATACATCAACTAAATAAAAAAGAAGCAATATATTTCATAAACTACGTTTAACCTCATAAACATTAAAATAATTTGTCAATAATCAGATCACGATCCATTAGTCATTTGTGGGGACTGTAACAGAGTAAGGCCATCAATATTTTATGTTTTCTTCCGAAGTCTCATAGTATCTCCACTAAAATTGAATGAACATCCATCAAGCTTGTGAACTCAGAAACCATTTAGTGATGGTAATCTAATCTTGGAGTGTGATTAAATCTGAAATACCTTGGTTCATAGAATTTTGATAAATATATGACCTTAAAATTACACAATAATTATTATTATTATAATATTTTAAAATATAAAAATATTAATTATATTTTTTATCAACAAAATTAATTTTTAATTAAAAAAAATTGATTTTAGTTTGCTCTATTTTATTTTAATAAATTTAAATTAAGTAAATAGTTTTAAAATACAAAATATTAAACAAATTTTAAATTAAAAATATTTATTTTGTTTTTTAATAAATTAAAATATTAAATTTAAAAGATAATTCAATTCTAAAATCTTTTTTCTTAATTTTTTTTTTATGATTTACTAAATTAAAATAATATATAAAGATAATGTTAATTACAAATTTAGCAGACATCAAGAAGGATCAAATCTTTTGTGTAAACTTCCAGTGCAAAACTTGAAAAAAAAATTGCAAATTGAGAGATTTGATCCCCTTATAGCCTTATTTTTCATTGTTTAATTTACATTTTTTAATGATTAAATGGATTCAAGACCCTCAAAAATCTACTTTAATTTTTTTAACCATAACCAATACAAATAATTTTATTATAAATTCAAATTTTACTATTGTCGAATGGAAATGGCATATCCAATTATTTTTAATATTTATAGTCAATTCAATTTAATTCAATAATTATTATTCACCTTAATTTTCACCTAATTTCTAAAATATTTTCTATAATAACCTCATTTCAAAAATTCCCATGCGGTGATATACTTTAAATGTTTTAACCACAAGATTTTATTTTATTATTTTATTTTCTTTAATTAATTTTTTTCCTTTATATAATATATACATAGCTTTTTAATTTATTGAAATATTTTATTTATAATATTGAAATATTTGATCTATAAGTCACCTTAATTTTTTTTTTATATCATTAGTAATATTTTTTAAATGCCATATATTAATTTTATATTACGAATTGAATGAATTATACATTCATATTTTATTATTAATCCCTACCAAGGAAGGACTCTAACAATCAATTTGCTTGCTTTTGACTACCTATTGATTGAGCTTTGACAAATACATTTATATTTTGAAGATCTTATTTCCACCACATGTGCTCAAGAGCATACCTAATTTTATACCACCACCTATATTTGTGCAATTTTCATCACTATTATTACTAGGAATGCTTATTTCCACCACCACCCATTTTTATAACTTCCATCACTATCACTACTCCAAGTGGTTATTTATACTCATTCCGCCATTCCACTTAGTTCTGAGTAACCATCAACCAACCAACGCTAGGTAATGAATTAGAAAAATCACATGAGCATAAGAAAAGAAAAGGGTGCCATCAGTTGATTCATTCACAATATCCATTAACCGATTACATCCTAGAAAAGTGTAGGACATGCCATTAGTATGGGTTGTTGGAAATGCATCCACGCTTTTAAAAAACCTGGAGAATGCTAACAGATCTCATCGTTTTGTACTGAGAAGCTTTAAAGAAGGAGGGAAAAGAGATGACCTGGTTATGACGGAAGGTGAAGGCCATGACTTCCATCTCTTCAATCCAAAACCTGAGAATGCCCTGGTCAATGCAGCGCCAAGAGATAATTAAAACTCTCAGCAAATTGGGGAGTTGTATACATTTTTTTGTGGTTTATTGGTGTGCATATTGCATCATGTAGTGACACTAGAGAAGAGTTTTGAGGCTTGGAAGTTTTTTGGAGAGTTTATCTTTATCACCTGTCATGTGTTTTGAACATCCGTTGTCAATGTACCATTGATTTTCTTCTCCTTCAGCAAATAAAGCCATTCCGCAACTTTCAAACTGCAAGTCCTTCCTTCTCCATACCTTGGAACTTGTGGATATTTTTTCCTTTGGATGAAGTTTGCTCCTGCATTCAGATTCCTTATGTCCAAAGTTATTTCAAAATGAACATTCAATTTCGTCTTGAAGAGGAGAAAATTTGTTATAAGTATCATTCTTTATTCCTTTCTCATGTCTTTTCTTTCTTGCTTATCTGGTCATGATGGTTTTGTATGCAACACATTGAGCAGCTTTGTGACCAAAATTATGACATGAGAAACATTGTCAATTAAAGAAGAAATTTTTGCGATCATAGAACCTTCTAGTGTTGTTTACCTTTTGACTTAATTTCTGTTATTGTTCGTTGTTGAATTTGAATGATCATGCTTTACCTAGACATTGTATTTTTTCTTTTGCTGAGTGACGAAGCTTTGTTGGCTGGCTTTTACTACATTTAGATAGCTTGTAGCTGAGGGCTTTTCCTGACTGAGAAGATTCACCAATATATCCAAGACGTATCTTCACAAGAGGAGAACGTTGAACCTTGGTGATCTCATCTAAGGTTTCAGATCCTTTAGCAAAATCTAAGATTTAGAGTTTTTACTTAAATCTCAAGTTCTTTTCTTAGACTTATTAGTTCACATTCTAATTTCTCATTGTGCTTATCCTTTTCTATGAGTTGATTCTTTAGAGTATCTATGGCTATTTTTTTCTCTTCCAAGCATATTTTGAGTTGAGTGATTTCTTCAAGAAAATCATTTTCTTCTAAAGCATCCATAAAAGTATCTTTAGCCTCACTAGTGTCTTTTTCAAATGCCATGAGCAGTCTAATATCTTGATCAGATTCTCCTTCTTCACTATTTGACAAACCATCACTATCTTCATGAGTATAGTAACTTTTTCTATTGAAAAATCATCTCCTATTACCTTTTGCTAAATCCTTTCCCTTATCATGATTATCTTTAGGGGACATTTAGCAGCATAATGACCCACTCTTCCACAAGAAAAACATTTGAAAGGAATCTTACCTCAGAACCTTCCAGTACCAAGTTGAAGTTTCTTTACAAAATTTACCTCATCTTCTTCTTATACATACCCTACTTCTTTTTGTTCTTCCTTGTCCTTTCCTTTTTCAGTAGCTCTAAACGCAACTTCTTTTACTTCATACGCACCTCCTTTTCTCATTTCAAAAGAAGTCAGGATCCCATGAAGTTGAACAACAATAAAAGTTTTTAGATCATGCTTCTTTTCAATAGTAGACACTTTTGACTCAAATTTAGGAGAGATATTAATATTTTCTCTACTAAATTTTTTTCTCTTATGTCTTCACCCAAATTTCTCATACAATTTACGATCTCATCTAGACGCAAAAAGAAACTAGCAATACTTTAATCATTAAGCATTCTGAGATTTTCATATTGAATTCTGAGAGATTGGAGTTTAGCACTTTTTACCTTGGCGTCGCCTTCATAGCTTAGAATGATTTTGTCCCATATCTCCTTTGTTGTATTTAACTGCATAACCTTAACAAATTCTAATTCGGTCAGGCTTCCTAATAATGCAGTGACAACTTTGGAATTAGTTTCATAGTTATTCCTTGCTGCTAGATCTATGGGAACTACAGCTGGATATTGGTAACCTCCTTCAACAATTGCCCAAAAATTTGCTCCAAGAGACTGAAGATACGATATTATTCTTGTATTCCATAAGATTAAATTGTTTCAGTTAAAGAGTGGTGTTCTGATAGATGTTGTTCCATAATGATTGTTCATCTTTGATGATCTTCCTTCTAGTGATTAAGCTTCTTCAGAAGGACATGCTCTGATACCAATTGTTGGGAAACTCACAATAATTTTTCCTTACTTTTACTGATTTCTATATTCCAGTGAGCTTCTTAGATAGATAAATCTTTTGAAACTTTACTTAGCCCAGTGCATCATTTATTCATCAGATATTTAGTAAGCAGTAAACATGTGCAGTAGGAACAAAATAAATCATCACACATTAGCAACACACATGAACACTAGGATTTAAGGTGGAAACACAAGTCGGGAGAAAACCACTGTTGTTGTCGTCTCTATCTTCAATGTTTATTATATAGAAAACTGGTTACAATGTTGTACTGATGCAGACTCATATTAGTACACAAGAACCCACCTGTAGAAGGCTACAACCTTCTCTCGTTTTCCAGCTACTACTGGAAGGGAGCTACAACCCCCCTGTCTTGTTTACCAACCACTACTGGAAGGGAGCTTCAACCCCCTGAACTGATCACCCGCGTCTACTGGTCGGAAGCTTGGACTTCCACACTGAAGGCTTCTACCCTCATAACCACTGCAGACCACATTTCATAATTTTTCACACTGGATCCAATAGCTTCAACACAACACAATTTGTAGATCAACACTAATAGCCATAAACCAATCTTCAAATAGAACAGTGAGATCATTGTAACTAGATCACAACAATAAACCCAGACTTCTGAATTAACACACAGAATCAACTTCAACCCTGATCATTCATAAAATCAAATGTATATGCTAATTTACTTACTGCAACCTGCATGTATATGCGCTTTCCTGTGGACGAACCTGCATATAGATCTTTATATACTGAAATTAGGAATCTAATAAGACTCAGAATAGATTAGAGACATTCATGCATACTTTGTCATATTTATAGAACCCTTATTCAGTCAGTAGCATCCATCATATTCAATCAACCAGTCATCGATCATATTTATACATAATCAACTAGTAGCATAAACAATATTTAAATAATCCAGATCTACATGAAGACTTCATTGACAGACAACAAAAACATAGCAGAAATGATCAAACATTTTCTTCAGCGATCTTCAGAAAAACCCTAACTTCCATACGTGCTTTTTCTGAAACGAACCCGCGAGTATATGCGCTTTCACCATGACGAACCAACATATATATATGTAAAAATCACAAGAATTTGTAACACTTCTAAGCAGAAAACTTGCTCAGATCATATCATTTACTTTAGCAATTATGTGCCAGACCATAGATCTAAACAACTCATAAACAGATCATGCAAATACATAGTCATTTAAGGTCTAGATATCCTGATCCATTATTGTATTCATGAGTGTATCAGATCTATCTATTGAATATAGCACAATCCATGCAGATATACTTCAGACTAAAGTATTCATTCAATTCTCATTCATATACACACTCTTGCACTATGATCTTCTCCTCCTTATATAGTTTGAGGCTTATCCAATACCATGAGCCAAAAACCACACTAGTGCCGGTGGTATTCTTGGACGGGATCAAATAGCCATTATTGCACTCAATATTGTGGGCTAATACCATGGTAAAGACCCTTGGTATCATAAACTGAGTGCGTAAATGCATACGCTACTTTTCTTCTTTGTACCTGCGTGTATACACAAATTTTCTTTGCCAAAACTGCGTATACACTAATTCCGGATTTATATTTGGGTTCCCTTCATCAAACCTACGTATACATCTTGAAACTTTACCTTTATCATTCCTCTGTCACTGACTGGAATTCCTTTCTCTATCACCTCTGTCACTGACTGGAATTCCTTTCTCTATCACATCAACTCATCGAGTAGGTTTCCATCAAGGAAAACATATTACATCATAATGCCAACAGAAAAAAGATGCATAATGTGGGAGTATGACAAAGGGTCTAAAGAGGCAGAGAAGAAAATTGTTGAGAAGAAACATGTGGCAGAAATTTCCCCACCACAAAGAGAGCATCGATCTTCTCAAGGGTGATAAGAAGTTTCCTAAGAAATATGACAAGAAGAATGGCAAAACAAAGTGAGGAGAGACGAGTAATCTAACAAAACCATGAAGTTTGTGGTGAGAGCATCAGTGGTTTCTTGAAGGACTAAAGCTCCGAGCCTTTGCGAAATAATTTTGGATCATATGGACGATGAGCTGCTAGAAGGAGGAGGAGTGAACGATTTCTAAACGAGATATATTATGTGTGATGGGCCTTTATTGCACTATGTAGGCTGGTAGGATTGCAGATGCAAGAATGAAATTCAATGTGCTAGAATGATACAGATGTCAGTAGGATTTTGTGATGCTAAATTTCTTTCTCAATGAATTATATAGGTATATTCAAGTTCCAATGGCTTCCCTTTGTCAAAAAATAAGGAGGTATTACTGGTATTGTTCTACGAAGTCTAATCAAGGGAATGATGGTTGAGGTTTACAAGGAAGGTGATTAGATCTGTAAGAATATGGGGTGTGCACTAGAAACATTGGGGCGAGTCTTAAGGAGAATTGATGAAAATCTCTTCTTCAAAGTCAAGGTTTGGCTAGACACCGTAGTGAGTAATGCTTCGTCAGAGAGCCTAATGGAGTGGACCACATGACAAGAGTTGTGTTTGGAATCAAATGAGGAGAGTGTCAAAGAGAGCAACTCAGACAAAAGAATTAACTTATTTTATGATGCAACAAAAAACTTGCTCACCAGCATCGTGCAGGATGGGAAGGAGCAAGTCGAAAGGTTGACTGTCTAGTTATTGATGTTGCCTTTTTTATAATTTTTTGGCTTAAGGGGTCCTAACCCAGGTTCAGAATGTTCTATGCAACCACCAAAACCCTCCAACTACTGGCACTTTCAGTAGTGATCTGCTTGCGTAAACCAAAGTCTCACCCGAATTAGTATGGGGGGGTGTTGGAACCAGGTGTAGAAATTATACAAACAATACATATATCATGGATTCAATCCAATCTAACAATGTACTAAAGCTTGATACTGAATTTCTTCTACAAATAAATTGCGGAGATTAAACATAATCGCCAATCACATGAAGCAAAGAAAGAATCAAATCAAACCACAACATAGATAATTTCCCAGGGAAAGCTTGCTGCTCAAAACCCCACTATCTTCTATTGTGTATTCAGCATGGAAACATGAAACAATTACAATGCACTGTTCTCACAAGAGTCTCCAGCACTCAGCTAATTGTCTCACACTGTCCTGGACAAAACTGACCAACACTTAGCCAATTCTCAGCCTCTAAGCAGCCTGCCTTGCTTGCATAATTCCTGATGAATGCAATCCCTATTATTTAGGAATTTTGGCCTTCCTGAATTGCACAAGGATCATGGGAAATCCAATGTGTGTTTGGTTGCATGGGTGCAACCCAATAATTCTACAACTGATAGTTAGCATCCCTTTCACCTTTGTCTCAAATGGGTCTGCATTGGAACTGACATGCATGCAACTAATAATAGTAAATCATCAGTTGCGTGTTAGATCACTGATTATGAATTAAATAATATCTAATTCACTTGATCTCTCACTAGTGCAACAAACAGTTACAACTAGCTAAATTGACTTTAACTCACCTAGATTGAGTTAACTGATTTCTCATGCACTAACTAATGCACCAACTGCACTTCGAACCCTGTTACAACTAGAATTACTCTGCATACCTCACCAACTACCCTCAACTCGGAATTCATGAGTTAACTGATTTTATCACACTCAGTTAACTATTACAAGTGATTACGAGATAAGATTACATTTTATTGTCCATTTTAATTAAGGGAAAACTAAAATAGACACTGCACCAAATTTAGCCCACACTAGTGTAGGTGCTGCTTGGACCTATTGGTCCCACACTAGTGTAGGTGCTACAATTTCTTGTTTGACTTCAACACTCCCTCTCAACAAGAAAAGGATTATCTGCCACCCTGATCCTGCCTCTATGGTATTCAAATTTTCTCTTGGTGAGCGCCTTCGTCAGAATATCTTCATCCTGATCTTCCGTGGGAATGTACTGAAGTAACATTATGCACCTCTGAACACAATCTCTGAGATGGTGGTACCATATGTCTATGTATTTGGACCTGTCATAAAACACATGATTAACCGAGAGTTTAATGCAACTCTAGTTATCACAATGTATCATTGTCGGATCCATATGAGAACCAAACAAACCAACCAATATATTTCTCATCCAGATGGCCACACATGCAGCTTGACTTGCTGCCATGTACTCTGCCTCAGCGGAACTGAGTGCCATAGATCATTGCTTCTTGTTGTACCAAGAAACTATTGTCGATCTTATGCTGAAGATCCCTCCTAATGTGCTCTTTCTGTTTGATGGAATGCCTGTCCAATCTGCATCCGTGAAGCCTTGAAGCTTCACTCCCTCTATCCATTTGTACCATAATCCATACTCTGACATAGTGCCCCTGAGATATCTCAAGACATGCTTCCCCACCTTCCAAAAGATCTTGGTCGGCTTAAACATAGCTTGATTGATCCATTCACGGGTCAAGCACTACTTTAACCATCGTGTACGATATTAAGATCTTTTAAATGAATATGGCTTATACAGGCTTAAATGAGCATGATAGTCCACATAAACATAATTAAATGAACTACACATAATCAAGAAGTACAAAACACATAAAAGAGAGACGACCAATTGGTAACGGAGTTCACCCCTCCATATCTCTAGGGCTACATCTCCGGATCTGCTTCAATTGAAATGTAGATCCTCTATATTCCTTCGTCAAAGTAAGATTTCTTACATTCAAGCTCTTTGGCCTAACATTAGCCAAGCACTATGGCTCTCAATGGCTAAGTATTCTCTCCTATCTTCTCTTGTTTTCTCCTGACTTACATAAGGAATATATATAGTTTTCCTCACCCACTCTCCAACAAAGAGCATTAATTACAAGACCCACAATTGTAGGGCCTAACTACAAGGAAGGAAAAACAAAGTCCATGAAAGTAGGACCTCCAACTATCTCAGGCCCATAATTGGGAAAATTCTCAAAACCACCTAAAGACTTTCCAACCATGCCCTTGATTCTCTCAACCTATAATTGAGCAAAAATAGAGAATTGGTGTGGGGAGATTTCTCACATAAAACCAATTTCCCTAATTACATTAATGAATAATGTGAGACAAATTTCTCTCACAATTATTAATTTATATCAATAATGCATGGGTTTAATAAAATGCATAAGCATAATTTCACCCACTTAAATACTTGTCACCAACTTCAAATCATCATGGCACAACACTCTTTTCATGTGCGAAGGTCCTTTCGGATCACACCTCCCCACAAAGAAACTTTTGGTCTTCAAAAGTATCAGCTTCAATCAACTAAACTGTATGCAAATGTATGAAAGAAACATTCCATCATGACTCCTTCACCTGGCGTACTTCGGAATCAGAACATAATGCCAACACCTGCAACTGCTGCAACAAAAATGCCTGAAAGGCATATCCCTTCAAGATTTCTTCACCACGGTCCTTCAGCATCTGAATGAAAAAGCCCACATATACCTAAAGCTACAACATGTAGCTGATCATACCTGTTTACATCTTTTGGAACACTTGTCAAGAGTTCATTGGTCAAGTTTACATGCCAAAATGGCTTAGGAAATTGCCTCATTCAACTTGATTACAAAGAATCCAACAAGGCTTAATGCGCAAAAATAACCCTCTCACTCTCCCTCACATAAGAGTGGCTAAAATAAGCCTTTTACATTGCTTCATAATCATATTTTACATATGGAAACTATGGCCTTTGCATGGCATTTCATCAAGTTACATGCCAAATTTCTGATGCCAAAATAGCAATTATATGGCAATTCAATGTGCCTAAAGGGAAAAATACAAGGTTAAAAGAAATCAAATCTCCCCATAACAAAATATGTGCATTATAAAGTGCTCTCTTCATTTTCTAGGCAAATAATGGGTATAAAAAAAAACAAAGAAAATTCCTCTTTTAATTACCCATTTATGTCTATCCACCAAAGGAGAGAGACCACATAGGATGCATCCATTTGTTGGCTAGCACCCTGACAATTCACTGTCTGAAATAGCCCATAAAGTATTGAGGTGGACATAGTTCGTGAATGTAAGTTTTTGTGGACCCGATCTCACCATTCTTTTTGTGAATGTGAACAATTCTGAATGATAGATATGCTCCTTTTTAGAATCCTCAACCAAGATCCACTAATGCTTAACATCACCATGCAAACGATCCTTCCAGAAAAATTCTGGAAATATTACGAGTTCAACCTGTAGCACATTTCGTGTGATAAGAATTCTACTTGCAAACAAATGAATAAATGGAAAGCTTTCTAGACATTGCTTAATCATCTTTTCACTAGGAAAATAGCGAATCAAAGCACCATTTTTACCAATGGATTTTCGTGTCTTGATCCCACGAAAGTGACTATTGATCACTTCGTGAAAAATATTTTGCACACGCCAAGGAACACGTCAGGCACTCCCACGACATCTTCATTCATCGAGGTGAATCCATAGGACCTACCAGGCCTCAACACACTGGGAATAATGTTTAAATGCAGGGAACTAGGAACTGGTGAAATTCACCTTTTAGAGGCAAGAGAAACCCCTCAACCCATATCAAAAATGGTTCCCCTATCTGTTTCCTTCTTGCTGCAACAATGATAGTAGTTTCATGAGTCCTTTCTCCACAATAGCGTAAGATTTTTCGTCTCCATGAATCAGATAAGATATCCACGACATTTTCGCGAATTCAAGAACCTCATACATGTGAACTGCAAATACCGAGGAAATTTTATCGAAGTTCGTTCAAAGGGCTAAATTGCAAGAATTCTGCCATTTCTGAGCCAGTTTATGAGCGATCAAATATGAATCCGTCGGAAATTGCATGGTCGAAGTCTCTGTGGCATCCACAAGATATCCTTTGCAAGACATTGGCACAAATTTGCCAAGTGGCCTTGTAAACCTAAAAGCACTTGAATATACAAAATTTTGTTGCATAAAGAAAGGCCCGGAAGTCAGATCTGTGGAGAAACACTGTGTGTGAAGAGAGATCGATCTTGAAAGGTCGCTATCACGATGAATTTTATGCTTAACTTGTCTCCATAGTCGCAATCAAAGCAGGGGGGAGGATTTTGTCGGATACTGCTTGTGTCGACTTCCCATATTTTAACCTGAAAATCTTCAAATGAAACTTTGTTGATGCAGTATTTTCCAATGAACTCCAAAAAATTATGCTATACATCAGCACAAATGTCAAATTCGGCCAAAATGATCCCGAAAAATCCGTAGGTGATCTCAACCTTCACGGAATGCGGGAAAGAAAATCTGTGCATAGGAAGAAATTCTTCCAAATACGGCAATGGATTCAATAACCACTTCTTGCTACTGCAGCACCACCGACTATTTCTCACGTAGAGGAGACGGAGACACAGACGTAGAAAATATGAACTTAATTTAGATAAATATTGCACCCGAGGATCT
Organism: Pinus albicaulis; assembly: GCA_034641835.2. Taxonomy (NCBI): domain Eukaryota; kingdom Viridiplantae; phylum Streptophyta; class Pinopsida; order Pinales; family Pinaceae; genus Pinus; species Pinus albicaulis. The sequence goes on along the minus strand of JAXQQM020087961.1, from coordinate 237,702 downwards.
GAAAAAGCTGCCACCCATCGCTTCCCAAAATGATCTTGCCTATCTGGTGCAAATGAATGATATCGTTCTCCAGGTTGTTTTTTGAAATTATTCTCCGCCTCTATCATGCACTTCTCCAGCTTTCCAGTATGGGTATGGGAAGGAATGGGGAATCTCTCAGGATGACGAACTGTATCAAACCTTGACGGAAAGTAGTTGACCTCTTCATCCCTTTGCATGAAGTTCATAAATCCTTCATGATGATTATTGTGATGTGTGCACTTGGGTGCATTGGCTGGCAGCATCAATTATTTGGGTCCAAGCCGATGCCTCTGTGTATCTGTGTATGAGAATACCCTTGTTTAGAGTAGCTTATCTACAGTTTAATCGACACCAGGAACTACAATAGCAGGACAAAATGCAAGCTGTTCATTTCCAGCAAAAAATTATCAATATTCTTGTTCACGACCATGCGTCCCATAGGTTGAAGAGGAAAGAGATTGCCATCAATGAAGTAGGTTGATATCGGCTCTGGATCCTTCCACACTGCACCTGCAGCAACAATGACAGGCTTTACAACAGGGTATGCAATACGTTTTTTCCCTTTCAATACACCTACACCAGCAAGAACCAATTGCCCACAACAGATAGAAGTAATAGGTTTGCTTGAATCAGAAAACTACTTGACCAATTTAAGAACAGATTCATTATGATCTAGGTACTCAGGTGACAAATGCGCTACGACCATCCACGATTCCTTGGGCCATAAATTTAGTATATCTGCAGCTTCTAGTCTCTTCAAAGTCATGGATAATAGTTGGACAGTACCATTACCTCATAATTATCCATGAAGTCCCCACATTTTTCTTCTTCTTCTTCTCTCCAGGCCCCAAAATCCAGTTCTGTTGAGTCTCATCTAGCTGCCTGGAAAGAACGGATCTGTCGAGGTCCTTCAATTTCCTGCTCCTGTCATCGTTAGTGGCTGAATCGGCATTGATCTCCAGGGGTCGACCAACAACCCTTTTATTTTTATTTTTTTGTTTTGTTTTGAGAAAACTTCAGGTCGCAATAAATTTTCCATCTGGAGGCTGTTTGACGTGATTCGAGCACCATCGGATTCCTCTCTCTAAGCTATTCACAATGGTATCATTATTTGTTGATTTTGAATCGAAATTTTTTTGATTTTTTTCCATCAAGATAGGGATACCTACCCCCATAAAACTCAAAATTTTGCAAAAGAGCATGAATATAACTTGCATAAACATTATAAACTACTTACCAAACCGACACCAAGCACTTTCTTCACATAATCGTTCTTTTCAAATGGATGGAGCCTTTTTCATGAGCTCTTTCACCATATGTTTGCTTGAATTGTAGTGAATTTCAAGGTGCAACTTCCAGCACTTCTTCTCTCAATGGCCACTGATTTTGTAGAAACTGCAGAAATTATGTCGTTTCCCATTCAACTATGTCTTCATGATAGGAGGATTCAGAAGGTTCTCATTCTTCTTGGTATCCCTTCTTGTGGGCACATCTGTCTTCTTAACCCACTCTTTCTTTGTATGATGCTTAACTACATCACAGTTGGAAGATCTATGGATGTGATCACTTCTCTTATATGTAAAAGAAGAATTTGAATGATTTTCATACCTTCTTGACTTGTCCTTGAACTGATGAGGACTAGGTGGCTTGATTCCCTTCTTGGAATCAGGTGATGAAGAGATGGACTTTTCTTCAGCTACCTCCTAGCATTCTCCTTTCTATTCCTATCCATAACCAAAACTTGCAAATGGTTGTCATGGTAAAACCTCCAATGGCTGGGTGATTCCTTGGCTATTTATGCTGGCAAGTCCACCTCCACTATACCCCATCTTCGTGAAGATTTTCGTGCCAATATTAGTTTCATATTGAGAGAGAACAGAACATGAAGTGACATCATATACCTTGGTTTGAGATGCAGCCTCCGTCCTCTCAACCTTCTGCAATTTATACAATATCTCCTCTTTGGCTCGTAGCATCTCCTGAAGCTCCTGCTTATCGAGCAATAATATTTGTGATTCTGCATTTTCAGCTTGAAGGCTTTCATTTATCTCTTGCAACTCTTGTAGTCTTTCAGCATGCTTCGCTCCTTTTCCCATCCTGCAAAGCAGTAACATGCTCTGATACCACTTGATCCGATCATGGGTCGAGTACTACTCTAACCATAGTGTACGATATTAAGATCTTTTAATTGAATATGGCTTATACAGACTTAAATGAGAATGTTAGTCCACATAAACATAATTAAATGAAATGCACATAATCAAGAAGCACAAAACACATAAAAGAGAGACAACCAATTGGTAACAGAGTTCACCCCTCCATCTCTCTGGGGCTACATCTCCAGATCTGCTCAATTGGAATGTAGATCCTCTATATTCCTTCGTCAAAGTAAGCTTTCTTACATTCAAGCTCTCTGGCCTAGCATTAGCCAAGCACTATGGCTATCAATGGCTAAGTATTCTCTCCTATCTTCTCTTGTTTTCTCCTAGCTTACATAAGGAATATATATAGTTATCCTCACCCACTCTCCAACAAAGAGAATTAATTACAACACCCACAATTGTAGGGCCTAACTACAAGGAAGGAAAAACAAAGTCCATGAAAGTAGGACCTCCAACTATCTAAAGCCCATAATTCAGAAAAGTCTCAAAACCACCTAAAGAATTTCCAACCATTCCCTTAATTATCTCAACCTATAATTGAGAAAAAATAGAGAATTGGTGTGAGGTGGTTTCTCACATAAAACAAATTTCCCTAATTACGTTAATGAATAATGTGAGACAAATTTCTCTCACAATTATTAATTTCTATCAATAATGCATGGGTTTAATAAAATTCATAATTAAATGCATAAGCATAATTTCACGCACTTAAATACTTGTCACCAACTTCAAATCATCATGGCGCCAAGCTCTTTTCATGTGTGAAGGTCCTTCCAGATCATTGACTCAGTTGGTTAATTGCGTAGAAAATGCCTGGTCTGGTGTTCACCAAGTACATTAGTGAACCTACTAGCTGCCTGTAGATATTAGCATCCACTACTTCTCCAGAAGTAGCATCCTCTTTCCTCCAAATTCCTGGAAGAGGAGTGTCCATGGGTTTATAGCTCTCCATGTGAAACTTACCCAGTATCTCTTTGGCATACTTTCCTTGAGAAACAAAAAGTTCACCATCCCGCTACCATATTTCCAAACCAAGGAAATAGTGAAGGAGTCCCATGTCCTTCATTTCAAACTCCCTTGCAAGATCCTCCTTACATGAGTGTATCAGCTGCTCATAACCTGTAAAAATTGGATCATCAACATAAAGTATGATAATCAAGAGGTTACCATCAACCAAAATCTAGTATAGGTTTGCATCCTATTTGCTTTTGGTGAAGCCCAACTCGGTGAAATAGTTGTCAATCCGAGTGTGCCAAGCATGAGGTGCTTTATCAGTTCATACAGTGCTCTGTTGAGTCAACACACATGTGACTCACGTCAAAGATCTTGAAACCTTCTGGTTGCTCTATGTAAACTTCTTCCTCAATAACTCCATTGAGAAAGACAATTTTCACATCCATCTGATGAATGCGCTGCCCCATCTATGCTGAGAGTGCAAGGATAGATCTAATGGAAGAGTACCTCACAACTGGTGCGAAAGTCTCATCATAGTCTATGCCCTCAACTTTTAAGAATCCCCGGGCCACAAATCTATCTTGTACTTCTCCACACTCCCATCAGCACCTTGTTTTACCTTGTAAATCCATCTAGATCCAACCACTAATTTTTCAACCGGTCTTGGGAAAATCTCCCATGCACTGTTCTTGACAATGGATTCATACTCCTCTACCATTGCATCAACCCAAATTGGTTTCTGCACTACTTCCTCAAAGGAAGATGGTTCTATCACAATACACTTTCTCATAAGAGACATGTATCCAGTAAAACTATCTATAGATTGTCTCTATCCGCGCAGTGAAGTAGGGGATCCTACATTCTCTGCCGCATCAAGTCTCAATCTATCAGCTTCCTTAGTGCGCCTTCTACCATTTCTGGTGGATGGCTCTGCATGATTTTTTTCTGCCATGCCATGATCCTCCGCATGTGTCCGCTCCACATATTGAGGTTCCTTCTTTGGAACCAAGAGTTCCTCCTCTACATGCAAATCCAACTCCCTCTCAAGGGAAAATCACATGGCTTTCTCCTCATCAAATTGTATATCCCATCGCATAATAGTCATTCTATTGTTTGGAAAATACACTCGATAGTTTTGGGGAGTTTCAGTGTACCCCACGAATATACCAATCTCATATGTTGGTTCCAACTTCTTCCTGGCGTCTTTGGTCACATGCACGTAAACATATGAGCCAAAAATCTTAAAATGTGAAACATCAGGTTTCTTGCCAGTAAAAGCCTCTTCTGGTGTACTCATGCCAAGTATCTGATGATGACAATGGTTTTGCTCAAATACCATTGTGTCGCATGCCTTTGCTCACAGAAGCAACGATAGGCCTTGATCATGAAACATCGCTCTTGTTTCACCCACAATTTTTATGTTCTTTCTTTCTGTGACTGCGCAAGTGTACCCTTGGGAAGACCCGTAGAAACATGGTGCATGACTTTCAAGGCTCTATGGTGTAGATGGCCCAATCTCCTGTGCCATAACTCACCCTCATCTCAGCTCACCACTTTGTTCGCCTTACCCATCAATGCTGCATAACCATCTACATCAATTTTATAGAGATTCTTAACTTGAATCCCAATCTTCTTGGCTTGTCCTATTTTTTTGTGTCACACAAAATATTTTCCTTCACTGAAAACAACATCATAGCCTCTATCCTCCAACATTGCAACTGAGACTAAATTTTTCTTCAAGCCTGGTACATGCATTACATCTTTTAATTGAAAGGGTTTACCTGATTGTCTCTAGAAGGTAATGGTACCAATCCTGGTAGCATTGTACTGCCCTTCATCACCCATTTCGATATGCATCTGGAGGTCCTTCTCCTCCAAGCTATTGAAAATTTCTTTGTCTCTCGTCATGTGAAAGGATGCACCACTATCCAAATACCACACCGATCCCATTGCACTTGACACCATGCATGCAATGAGCGAGAATTCAAGCTCAAATTGTGAGGCCAAAGCATTACCAGCTGCAGATCCTGAAGCCTTCTTGTTCTTCTTATTTTGTGGACAGTTAGTGGCATAATGTCCATTCTCATGACAATGAAAACGCTTCACTCTGGACATGTCGCGCTTCTTGCCATCTTTACTAGACTCAGATTTGGAATGGAATTTCTCTCCTTTCCCCTTCTTCGCCTTGGCAGCCAAAGCACAATCTTCTTCATCTTCATTCTTAGCTGAAGATCCATCTCTGGTATTTCGCCTAAATTCTTCTTGCACCAAATCCAACCAAAGTCGTTCCCAATCTGGAAACTTTTCCCTTCCATTGACAGAGTCCTGATAACTATGGAAACTCTTGGGAAGTCCTAGAAGAGCTAGGCTCACCAAATCATCATCAGTGATAGTAATGCCAACGCTCCCAAGCTCATCCTAACATTGGACAAACTTTGTTAAATATTTCGGCATTGTTTCGCCTTTCTCCATTTTGATCTTCCTGAGTTTATCCTTCAGTGCCAATTTTATATGATCACTGCTGCTCTGAAATAGATCTTTCAAAGCTTTCCACATTGCATATGGTGTCTCATTTCCATGGAGACTTGAGACAATGTGGTCTCGTACTCCCAAGATCCTCCTTGCCTTTGCAACTTTCTTTTGTCAGGCATCAAGATTTGCAGCATCTGTCACAGCGGGTTTGGGAATTTCATTGTCAATGAATTCCTTCAATCCATTGTACTCTAGTACTGACTCCGTTCTATATTTCCAAGAAATATAGTTAGATCTTCCCTCAAGTGCATACTCCAATCTCAAGACATTGAAAGCCATTTCGATCTTGAATCACCTATAGCACCAAGAAAGTCTTCTGCAAATTCAAATTCTATTCAGTCACAAACTCAACTTCTCCTCCACTATAGTGATTTATTGTGCTCTGATACCATGTATAAATTATAAAAAAAATATGTATATCATGGATTCAATCCCATCTAACAATGTACTGAAGCTAGATACTTAATCACTTCTACAAATCAATTGCGGAAATTAAACACAATCACCAATCACATGAAGTAAATAAATAATCAAATAAAACCACAACACAGATAATTTCCCTGGGAAAGCTTGCTGCTCAAAACCCCACTATATTCTATTGTATATTCAGTATGGAAACATGAAAAAATTACTATGAAATCCTCTCACAAGAGTCTCCAGCACTCTGCTAATTGTCTCACACTGTCCTGGACAAAACTGACCAACACTTAGCCAATTCTCAGCTTCTAAACAACCTGCCTTTCTTGCACAATTCCTGATGAATGCAATCCCTATTCTTTAGGAATTTTGGCCTTCCTGAACTGCGCAAGGATCATGGGCAAATCCAATGTGTGTTTGGTTGCATGGGTGCAACCCAATAATCCTACAACTGATAGTTAACATCCCTTTCACCTTTATCTCAATTGGGTCTCCACTGGAACTGACATGCATGAAGCTAATAATAGTAAATCATCAGTTGCATGTTAGATCACTGATTGTGAATTGAATAATATTTAATTCACTTGATCTCTCACTAGTGAAAAAAACAGCTACAACTAGCTCAACTGAATTTAACTCACCTAGATTGAGTTAATTGATTTCTCATGCATTAACTAATGCACCAACTGCACTTCGAACTTTGTTACAACTAGAATTACTATGCATGCTTCACCAACTACCCTTAACTCGAAATTAATGAGCTAACTGAGTTTATCACACTCAGTTAACTATTACAAGTGATTATCAGATCAGATTACATTTTATTGTCCATTTTAATAAAGGGAAAACTAAAATAGACACTGCACCAAATTTATCCCACACTAGCGTAGGTGCTATAATTTCTTGTTGGACTTCAACACTAGGTTTCCGCACACCGAGGGAGAACTATGCTGTGGATATAACCCTTCTGATCTGATCTAACTACTACTGCTCTGCACAAGTTCCTTTAGCCTAATTCATATCTATCTTTAATAAAACCCTTAACACAGAAACAGACTTGCACAATCACAGATATCTATTTTATCAAGTTATTATCTCACAGAAACCCTTAAACAGAACAAATACAGATCTTGCGCAATTATACAACCAATTCAGATAGATACGCATCAATAATGTAAACTGCAGTAGATCTATAAACAAATCAATACATCAATAAATAAACTTCAATCATGCATGAAAAACTATACTTTCACCAAAACTTCTCTTTATTAGTAGATCTTCAATGGTTATAATTCAGTCTCTTGTGCACACAACTGCAAATTCCTTGCACATAGCTATAGAGTCCTCGCATACAGCCCAGGACTTAGGTCTCTGCACACATAGTCACAGGAGCCTATTTCTACTCAGACTTATCACACAAAAACTTGCCCAAATTCACGTCAATGGTACATACTCATCTATCAAGTTATTATTCGACTTGACGCAACATACCTATTTATATAATTGAAATGCGCAAAAACCTTGGGCTCAAATCGTGGTTTGAGCCCCATTGTTTACCCTTTAACCCGTTACAAAAAGAAGGAGCTTTGACCCACCCCAAAGCCCCTTGATCTATGTGCTACACTTTAACAAAATAGACAAAATTGACTTGACTTTGACCCTAGGGGGCCTTAACCCAACATAAGTGGTCAAGCTATAAGTAAAGAAGAGGAAGAGTTGAAGGTTGCAATGGTAAAGCAATTGGACAAGTGCACCTTATTTGAGGCACTCGAGCATGAGTCATTATAAAATGTATTGATGAATGAGCCCATGATGAAAGTGATTTATAGCTATCTAAAGAGGCAAGTGTGCATCCATTTCAAAAGTGGAAAGAAAATCCAGGAAGAGGACGCATAATGATAAGTAGGATGCAGGTGAATAACATGGGTTGGAGATATAAAGAGAGAGAAGTCAAGCAAAAGAAAGGACATGTCAATATATGGATCAACACTGCTAGAGATGTAGTTAGAGTGTGGTTGTATGGAAGAGAAAATGGAAATGGAGTGAATGTTTGAATTTTAGTGAAGGAACTAATGTGTGATAAGAGCTGCAATGGTGTGATAACGACAATGGTGTGTGAACACCCTAATGGTTTTGGTCCACGACAGGTGCACTTACCTGGGAAGTTGTAATACCTATTATTCAAGCATACATGTTACACATGATCACGTGTTGTTGTAAGACCTTAAGACTTTGATCAGACATTCATGTGTAGTGGCACATAGAGTTATTAAGTTGTGGAATGCACTACTTGGATACGTACCAAGGTGGCAGGTGTAATGTATCCTAGCTTGAGGGGGGGAATGTGAGGATGTGAGATGGTTGATGAACCATGTACGTGAAATGATGCCCTAGATAATTGGCGGATAAAACAAATTTTTATCCATGATTTTGGTAGATCATAACTTTTTTATATGGACTTTGAGAGAGTGATTAGGACCAAGTTAATCTCCTTGAGTCAAGTTTAACGAGGGATTTTTAGGGAGATTCAGGTAAAATTGATTGAGTACGGTTTTTGAGCTCCGGATTTATGACAATGCATGGTATTGGCCCATGTTATACGTGTGGAAGATAGCCTATTTAAAATTATAAAAAATCCAAGCAAATTTATCCTTGTGACCATTGAGATCTCAAGCAACGATATCTTTAGATACCACCACTTCTCTCAGTTTTATGATCGTAACAAATTATAAATCATTAAAATGTTAATATGTTTTTAATCTAGCTTAATTACATATCATAGTTTTAAAATATTTAATTTTTATTTTTATGACTAGTAAAATTAGTTAACTTAAATAAATTATTTAAAATAAAATTAATTTTAATAAATTATTTAAAATATTTTATTTTGAAAATTGTGAATTATTAATAATAAAAAACAATAAATTATTATTATTATTATTTTAATTTGATATTTAATTTAAGTAAATTTAAATTTAATAGTATTTTTTTTTCTTTTAAGTTTAAATATTTGATTATAATTTTTATTTCAATTTAATTGGTTTTGCATATTGTTTCCCATGGGAAGGATATTAAGAGTTAATAATTAAATTCAAAAAGAGAAAATGGAGAACAACTTGTCTTTTGACCACTTGAGTTATAGTTAATTCAACCACCTTTTATTCAAAATCATAGAACAAACATAAATTGTAAAAATTATATTATTTATGTGTAATTTTAATGTAAATAATTTAAATCAATGGTAACCTTTCGTCTATCATGAAAGGAATATTTTAAATGTAAATTTTTCAAATTAAAAATATTTTTAAAGATTATATATATCTATATCTATATATATATATTTATATTTACAAAAGTATCATATTATTAAATTGTTTTAATTATAAGAATTTTATTATTATTAATTAATTTTCTATATAAAAGTTGGTATTAACATATTTTATTTATAAATTACATTGAATAATATTTTGTTATTAATTTGTTTTAAGTTTTTAGAAATATAATGATAACTTTTTATTTTGAATTATTTTTTAGGTAGATATTGAAATATTTTATCTGATATGGATGTAGAAATATTTGGTTTACCATGTACTTATATAAAATTGACCTAAAAATATTTTACTTTTGATTAAGATTGAAATGTTTGATTTATAATGTATATTGATTTTTTATTATAAATATTTTTGAAAGCATAGAAGAAATTGCACATCTCATTTTAATTAAGGAGCTTCAACTTCTTTTTTAAGTCAAAACTTTATTCATTCTTCGAAAAAGAGGTACATCAATAGAAAAACGCAGGTTGTCTCACCCCAACCAAGTTTGTTGACTGCCGCTATCAGCATATGACAGTGAAACAAAAAAATAGTAAGAGACATAGTCCACAACTTAAGAGGCCATAAGCACCAGTAAACATACAAAACAAATAAAACACTTGTATCCATTCTAATCGTGAGAAGTGAAGGAGGCTAGGTTGTTTGAAGCTGTTCCAGAAGGCGATGGAGGACGGAAGGAGCATTGGAAATGCTCCTCGAAATGGGCCATCCAGGCCTCCAGCTGCTCAACTTTTTCGGATAACAAATTCTGGCCTCGCGAGACCACCACTACACGCTCCCAGACATGGCACTAGAAGCAATGCATTTTGTTCAAAGTGGCAATCAATCGAACATGTTCCTCTTGCCTTACCCACTCTGAGGTCTCCAAACATTCAAGAACTGACTAGATCACATCTTGACATATCTCAATGCAGCATCCTTGTCGTTGTCCACGACCACCATGACGCACTGGCACCCCACGCCCTGAAATGTCGAGACGAGCCAAACCCCCACGTTGTTGACCTGGAGTGGTGTGGCTTCCACGACCCATTGTTGAGCCCCCACGCCAACCACCCCAAGCTACAGACCCTGCATGTCCTGACTTCCCCGACCAACCACCACCTCTGCCACCCGTTGCCACGCGACTCGAACGACCACCGCGATGACCACCCTACTTTGGGCCATCACTACCAGGCTCCATCCCTAACCGAGACAAGGACGCACCACCGCCAAAGCTTCGCGAATTGGGCTTCGCCTGAATAGAGGAGTGCCCTGAGCGAGGAATCGAATACATGGGTTGCTCCCCGACACCACTAGTGGAATGATCAGAGGACCACTCGCCCGAAACCTCCTGAGCTGCCCTAACATAAAAAAGCACAACCCGCACCGGCTTAACCACCACCCACCAACGCATAGTGAAGACGAAAAACACAAAAATAACACTCGCCGCAAGCCAAACACATTCCCATTTCCTGCAACAGCCTCCCATGAGCCACCCTAGCTAGAACCAAAAACACTCACTCCATCGACTCTGCCCAACATCGAAAAAACTCGTGAAATCGTGGGAGAAGTCCGCAATTACACGCCCGCTCCAAAAGAGACTGATGACCACCCGTCCCGAACTGAAACCACGCAGAATTAAGAAGAAATAATAAAACACCACCCAAACCAGGCGACCATACCTTGCTTTCCCTGCAAATGCACTAAGTTGAAGACCAATTCGGAAATTGATAATCATGATCACTTGAAATAAGGGGAGGGAACGTCGATGACGAGGTTGCCCCCTCTCCTAGACAGGGATACCTCTGAAATGACCATCTCTCCTCAAAAATCCCTCACCACATATGCCATAACTCTCACACACATAGAATGACCAACAAAAACCCTCGCCCCCCTCCAGAAAATTCAATCAATCGCCACCACCCTCGAGACCCAAGGCAACATGAAGTTTCACACGCTGATCATAACTATCTTCGGTACTCAATGTGTAATGGGAAGACAAGGAGCCCAGCCCGCCCACCTGCGGCCACGTGCTTACCATAGGCGTCCACACATTCCCTTTGGAATGCCTTCCTCATTATTCCTCACCCTATCGGGGAAGGAACTTCATCTTATTGACTCATAACTTATAAATGTAAATTTTATATTAAAAAATCACTAAATAAAAATTTCAATTTTTTTTACCCATAATAAAAAAAAGTTTACAATTTAATATTAGAAAACACATATTTTTCAATAATATTTTAAAAAGAATACATCTTCATATTTATTAAATAAAAATAATTATATATATATATATATATATATATGAAAAAACTTTATTATCTTTTTATTAAAAATATATATCAAATACATAATTATGTTTATGTAAAACAAAGTTATTTACTTATAATATTTTTTAATAAATTATACTAATTAATGTATTCCATGTCTTGGTCTGTTGTCCAAAATCATTTTCAGTTGAAATATATTTTAAGGAAAAAACTTTATTATCTTTTTATTAAAAATATATATTAAATACATAATTCTGTTTATGTAAAACAAAGCTATTTACTTATAATATTTTTTAATAAATTATACTAATTTATGTATTCCATGTCTTGGCCTGTTGTCCAAAATCATTTTTAGTTGAGATTGATAAATATCTATAATAAAATTAAAATGGTCAGAAAATCATTTTTAACTAATTATACTAAATAGTGTAAATATCTATGATAAAATTGAAACCATATAAAATCATGTACCATTAAAATTGATAAATATCTATAATAAAATTGAAATCACTTTCTTTTAATTAGATTCATTAGATTATATGCAAAAAAATTATCCTATAGTTTGACTTTTCTTCAAAATTATTTTCAATTAAAATTACTAAATATCTACTATAAAATTGCAATCACTTTCTTGTTAGTAGCAGTTAGTTTATTATAGAAAATTATAGAAACTTTATGGAGTTGATGTCTTTCTAAAATAATTTTCCATTGAAATTAATAACTATCTATTATAAAATTAAAGTTAATTCTTTTCGTCGCCCTTAAGGGCATAGTCTAGTGGCCAGCAGATGCATTGTTAAGACGTTTGTGCAGGCTGGGCGGTCCCTGAGTGATTATAGTGGTAGCCGGGGGATTTGACCCCGCACCTAGCGTATGATAGTTGTCTGATGTTGCTGATTCCTCTGACTTACAAAAAAAATTCAATTATTTCCGTCATGGTGAATTTAATTCATCATAGATGTTATCCTTTTTCCAAAATCTTTTTCATTTTACATTAATAAATATCTATCATCAAATTGAAATCATTTTTTTACAGTTAGCATTTTAGTTTAGTCTATTAAAATATAAATATTAAAAAATAGTTTTTAATTTTAAAATAATAGATAAAATGTCTACAAGATGTAGAAATAATGGTGATAGGTGTTTTTATAAGATACTTTGTAGTGAAAAAATTATTGGTTTAGAAATTTTGTGGGCAAAAATACAGTCATGTTAAAGGCTAGTATGACTCAATTCACCTGCCATTCTCTGGTGATTTTAAGAGTTTAATTGTCCAATGGCTACTCAAGCCACATGTAAGGTTTTCTAGTCATCTCATAACTCATATTACTTAAAAAAAAAAAAAAAAAAAATCTTCTTTGAAAGTGGATAAATAAAACCCTTAAAACCATTATTTTCATATATTTAAAACTTAATATTTACCAAAACTCTACAGAGTTTTATTTGAGGATGAGATTATAAGATTAGCTTACTCTTACTGATCTGATAATGGAAGGTACTTGAAAAGGGTGCAAGGTATCCATTTTCAATTATGTAAATGAGTGCAAAAATACTCTAAGTTTAAATCTGAAAATGTGAAAACTTCATATTTCTAATACAGAGATAGACTGTAGGGGCATTTACCGGATATCTCACCTTTCAAAGAAAGGATGAATCCGGAGGTTACTTGGCCCTCTTACAGAATCTGCCTAAAGAAATAATAGAAGTAACACTCAGATTTAATTAAACTGATCTTTCTTTAAAACTTGACATTATGCAGAATTTTTGCTTGCAAATGGAGTATGTCTTTTCACTGTTTATGTGTTTTAAGTTTAATTGTTTTTGCTGAAACTTAACATGGGTAGCAGAAACAATATTCAGCAATATAATATCAAAACACAACAGCAATATGATATAGGATTTCACCCCAACTCTTGGGCTACATCTCCTGGATCAAGCCTCCCAAAATGGGCTTGTCCTCTTGTATTAAAAGCTCTCAAATGCAATACAAGATTATAAGTGTCTCAATAGACAAATCTGAATATATAAACTGATTCAGAAGGCAGAAAAAAGCTAAGAATTCATTTTCAAATTCACTAAATAGTGAAAGATTACCATAAACAGTGATTTCTTCATCAATGTCCTGCTGGTGCTTTGAACTTCTCTGCAATTTTTCGGGCTGTATAAGTCCTAAAATGCCTCTAAAACCTCTTCCAATGGCTTCAGAAGGTCAAAATTATCTTAAATAGAGCTTTGTTTCACCTCAAACTGATAACCACAACTCAACCAAACTCAAAACCCAAAATGGCCCCGGGTGGCTCAAAAAGCTTCTTCGAAGCTAACAGGCTGAAAAATGAGCTCCAATGGCTCTAAAACCTATGCCATTGAGTCCAAAATGCTGAGAAAATATGAAATCAAAAAACATTTTGTTCCAAAAGGTTGAGTAATGAGAAAGTTATGACCAAAACAAATTTGCCCCAATTTCCTCCACTAAATGTGGGGCAACTGCCAGTTAACTCCACTAAAAGTGGAAGTCCGCCTAAATTTGGGAGCGCCTCCAGAATCTCTGCCATATTAAACTCCACTTAACTGAAGCTTAATTAAATATTAAACTCTCCTTAAGCGCTCTTAACATTAAGCTCCCACACTGGTCATATGATGAGGTTCCATGGGAGGAGAGTTGGCCCCTCCATGCTTCGTCGGACCCACTCCACTAAAAGTTCAATAACTTCTTCATACGATGTCCGTTTTTCGAACCGTTTGTGGCACCGGAATCAGGAAGACGAGACCTATGCAACCATCTTGGTTTCAACCAATTTTTAACACTTTCAGTTTTTAGCCTTTTTCCATGGCTTGGACTTGAGCTCCTGATCACACCTCCCAAATGAGAGGCTTTTGGACCCCAAAAGCTCACTGAAATTATGAAACTGAACTGTAGTACAGAAAATGAGAGAATAAAAATCCTCTTCTCTTCAGCCCTTCAAAAAAATTTTCCTTGAAAAGCAAATGAAATTGAACCACAAAATGAAAAGAAATCGACATTTCCCTTCCTGAATGCGCTTTTCCACAACTGTCCACAACTGACCTTCTTGAACTCACACAGAAATTTCTGGCGAGAAATTTACAGAGTGAAACTATACAACGCAGCCTTGATCAATGATCTAAGGTGGCTCAAAACAAACAAGATATTACAGCATAAAATACATGCATACATCCGAAATTTGCACATGTACAAAATGAGTAATGACTTACTGCAATAAGAAGTTAATCCACTTCCTACCAAGCCAACTCCATGGCATCTTTTGCTGCAACTAAAATTCTTCATGTGAATCTTCCATTTCCACATCGATAATGGACTCCATAGATCCACTTGCGCCAAACTGTTTGTCCCTTAGCTGCATGCGCTTTGGACGATTTGTTGGATGCAAAGTCCAACAATGAGAGACATCATGTCCCTTCCTTTGACAAACTGAGCAAATCTTAAGCACTTTCTGAGAAAGTTCTCTTTGCTTCTTCTGCTTCCTGTGTGCTTTCTTTTTCAACCAGCATCTTGAAGCAACATGGTTAACTCCACCACAAAATGTGCAACAAAATTTTCTTTCATTTGAACAAGAAAAATGATCATTCTTTGTTGAAACATAATCAAATTGATCATGTGAATGATTATACCTCTTTTGCTGCATGGAATGTCCATCTTCTTGCTGCAATGATGGCTTAAAACAATGGTAAGGAAGATTTCCATCATGACATTGATGTAATTGAGAACTTGGGAGAAATGTTCTCTTCAAATTTGCATCACATTCTTGAATGCATGTGCTCAAAGCTTCGCCATTAAGCTGCTCATAGCCAAGACCAATATTCTTGGGATGCTCCACAACACAAATAGGCTCAACAATGCCTTGTGCATGCTTGCCCAAACCTTTTCCTTCTTGATAGCCCATCTTCAACATCAATTTGGACCCAATACCTCTTGTATGCCTTTCAAAAGAACCAACACACTTTTCAGTAGAGGAAAATGAAGACAAATCAGAATGATTTACCTCATGATTTACATCCTGAAGATGAGGTATTTTCTTGGACAAAGATTCTTGAGCTTGAAGAAGTTGCAACTCCATATCATGCAGTCTTTGAAGAATGGCTTCTTTCTCTTCCTGCATAGCTAGCAATTGTGCATGAAGCTTAGCGCTTTCTCTTTGATCCTCAATGAGAATCTGCACCATGTCCTTCACCTTAAAAAACTCATTCTTCATGTCATCATTGAAGAATCTCGTGAAGGAGGAAACTTCACTTGTAGAAGAAGATGACATTATGTAAATGTTCAAACAACCAAAAGGAACTTCCAAAGAAAAGTCCTCAAAGCTTTCAATCAAACGACAAGCTTTTAGCCAAATGTCAGTAAAGACCCCTTCTCATTCAAGCAGCCATAAAACACAAAATATTGGACTTTGTTTTCCAAAGATAATATTGAGGTAAATTGGGTAAGGAAAATAGTCTTCAATCCTTTCCAAGAATTAGCTAACAACAACAATCCTTCCAACTCAAGAAAACTCATACATGCAACCATTTTGCAACCAATAAAACAGTAAATCTCTTACATTGTTTTAAAAAATTTTGCACAACAACAATGCTCAACCCGAGCTCTGATACCATCTGATATGAAAATGGAAGGTACTTGAAAAGGGTGCAAGGTATCCATTTTCAATTATGTAAATAAGTGAAAAAATACTCTAAGTTTAAATCTGAAAATGTGAGAACTTCATATTTCTAATACAGAGATAGACTGTAGGGGCATTTACCGAATATTTCACCTTTCAAAGAAAGGATGAATCCAGAGGCTACCTGGCCCTCTTATAGACTCTTCCTAAACAAATAATAGAAGTAAATACTCATATTTAATTAAAACGATCTTGCTTTAAACTTGACGTTATGCGGAAATTTAGGTTGCAAATGGTGTATGTCTTTTCACTGTTTATGTATCTTAAGTGTAATTATTTTTGCTGAAAATTAATCATGGATATCAGAAACAATATTCAGCAATATGATATAGGATTTCACCCCAACTCTTGGGCTACATCTCC
This sequence comes from Pinus albicaulis, assembly GCA_034641835.2. Lineage (NCBI taxonomy): Eukaryota > Viridiplantae > Streptophyta > Pinopsida > Pinales > Pinaceae > Pinus > Pinus albicaulis. The sequence goes on along the minus strand of JAXQQM020087961.1, from coordinate 220,975 downwards.
TGGATCAAGCCTCCCAAAATGGGCTTGTCCTCTTGTATTAAAAGCTCTCAAATGCAATACAAGATTATAAGTGTATCAATAGACAAATATGAATATATAAACTGATTCAGAAGGCAGAAAAAAGCTAAGAATGCCTTTTCAAATTCACTAAATAGTGAAATATTACCATAAACAGTGATTTCTTCATCAATGTCCTGCTGGTGCTTTGAACTTCTCTACAACTTTTCGGGCTGTAGAAGTCCTCAAATGCCTCTTAAACCTTTTCCAATGGCTTCAAAAGGTCAAAATTATCTTAAATAGAGCTTTGTTTCACCTCAAAATGATAACCACAACTCAACCAAACTCAAAACCCAAAATGGCCCCGGGTGGCTCAAAAAGCTTCTCCGAAGCTAACAGGCTGAAAAATGAGCTCCAATGGCTCTGAAACCTATGCCATTGAGTCCAAAATGCTGAGAAAATATGAAATAAAAAAAAAAATTCATTCCAAAAGGTTGAGTAATGACAAAGTTATGACCAAAACAAATTTGCCCCAATTTCCTCCACTAAATGTGGGGCAACTGCCAGTTAACTCCACTAAAAGTGGAAGTCCGCCTAAATTTGGGAGCGCCTCCAGAATCTCCGCCATATTAAACTCCACTTCTAACTGAACATTTCTAATTAAATATTAAACTCTCCTTAAGCGCTCTTAACATTAAGCTCCCACACTGGTCATATTATGAGGTTCCATGGGAGGAGAGTTGGCCCCTCCATGCTTTGCTGGACCCACTCCACTAAAAGTTCAATAACTTCTTCATACGGTGTCCGTTTTTCGAACCGTTTGCGGCACCGGAATCAGGAAGACGAGACCTATGCAACCATCTTGGTTTCAACCAATTTTGAACACTTTCAGTTTTTAGCCTTTTTCCATGGCTTGGACTTGAGCTCCTGATCACTTACTTACTTACTAGACCCGGAAATTTTTGAAATCTGTAAAAAGAAAAATTAAAACTTAATTTTAAAGCCTAATTATTTAAGTTTCCCATCATAAATTATAATGATGGGTTTAAACAAAGGCCATGCTACACTGTTTGCTTAGTTGTAACAGCTATTTCTAAGTTTTTGGTTGATTTACCAGCTATTTCTAAGTTTTTGGTTGATTTACTGGAAAGATTGAAATAATGGAATTTTCTAGTTACACACTATTGACATACATTTCATATATAATTTTGGATGTTATAGAACTATACTCGTGAATTATTGCGATTTTTTTTCTAAAAATAATTACTTTCTAATTGTTATGAAAAAAATACATATAAAAACACTAAAAAATAATGCTCATAATCTAATTACAAATCATAAAACATATAAATTTATTAAATTTTCATTCAAAATAAATTTGAAATTCCAAGCCTATTACTTTTTACTTCTGCCTCAATAATAATATAAAGGTTGGAACCCACTTGATCTTCCTAAATTCAGTCAATTCCAGGAATGAAACAGAGAACATTGATGGCTGCTCTCTCCTTAAGTTCAGTCAATTCTAGGAATAAAACAGGGAACATTGATGGTTTCTCTTAATGACCAATGGATCTTGATCTTCATTTGAAACTGATGAGGAATGGAATGTATCACCGTAGTTAGTTTAAAAAGGTTACCTGTAGAGACCATGCTCTCTAACTCCAAGTACAATCCCATCGAACTTAAATCCTTTAGGCCTGAGTCTTGCCTAACCATCTGAGAACAAGACCTCAAACCCCTTCCTCTCCATCATCAAGACATAAATCACACTATATATGAGTAAGGGTACAAGCAATACATCCTAGACCCGCATCATACATCTTGTCTCCATGCTGAATGGCACCACTCCTGATCCTCGGATCTCAAATTGACTCTTGTCACCTAACACCATGTGCAAATTCGAGTCCCATTCAGCTAGAGTCTCAAAAAACTCTTGCGACCCTGTCATGTGCTTTGGCCCACCATTTTCCACGTACCATCCATCCTCTTGGATAGTACCCTACGAGAAATGAGAAATCATAGTGAAATATTCCTCTTCCAATCTCCTGGAGAGATCATCTATCTTTGCTGAAGCAGTGATCTGCGTTCCTTTCATTTTCCCTTTCTCATAATCTCTTGTCTTCAACGGACATCTCGACGAATAATGACCCATCTCACCATAGTTGAAACACTTGATTTTACTCAAGTCCTTCTTCGAATTACCCGTAATTCTCGCTGCAAGTGCCACGCTCTCATTTGCCTTCCTCAATGGATGAAGATCCTCGTCTCGCAACTCTTCCTGAACAAAGTAGTCCCACAGTATATTCCAGTCTGGCAGCTTCTCCCTAGAAATGATTCCTTTGATGAAGGGCTTACATTCCTCATTGAACCCTTTCAAGGCAATCCTTACAATCTCTGCATCTGAAACCATGACACTGACAGCAACAAGCTCTTCTTGAACCTGAGACAACCTCATTAGATACGAAGTCCTTCCTTCACCCTTTATCATCTTGGTGGACTTCAACTTCTCCTCCAGTATCAATACCTAGTTCTCGTTTTTATTCTAGAACAAAGTCTAAAGAGCCATCCACATCTCATGTGCATTGTTCTTCCCAGAAAAATGAGGTATCAAGGAATCCTTCACACCGTCAAGGATGATCAACCTCGCCTTTGTATCCAAATCCTCCCATATTTCTAGCTCCTTAGGGTCAGTTGGCATCTTTATCTCCTTCACAGCAAAATTCTAGATCATGTTGACCTGCAAGACCAACTTGATCCTTTCTTTCCAAGGAGTATAGTTGGACAACCCTTCCAACATGCCCTCATACTGAAGATCTTCCGGCAACTTCGACATTGTAGTGACTCCTTCACTCACAACGTGAAAAACTCCCTCTCACATTGTAATTCGTTGCGCAAACTCTGATTTACTAACTTCCAAAGTAGCTCATACACGCTCTAAGACCATGTTAAATTTCCATGTCCTTGGGTCTAGGTTAGAGTCTTAAATCACTGATGCTACCAAACCAAGAATCTCAACCATGAACTACTTTACACAACGAAAAATATAAAGCATTAAATCACATATGCACAATATACACAACTTTAAACAAAATTGTACAATAATGTACAATCACCAATCTTTGTTATATTAAACCAAATTTGAATAATAAAAAAATCCATGGTATACAAGATACAAATACAAGCTCGATGTTGTATCTGATCTTGTTGGTCATTCGCTTCCATACTGCTCACTAGTAGTGCCTTAGTCCATCAAGGCATCTACACATCGAGACTCTAGGAGGGCTGCCATCTAACACTACTGCACATCTATTTGTAGAGTGTACATGGGTTGATCTAATCTGCTCTTTGGGTTGGCCAATTCCCAAGCTCCAAACTGCCAGGCTAGCAACAACTTTCATCCATCAAAGTGTTTCACTTCGGCACCAAACTTCACCCAATCTTCAATTGTTCTTCATCCTTCAAGATAGCTCATCTAGGGCTACTTTGGGTAGCCAACATGCTGTCCTCCAACATACCTATGGCACCCAATCCAATCACTGTTGAATTTTCTCCTAAGATGACACTTCACCACCATGGAATGTCATCTACTTAGCATCAACAAGCTGCTCCAATCCTAATCCAAACCGGTCATCAAATTGACCCAATACACATCTCCAAGCATTGTTGTTTCACCTTGTTGCATTGTTGTAATACTGTACCATTGGTTAGGGTGCACCACATTGCCCTCACTCCAACATACAGTCACTAACCTCTAAAGGTTGTGATCCATCTTAGAAGGATCCCTCCATGCATACATTTTTTATCTTAATTTGAATCTTAGTTTTGTTGTGCTAATTTCATCTTCAGATTTAGAATTTATTTTTTGATCTTATACTTTATGTGCATAGGTTTCCTTGGTGTTTATGAGTGTCAAACAGATAAATGAGCTAAGTTTTTAAATTGAATTCGAGAGCATAAAGCATGAATAACAATGTTGAACAACAACAAAAAAAAGTAGAGCAAACCATCACAATTGATCCATTAACACAGTGTTTTGATGAAGGAGTTCACCCTTCCTAGGCTACATCTCCTTGGTCCAGCTTCCATGGCTTGGGCCTCTGTATTAGCTCAAAAGTGAAAAAATTGATGTTTACACTCACCCACAACTCCTGACACATGCTTCAATGAGTCCATAATGTAAAAATATATCCGAAATAACTCTTCTTTTTTCTTAGTTTGGTCAAAAATTTCTCAAGATATGGCCAAAACCATTTTTCCTAGTAAACTGCCTCCAAAACTAGAGAAGATTCCAGTTAGGACCGCCAAAGTTGGAGGTCCACCGAACTTATCAGACTTCGCCGAATTCACCACCAACTTAACTTTAGTTTAATTAATGCTAAATTGCAATTAACTATGGATAAGGGTGATTAGCGCAATAAGCGTGGTTTAAACCATAATTCAAATTAGCCACGTATTAGCACGTTAATCAAAGGTTAAGGGGTATTAACCCCACTTATTAACATAATCCCGCTCTTATCAAAACTTTTCCCGTCGTTGGTTGTATGAACAGGTCTCATGGGGAGGGAGCTAGCCCTCTCCAAACCCCCGTCGAACAAATTGTTTGAAAAGAAATATAGTTGGGGAGCATGGTCTATTAAGACCCATTGGTGTGGCTCAACGGTAAAGTTGGAGAGTATTGTGGGGGAGGTCACAGGGTCGAGCCCCAATCTCTGCCCAACCCTGTACATAACATTTTGCACCGAATAAAATTACAATATGACCTTTGGTATTTAATAAAATGCAACCTTTGAACTTAGATATTAATTCGGATTTGAATTTTGAAAATATCAAATGTGCTCCACCATATAATAACCACCTTTGTAATATACATTACAATTCGACCATTGCAATGAATTAATTCCGACCTTTGACATTCATTTTGGACTTTGGCAATACAATTCGAACTTTGGAGAGGGTCCACAAGAGGGGGCACATGATGGCCCCTAGCTGCACCACGTGTCAGCCTCTCGTTGGGCTGTCCCAAACCATAATAATAATAATAATAATAATAAACCGAATTCAGCCTTAGGAGAAAAATCATAAAAAAAATTCACCTTCAAACCAATTCGGCGAATCCTACTATGACACTTGTCACAGTGTCATTGGGAAAAGATAAAGAATATTCCCAGAATATACCATGTATGCTGACTAGGCTGCCATGTTATCAACCTATCACTGTTTCGCAAATAAAAATATATATGATAGTAAACGTTTAATTTATTCTTCATGAATATATTAAATAATTCTTATTTTATTACAAATAAATATAAATAAATAAAATTTAAATTATAAACATTTAATTTATCTATAAAAATAAAAATAAATAAATTATTATTTTTTGATTTTATTTCCTATTTTAGTCAAACTAGCCGTTATTTTACAAACCGATAGTTGGAATTTTTCTTATCTATTTAAATGGGTTACCTGATCAGATTTTTCATCTTGTCCTAATGATGAACCACAATGGCTGGCTCGAAACGTGCCGACCAAATTTACTTTGATGTGATTTTTACCAAAATATTTTACTCAAAAGTTTTTAGTTGTTTAGGAAAGCGAACAACAGGCTCTATCTCCTTCATCCGGGCTCTGTTTTTTATGAAACGAATTGCGCCAGATTCCTAGTGACGAGCTCTTCGTTGTCATTTAGTTTCCATTCAATTTTGAGCACTTTTATTTTTGAGATTTTACACTGAGCACCTAATCAGTTGTCCCTTCCTTCCTTTGTCTACCTAGAAGCAGCTATTAAGGGCCTCCAACTGCTGGCTATGGCCTGTGACCTAGCCCAAAAATTGACTGTAGCTTCAGTCCTCCTCAAATAGTGCCACAACTGCCTTACTAACAATATTCCTTTGCTTCTTTAGACTTCGGCCTTCTCTGCCCAAAAAACCACATCAAAACAGCCCTGAAACATGTCATTAGACAACCTCTCATCCACCACACTATCACCTACAACAAACGGAAAATTCCACATTATTTTCTAGGCCTCCTCATGTTGTCTCCTAGTTCCCTTTCAAAGCTAACCTTGGTGTGTATTTCCCACTCTTAAATTCTTTAAAACACTAACATTCACCCTTTATTTATAGAATATAAATGGGCTCCAAAGAATCATGAAGAGACACACCTATTGGAGTATTTTACACCAAGCCTACATGACTTGGAAACCAATAATTACCTTGTGAAATTCAAAAATTCATTTCTCTCTAACGACAACTCGGATTCAGACAATTCTCATTACGTTAGAATCATATCGCTGAGCACTGTCATCCTCATCCATCACATGTTGTGCTTCCATCATGGTTTTGGCCCAAATCACGATGGGTGAAAAACCCCACACTTGGGTTCCAAGCCCACATGTTGCCCTTGTGGTGCTTTGTCCTCCAAACCCTGAACCCTAGGGCTTGGAGTACCTCCAAAGCCACACAAATCAAAACTATCTTCTTCTGGGATGAATTCTTACTCTTATTTTTGTTGGTCATTATCCGTGAAATATATTCCTTTCATCTATTAAATTGTTACTCTGATACCAAGTTAGGAATATGATCATACTTAGAGGGGTGGGGAGTGAATCAGTGTAATGATAGATTTTAATAATTATTAACAATATGCAGTTACATTTCAAACCATTCGACAATCAATCATGTAAACAACACATAGAAACACCAAATGTATGTGGAAACCTATAAAGGGAGAAAACCACAAAACTAATGTTGGAATGCTATTGTATGTTGAAACCTCTATTACATCAGCTTTTTTGGCTCCAACCAGAATGAGATACCCATCTCCTGAATTTACAAGCACCCACTTGAAGGAAGCACGAACTCCCTAATCTTAGCAGGCTCCAACCTAGAGGAAATACCAACTCCCTAAAATTTAATAGGCACCAACTTAAAGGAAGCACCAACTCCCAAAACTTTTACAGGCACTAACCTGCTTTGCCTAGCAGATCCCTCTATCAATTTTCAAATTCAAACCCACAGGATTTCTTCCTTTTTAGTCTTCAAGATTATTTGTGTTGCTCTCACTACTTCAGCTCTCAGTCAACTAGATATTCTATTGCATCTCAGACATACTCAAACCACTAGTGTTTCATTCAATCACTTTTGCAAACTCTATCTCAATTTTGCATCTCTTTCCCCATTTTCAAATCTAATCATAACTTTTCAAATATGTTTTGGAATTTCTTTCCTCAAACCCATGCTCCTTTACACTCTGAATTTATTTTTAGCTCAACTGCAAATCATATCTATATTCAAACATGCTCTAGTCTTTGTTGTTTATTAGCATTTTCAATTACCACACTCATGCTCTTTCACTCTGCTTCATGATCTGCTTAGGTTGCTACTATTATCTCTACATTTCCCTTCTTTATATATTGGCATGGGTTCAACAACTTCATTTTCCTATCTTTTCATATGTACAAACCCCCTAGATGGCCCAATGCCACCTCCATGTTAAGTCCTAGATCTAAGAGATCTGAGATCTGGCTTGTTCCTTGGCCTACCAAATACTTTCATGGCTGACCTCTAGATGTCAAATGGCCTTGTGCATCATCTAGGGTCCACTTGTCATATGCTCATTGTGTTGTGTCATATGTCTCTACCATAGGTTGCTACTATTATCTCTACATTTTCCTTCTTTAGATATTGGCATGGGTTCAACAACTTAATTTTCCTATCTTTTCATATGTACAAACCCCCTAGATGGCCCAATGCCACCTCCATGTTAAGTCCTAGATCTAAGAGATCTGAGATCTGGTTTGTTCCTTGGCCTACCAAATACTTGCATGGCCCGACCTCTATATGTGGAATGGCCTTGTGCATCATCTAGGGTCCACTTGTCATTTTCTCATTGTGTTGTGTCATCTGTCTCTACCATGTCACCTTGCCATGTCGCCTGGGTGCCACGGGTCGCCCTATCGCTCACCTCTAGTTCTTTTATGTACACATTTTTTAGTCTATATGGTCCAATAAGCACATGGGTGCTTATGCCAACCTCCCTATGTCCAAGTTTTATGACCTTGGGCTTATTCTGTCGACCAACACCCACTGTCTCATCCGTCGTGTTTTTTGTGTGCAAGTCAAGTCTCACCAGCGATCCAATAAGCACTTGGGCGTTGACTACCAAGCCCCTTATGATCAAGAGTTCTGACCAACGACATTGTTGCTCATCATGTGCCATCCTAAACTTTTTCTTCCACAATCTCATATCAAGTGATCTGATCCATGTATGAGGCTTGCTGTCAAGTTCCCCGGGTTCAGGGGTTGTGACTGCTAGCCTTGCCACTCCACTTGCCATCAATTTTTGACATGTTCCTCCAGATTTTGTGCCTTCTATTTTTTTTGGGTGCCAATTTGATGAGGTAGCGACCTTTCAAAACCATGAGCCTTAGAAACCATCACTGAACTTGAACTTGAGATTTCTCCTCATCCCTTGAGAATTAGGTTGAGTGCCATATATCACTAGAAATCTCTCTGAGAGGACTATCTACCCAAGCACTTTTCATGTGCTTTTGTACAAATTAACTACAAACAAAATTTCTTCAAATTTAGGTAAATATGCTACACATCCAACAGTCAGCGAACACATCAATCTCAACAAGCAACCAAAACATCAATGACATCACAAGCTTAGCACATTGTTAATAAACTCAACAGATTCCTCCTAGACTAGACATCAATGCCACTGGACTTTGACATCAAATAAAACAAGAAGTTGCCAACAAGACATAAGACAAGCACCACCTCTATATAATTGAAGAGAGTCTTTATTGTTCCCACCAAGATTTTCTCTCAATTTTGATCATTTTTCCTTCACAGAAAAAGTGATCAACTAAGATATAGATATACATATAATTTTTTGTTTCTATGTATCTTTACCTCTATTTACTCTCAAATGTTTGGCTATCAACCACTCTATAGTAAATCAGAACACTATTCAAACATTTCAGTTTAATGTAACTCCACTATAAGTCTTGTCCACAAATTTTATCAATAAAATCTTCCAATCATAATTTAAATAAAATAATAATAATAATCAATAAAACATATATATCACTTCAGACCATTAAAATTATATATATATATATATATATAACCATCCATTAAAAATAATTTCATTGTTAATTATTTATCCAAATAATTTTAAAATTAAAACATATAAAATTACAATCTCAATCATCAAATTTTTATGAAAAAAGTAGACTTCCCTAAAATACAATAGAAACTGTTTGAAATTTGTTATTCATATATAATTTCATCCCTCCATGGAAATAACATTTTTCTCATTTATCAATTCTAATCAAAATAAGAATACCTCAAATTTGTTATTCATAAATAATTTCAGGCCATAGGGAGATAACATTTGGCTCGATTTTATCACTTCCATTCCAAATGAAAGCACTAGGTCATCGTGATAATACATTTCCACATCCTCTGTACATGGTCGAAACATTTATTTACAGAGCAGTGACACTTCCACAGGATCTTCGTAATAACACATTTCTACATCCTTTGTACATGGTCTTGGTAATGTAGCAGAATGAGAGAGGCTACAGGCAGGTTTTATAATTATCTATTAAAAATAAATGATGCTACAGAGAAAGCTACAAACATACTGATCCTATTGCTGTTCTATTTATTAAGGTTCTATTTCTTGGGAAATATTGGAATGGTTAAATATCATAGATAATCTGTTCAAATATGTCCAACTGATGATTTTAGAGGGCAATGTAGATGTTGAGGCCATCGTCATCTTTTCCATTGGAGAGAAGCAGCACAAAATCCATCATGGCATTCACAATGGGGCCTGCATATACAGGCTTCCCAAACCCAAAATCAACCAGCTGAAATGGTATTTTCCACCATGCATACAAAATTATGCCTCCTTGTAATGATGGAATGGCTTTGTATATCTCACATAAATCCATGGATGACCGAACATAATCATTTGTAACTTTCGCCACCCCTTCCTGCACTTTCTCCACACAGAATGATAATGAATTCTCCTTCACTGCCCCTGCTAGTTCGATGCAATATGCGCTGAAAACAACATTCCCTGATGCAAATTTCAACATAAATAAATCAGATTTGATGTACCATTGAACTGGATAGTAAAATTATCAATTGGGAGGGCAATAAATAACAGTTTCTTCTATCTATTGGCTTTTCAAGTACAATGGGCTTTGAGATCTTCAACTACCACTAATTTTGTAAACTTCCCCTTTTGTTGGGATGTGATTGTGCGTTTGATATTTTAAAATAAAGTTAAAAGAGACATGGGGCTAGGGATGTGATTGTGCGTTTGATCTATTGTGAGGTACATTAATCAATTTTGCATTTGAGTGCTTTCATTTAATGTTTAAGGAAATCTAGTACGTATCACAAGTTGAAATTGGATCATAAACCAATGTCGGTTGTCTATTTTTTCCCTTACACCTTGGTGGTTATCATTTGCCTCTAGTTGAGTGTGACCTTCCTTAGGGTCTTTCTTTCAATGTCTAGGAAGGGCACAAATAAGAGACTCTCATGATGGTAGCATTCCATGTTATCCATACTCAACACTTGTCATCATTTCCTTTATTTCAATACCCTATCTTTTGATTGAATGTTGTTAGTTTCTTGTACAGGCTCCCTATTAGCCTTATCCTATGAGAAGAAGGGGTTGGAAATACCTAATGTTGATGCAGCAATAAGAAAATAACAAACACAAGCCAAATGTCAAAATGCAAAAGAATGCAAGAGAAACAATCAAAAGCCAATTATAGCTTGCACTCTATCTCCTCTTGTAGAGTTATTAGTCCCTGAGAACATCCATGCATATCATGCCCATCAAAATAAATGAAACTCTCAATGAACATTACAACCCTGATAAGGCGATAAAATACCCATCATTGAAGGATGAATATATCATTATTATCACACAATTAATCATTGAATCTTGTTGAACAAGTTATACGAAGCAAGAAAGGAAAAGGAAAATATGGGAGCTTGGGAAAATAAACGAGAGGGAAGGTAGTTAGGCGCTCCCTCTACAAAGGCACTCATGGACAATGGTTTACATAACCTACTATGATACCTTTCATGAAGTAAAACCCCAAGCCATAACATCTATCACTTGTACCTATCAATCAAAAGTGTTGACCTAGGAATTGTTCCTCCCCTTAGATTTGGAAGCACCTAATAGGGTCATGTGATGACTTTGCCATACCTAGCTATGGTAACTTGTGCACAATCATAAGCTAGTAAGACATTTGAAGATGATACTTGTGTAAATTACTTCGATGGCTTTAACATTGAATATGGACCACCTTAATGCTTCTATTGTTCTTGTACCCATGGTGTTGATTTCACTTGATTCCTTGAGTATGTTAGATGATTCTTATAGGTGCAGTCGGGATCCCTTTAAGGATGATATGATGCTTTTCCAACCTTCCATAGATGATGTCCATCCACTTTGATAATGACACAATTATCTGTTATAGGACATTGGGAACCTTTTAAGGGATGTTGACCTTGAGGATGTCTTCACATACTTGATGAGACCCTCCCTTAGCATAAAGATATTATACATTGGTGATCCAAGTTAGGACATTTCTTGGAGATAAAGTGTGCCCAAGAGATGGCAACACACCCCTAAGCTAGCATTGTACCTTCTTGGTGGACATTGATCTTCACTTGGTGATTGATGATGATGATGATGACTTAGTATCCCTTTGGAAGAGATTTCACACCTATCCTAGTGATGTCATGCCCTAGCATAATGATGTCACCCTTATGATGCATCTAGTAATGATGTTGGTCTTGAGAGGATGTGGCACCACTTTAATGAGAAGGCATGACTTTTGGGATGAGACAAAACCTTGGGGTCATCATTTGCAACTTTTCATAGAGAGACATGCATTTTGGGAGATGATGTCACCCTTGGAGACTTAATTGATGCTTATTTTCATGTTGTTTCATTGTTTTGGCTATCTTTGGGGGTCATCTTGATTACCTATCCACTTTGTATCATGGATTTATTATTTTTAGGGATTTTAACTTAATTTAAAGGAAAATCGATGTGGCTACCATCATATAAATAGGGGAGTAGATTTCCTCATTGGATAATTGTCACACTTGGATAGTAATCCTTCTCTCTTTTGAAAAATGGAGGCCTAGCTGAATGACTTTCTTGGGTGGATTTGTGATGTAATATGATCCCTTTTCATGGATGCTTATGGTGGATCTTGGATATTGCATGGTGAATTAAGTTAGTTTATTTGTTTTATCTTGTTATTATGTTCCATAGGATTAACGTTGTTGTGCTAATTTAGTTTATTTGGTATTTGTTTCATTGTTCTTTGTTGAACTATACCTTTCCTCCAAGTAATTAAGGAATAGAGATAGATTTTCCTTTCCCTTAATCATTCAGAAAATTGAAAACATAAATTTCAAACCTTTGGGTAAGTTAGTTTGTTTTCTCTAGTTTTGTTTGGATTTAGAATCACTCCAAAGAAACCCTAGAAAAGTTTGTATCCTAGACTCCATACACCCTCGATTGAGAAGGCACTAGTCTATCTCACCTATCGCACTCATCTAAAGTTTAAACTATAAAAATACGTTTTCTTTTTGTTTTATGGTCAATTAATGTTAATTTGTAACAAAATCCTGTATTTTTAGCATTTAATGACTTGTTCATATATGCCCTAGGTTTAATTCGTGTTTGAAAGTGCATTAGAGAAGCTAGATTGAATTTCTTCGTGCATTTTTCAATGATTTTCTAGGGCCTACGTCAAATTTTAGTTGTTGTCACATGCTTTATTAACCATCAAAATTTGTTGTAATTTTATCTTTAGTTTACTGTCAAATTTAGCCTTCATTTCACATAGCTTTTACACAATTTTAATAGCTAAATTTGTTGGTGTTATAAACTATTGTTTTGCTATGATTTCTTGGCTTAAAACTCTAGTTTATGACAGCCTTGGCTTTTTCTTGATTTGGTATGTTTGGTAACCTATTTGAGACTTCTTAGGTTAACCCTAGCCTTCAGATTAACCCATTGATCCCTTGAACCCAAATCTTAAATTTACTCCATCATCCACTGCAACCTTACTTTTTCATACCTTTATTTGGTGGATTTTTGTTGTAGGATCCTTAAGGGGCATTTGGCTTGAAATATTTGGCTTTTTTGGTCCTTATGCCCTATTAGAGAAGCCTCCCATGATTGTGTTCTTTTCTAAAAAGATATGAGTAATTGCTGAGTTGATAGTGGTAACACTCTCGTGTGTTGTACATTGTTTAAGTCACCTAGTCGGACTTTGCACTAGGTTCTAGATTTTTCTATAACAGAGAACAAACGCAAGTACTATGTATTAAAAAAGCATTACCTCATATCTCAACAACTTAGCCAAATAGAAATGTAAGTGATCTGCCTGTGATCTTTGGTTTGGCTCTAAAAGGCCATTTTACCTAAAAAGGCAAGTCACTTGCCGTACCTTCAGGCTGCCGGTAATAGCTTTGGGATGGTTATAATGGATTAATGATGGCCACATATATATGTGAAATAAATTGGTTAGTTCAGATCTAAAGTGGAATTCAATTTGGCGGGCAATGAATCTAACTATATACCAGTATAGTTTTAAATTTGAAATATTTTATTCAATGGTTAATAACATTATAACAAGATCTGCTGAGTTAGCATACTACTTGACAAGTGTTCTCAGCTTGGCCCTGTAATGAGTGGATTCTGGTCATTTGGTAAAGATTTTCTTAATCTCGTTAAACTTGCCGAGCTTGGGAAGAATGTACCAAATTCTGTTGTTTTAACAAATTTTAAACTTATTTGACAGAAATTTGACTATTTATTTTTATAAGTTTTATGACAAATCTTTCCCTAATATAACTCATACTAAAGTCACTCGTAACCTTACTCTTTGGCTTTGTCAAGTTGTTCCCAAATCCTTTTCATGTATCTATGGTTAATGATAAATATACAATTCAGATTTATGAAAAATTGCTTAGTCATGGATGATAACCAACAAAATACAAATATAATCATAAGAGAAAAGAAAAAGCATGGCCGAAAGTGTGAAGAGGAACCAATATGAGAGCTGAAATAATTGCGTTGTGGGGGCTGTTGTGGTTCGCTTCACAACTATACCTGGAGGAGATTTGGGTCTTCAGAGATTCAAAGGTTATTATTAAGCATATGAACAAAGGAACACAACTCAATCTTGGTTCACTAACTCATTGGATTGAGAGGATCAAAGCTTTGAAGAGATCCTTTTCTACAATAACTTTCAGCCATATATACAGGGAAAAATACAATGAAGCGGACAGATTGTCAAAAAGAGGATTGAATGGGAGATTTGGGGAGATGTACTATGAGCTCTTCAATTCAAATGGTCATGGAGCAGAAGTTAAGGTAAACTTCAGTTAAGGTATCTGTTTTTGACTAGGAGGGAAAGAATGCAAAAGAATGAGGATACTTGAGATTACTATTGTTTTTTGGGGAATTGTAAGAAGTTTTCATAGAAAAGCACTAGACAAGATGAAGAAGTCAGAGAATCCGAGGACAAACTATGTCCATGTATTTTTTATTAACATATCATGAATCAATAGATGAAAATGTAAATGTGGAAAATGGAAATTTTTATGATATTACGAAGATATGTGCCCTGGTACACTTATATAAACCAGAAGTATTTTTCTTGCTGAAAAAAAAGGTTAGGGATGGGTTGGCACTTAAAATGTACGCAAAAATAGAAGTTACTTTTTATTTCTTGGCAAAAATCAAAATCCCTATCCAGGTAGGTTGGGGATGTGTTAGCACTCAAAAGGGTACGCAAAAGGAAAAAAGAGTTACTTGTACTAGATTGGAAGATTAAACTTGGTTGCAAATTTTTAATCAACCAATAGTGTTAATCTATGATAAGGTGAATTTGGATGAAGAGAGTATTGCTCTGTTATCAGTCGATCAAAAGCTTGTATTGAGGTTTAACTAGCCATTCTAGTACAAGAACTTTAGAAGATTCATAGCGGCTTTGTTATCAGTTGATCAAAAGCTTGTATTGAGATTGAACTGACCATTTTAGTGTAAGAAAATGTGACGCAAAAAGCTAAAGGAATACGTAATAGTAGATATACCAAAAACACTGAAAATTATATTTCATGGATTGGGTTTGGAAGTCTCATAAGTGAATTTGGTTACAAATGGAACCATATGTAATTATTCATTGACATCTCTTTTGGGTGCTCACTGCTTGCAACCATCTAGATCAATATAGAATCTACAAATAAATGTAGCAATGTGCTTAAGGAAAGGTGAGACATTGAATAGCCTATGATTTACAGAGTATATACATACCTACAAATCCCTTTGGCAGTGGGGGGTCCATTTTTGAACGAATATCCACAACAAAAAGCATCTTGGAATATTATATATGTGCATGTGTGTGGTATATGTGCATTTGTGTGGTATTATAGACAGTATTGAATACAATAACTATTAGACATACTCCCAAGGGTTAGTTCAAATAGTTGAACCATCATCCCAAGGCATGTTACCTACAGGAAAGTTATAGGTCACAAGTTCAAATGCAGATGAGTCTTTTGGGATGGAGAAGAGGAAGAATCTAGGATGTTTTTCTTGAAAACAAACAAAAAATAAACACTATTAGACAAACCCGGAAAAGAACAAACACTATTAGACAAACCTAGAAAAGGTTACTAAAAGCCTTAACCTAGCTCTGTTATAAGAAAACGGAAATAAGCTCTACTCAGTTGAAACCGGACTTCTCTAGAAGATACTTTATAAGTTGAAACTAGTTAAATGCAAAGTTGAAAAAGACATTCTGAAAGATATAGTACCATAATTTTTATGACCATCCTACAATGAAGGCAAGAACATCATATGATGGTGCTACGAGACAAGCAAGAACATCATGTATCTTAAGCAGTTGCCAAAAGTGTATGCCAAAAACTTAGTGAATTAATTAGAAAATTATTACATGGAATTTCAAACAATTGACTATCCACCTCATTAACATACGAAACAAATTTCTTGGCATTCATCCATTTTAGTAACAATTTAAATTTCACACAAATAGACAGGTATTCAAACAAGAATACAACTTGGGTAAGATATGATAGGATGGTGAAATTAGATAACAAACAACATAAATTACTAGACTGTCCTACTTTTGAGAACATTATCAACCCAGCCATATACAATATACAAAAATGATTACACTAAGAGAAGATTGCACCTTATAATAAAATTCATAAAGCTCATTGCTACCAACATTACCCACAAAAAAAAGGTGAAAAAATAAACATTTCTACCTAAGTAGATCAAGGTTATTCAATCAAAATAGGTTTAAATACAAAACATACTTTCCTGCAGATTGAAATGATATTGACAAGGTTATGAGAACACCCTCCTCATATTGTAGAATCTACTCATGAGTCATAACAAATAATGCATTAAACAATCATTGAAAACAGATAAGACCGCAAATATAACATGAAGGAATCAAAATGGTCTGATAGACCAACAAGGTCTAAATGGACAAAAGAACATTCAACAATTGACTCACTATTGAGGTTGGCAGGGTGCCAAGCCATCTAAGTGGGTTTCATTCTTGCTACCCATACGTCATGAGTCATGAATTGGTCCTATAGAACAATATGGTCTGGTCATGAGAGTGATGAATTGGTCCTATAGACCAATATGGTCTGATCATGAGTTGGTGCTATAGACTAAGATGGTCTAAATGGCCAAAGGGGCATTGATTCAACAACTTTTTCACAGCTGATACTCACAAAGTCCTAAGCCCTCTAGGCGGGTTTCATTCTTGCCATCCACATATCATGAGTTTCAGAGGGATTCTATGTCTTGAGTCATGAATTTGTTTCATAGCCCAGTGTGGTCTAAATGGTCAACAGGGCATTGATTCAACCAGTGATTCACTGTTGAGGTTGACGGAATCCTAAGCCGTCCAAATGGGTTCCAATCTTGCTGCTAATGTGTCATGAATTTTCATGGATTGTAAAGGTGTCGTGAATTTCAAAGGGTTTGTCAAAGGAACCATATCTCGTGAATTTCAAAGGGAATAATAAATAACCCCGGGACCTGGCAACAGCATGGGAGCATGTACCTTAAAGATTCAAAAAGAGACTAAGACATGAAAAAACACCTACTCAATTGAATATTTATTCTTATCCAGACTACAAATAAGCCTAATTACCTGCATCATCAACAGAGGAGGATTAACCCAAACTTCCTAGCATGAACTCCTTGGAGCACCAGACTTCTGAAAACAGGATTTGGAAAAGTGACATCACCCAGATCAGATAATGTCAGATCACAATTAGCTGCTGCAAACAGAGCACCAGCTCTGTTACACTCAATTTCCAACCTCTCTTTCTCTAGATTCAATTTCATTCTTCCTGCCATGAAATGATAGGGCACTAGCACCTTCCCAAGGGCTTCCTTCAGCCCTCCCACAACATCAGCAGCAGCAGCATTCTTGTCCTCTCCATTGGGTGTGTGGGGTTCGTGTTCAGTTGCTTACAAACGGACTGTCATACTTGGGTTACAAGATCAAACCATGTGGATACCACCGGGTGGATTGGCTATGGATGCTCAAGCGTTTTAGGAAGAAAATCAACACATGGACACACAGATGGCTTTCCTTGGGTGGCAGATATATCATGATACAGGCTGTCCTTTCCCAACTCCTGGTTTATTGGGGACATCTTTTTTATCTGCCTGTGAATATAGTGGAAGACATAAACAGGATCATCGGCAGATTTCTTTGGAATGGATCGAGGGATACTCATAAATTCCACCTTGTCAGAATTTCCTCATTATGCAGGTCCAAAGATCACGATGGTTGGGGCATCTTGGAAACAAGGAATTTCAACATTGCTTTGCTCATCAAATCCTTCTGGCGGGCTACCAACGGATCAGGAATTTGGCCGCAGATTGTCAAATGCAAATATCTCACCGGTGATCCCTTACATTTCCTCCTCTGCCACGAATTCCTTTTCCCTGCATCTTATTCGGCTATCTGGGGCAGTTTCAAGAAGATCTTGGGACATGTTGGGGTCAGACTCACATGGCTTTTCAGGGATGGAAGTCGAATTCCTCTCAGCAACCTTAATATGCAAGGTTTTGATAGCCAGACAAAACCATCTGCAAGGCTTATTCATTTTCTCGCACATCGGGGAATCTGCTATCTCTCACAGACTATCTCTTCATGGACTTTCGGGGCCCCTAACTTCAAGAATGCACAACAACTGGGACTTCATGATGAAATAGCTACTGAATGGGAACAGATACATGAATCTTTAAGTGCGGCTGGTGTCTGCTTTTCTATCAGAGGTGACTGCATCATTTGGGATGGGCCGATGTCTGCGGAACTTCCGATTGTCAAAGATATTTATCACAGAATCAATTACCAATCCTACTCATCACTGTGTTCAGGAAGTTTTGCACAATTCTGGAAATGTGGGCTTCCAAAAAAAATCATCCTTTTTGGCTGGCTTACTTGGAGGAATAAAATTTTGACTTGGAATAATCTGATCAAAAGAGGCATGATGGGCCCCAACAGATGCTCTATATGTGGCCTTGCCGAAGAGACTGTTGATCATCTATTTTTTCAATGCCCCAAGGTCATACAACTCTAGAGATTATTCTCTGTACACCTTAGTGATTCTGACTGGGCTCCTACTGTTTTCATTGATGTCGTGTACAAATGGGACTCCATTAAGAACAGATTTAGAACACTGCCCTTCTATCTCATATGGGAGGTTTGGCTTGCAAGGAACCAGCTCATATTTGATGCTGTCCCAATCAATATTTCACACATTTACAAGGCTATCATGACCTGGATCGATGCCATACCTACAAAGTCAACATGCCCCACAGATGGCTCCCATCGGATTCGACCTCACGAGATATCACTACCGGCTGTCTTCTTCGACGGCGCTTGCAAGGAGGGAAATACAGGATGTGGCGCTTGGATTAAGATATCTTCCTGGGAAAGAATCCATTTATTTTGGAATGGCGGACAGGGCTCCAATAATAAGGCCAAGTTAATGGCCCTTTGGGGAGGACTATTAGTGGCGGCCAACATGGAACTTACGGATCTTCACATATATGGAGACTCTGCTTTGATTGTTGGCGTTATCATGGGCCATTCTCAGCTTCATATACTGTCATTACAGGGCTAGATCAACAGGGTCCGGAGGATTTGGCAGAGACTGGGATCCCCTCCCATTGAGCACATATACAGGGACCTGAATTCACAAGCTGATAGTCTGTCTAAAAGGGGATTAAATGCAGCCTTTGGTGTTATTCAGGTGCTACACTTCAAGGATGGAGTACTTCATATGGAAAATTTTGTTCCTTTACCATAAAATTGTCTCTATATAGATACCTTCTTCTTCTACATCCACTTATTGTTTGCTGACCGTTGTTTCTGTTTCTATTAGCTACACCTCTCTACTTTCACTACCTACAGATTGTAACCTCCTCGATCTTCCTATCTGATCTATCTTCTTTCTTCCTATCCTACTCAACCACAAGAGGTTTAGCTTGTTTTTCCCAGTAATACTTTCTTCTCGACCTCATGAATTTCTGGTATACTTCTTGAGTATATATTGTCAGTACATTGGAATCGGACCTGTTTCTTCCTCATGTGAGACAGTTTCACCTAGGGGAGAAGCCTGCCTTTCTCTTTTTGCAGGGTTTTTGTTTTTATCACAGCTAACAAGCAAGCCTGTTACGGAATTGCTTTTCACAATTTTGATTTTCCCAAGAATGGTTGCATGTTTCTGTTTCTCCTCCTAACAAGTGAGTCTACTTCAGGAGTATATCAAGCAAGCTGCCATAAGTTTATGCTCTTTTCACATCTCTACTACAGGAACAGTCTTTTGGATTTAATCCACAACAAGTACATACATGCCTGTTCTCTGGATCACATCAAGTGAGCCTGACAACAAGCGAGACTGATTGCATCTTCTGTTTTCATCTCTACCAGAAGTAATTCCTCGGGTTTTGTTTTCGACTGCACATCTTAGGCACTTTCACGGAATTTTCTCAAGCGAGCCTGTTTCACACATTTTGCTGGTGTTCTTTTTTGACACATCCGTGTTCATGTTTTTCTGGACCTATCGCCTTAACAAGCGAGACTGATTCATATTACAGTGTTGTCTCTCCCTCCAGTTACTCTTGGAGAGCTGGCACCTGTATATTGTTTTCTCAGGGTGTTTATCTGTACTGCCTCATATTTTGATTTGGGTGGATTTATTCCCCAGAATGTTTTAATGATCCCATCCTGCATTTGGTTCGACTATCACATGAAGTCATTACCACTGGATGTTGGATCAGATTATCATCTCTTCTGATATGATTGTAATGTCTGTTATATGAACTGTTAATACAACAACGTTTTTTTCCTCTGAAAAAAAAAAAAAAAATACACAGTATCCACAACATAAGCAACTGCCTGATCCATATTCGATAGGAAGAGAGAGCATTCCTCAGTGGGTTCAACTGGTTCAATCATCTCAGGCTCCTCCACCTCCACATCTAGGTGAGTTATCAAGGACGACTCAGCTGCTGCTAAAGAGCCCATTCTGCTCAATCAACTTCTAACTGAAAACTCTGCTAGAAATCTTGCCAAAGAAATTGATATATAATATTGTATGGAAATTTAAAGTCCTCTTAACTTCTCAGTCCAAGCTCGTTCTTAGTTGGGCGTCGTGGAGGATGTTATGAGACACGTTCCACGGGACGGAGAGGATGCGATGGGCTTGACTAAGGAATGTGGGACATTGCAATTTTCCACAAATACGTATGTATGTCCAGTACCAAGAGTAATTCATTTTTTTGGCCTTTCTAGCCATCTGCAGGGCAATTTGACTGACTTATAATATTATCTGTATTTGACCTCAGCTGGTTTTTTTAACGATATAAATCTAAATGTTATTTTCTATTTTTCTCAAATTCAAATTTAAAAACAAGGAATCAGAAAAATATATTAACAAAAATTCAAATCTCCAGGTAACATATTTACTACCATAGATTCCTCTTAAATACGAATTTAATATGAGTTCAAATCTAACTTTCATGTGTAAACTGGATTTAACATGAATCTAAAGAGATCAAATCTAACTTTCACCTATAAAGTTTTTTTAGATCTAGAGGGCTCAAATCTAACCTTCACCTATAAATTTCCTGCAAATACGATATGAAAATTAAATTATATTTTAGAATATATAAACCGCTTCTTTGCTGGCCTAGACTCAATAAGCCTCTAGGGTCATATTCATGTTCTTCTGAAATGCAGACCACTATCTATCTTTTTTTTCACAAGATGCAGACCACTATCTATCAGTCATTAATGTGGGTGTTGTTACTCTTTTGTGTATCTGCGCGGAGAAAGTAACGGAGGACAGCCATAAATGTTATTCTATTTTCTTCCGAAGTCTGGCACTCTCCACGGGAATTGAATGAACAACCGCTGGGCTTGGGAATTCAGAAACCGTTACCAGAGACAGCAGAAGAAGTAGGTGAGACTAATTTGATTTGGATAATGTTATAAATCTCAAATAACTTTATGGTAGATTTTAAGTTTGAAATATGTTACATTTAAATTTATTGTAATTATGGTTGATAAATTTAGATTTATTTTTATTTTGATGAATAGATATTTTTATTGATTATTATAATAATTTAGGTAATTAGTTATATTTGAGTAAAATTGTAACTAGCACAAGAACATTGTTAATGGACATATATCAATCACATGCCCAATCACATTATTAAATGTGATTGATATAGGTGAATACTTAATTGCATTTGAGTAAAAATGTAACTAGCACAAGCACATTGTCAATAGACATATATCAATCACATGAACATTCACATTATTAAATGTGATTGATATGGGTGGATAAGTAATTGCGTTTGAGTGAAAATGTAACTAGCACAACCACATTATCAATAACATATATCAATCACATGCACAATCACAATATTAAATGTGATAATGTGATTGATATATATGAATAAGTGATTAATATAGGTGGATAAGCACTAATAAATATGGATTTAATATTAATATTAATAAATATAAAATTATAATAATAATATAGTAATAATAATTATATTATAAAATATTATTATCATAATATTATGAATACCATAATAATTACAACAATTATAATGATTATAATAATAATTATTATACTATAATAATATGATAATATTATTTATATTATTATTATTATCAAATTTTAAGGTCACAGCCAAGCCAGACACAAAATTGGTGTATGAGACCCCCTTGTTTGTGGGAAATGGACCCACCTCCATGTAGCAATTTCACTACTAAGTCTACGAAGGCATATATACTCTACCCCCTCTGGTTTTGAACTTGTGACCTCTTAGGAGGGAACACATGCTCTTAACCATTAGGCCCACTCAAATAATATAATAAATATTGATATTATTAACCAAAGAGATTATTAATATTATAAATCCAAGATATTATAAATTCTAGGAAATAATATTAAACACAAAAGATTAATATTATAAACCCAAGAGATTATTACTATAAACTCAATGGATTAATATTAAAAACCCAAGGGAATAGTATTGAGAACCCAAGAGATTAATATTATAAACCTTTGAAATTAATATTATAAGCGTAATCAAGTTTTACTATTATAAACCCAAGGGATTAATAAAGCCAAAAAATTTATACTATAAACCCAATGGATTTTAAACTCAAGGGATTTATATTAAACCCTAGGATTGATACTATAAACCCTATCAATAATATTATATGCTAGGAATATGAACCTTTAGATTAATAAACCCAAGGAATTGATATTATAAACTCAAAGCACTAATAAACCCAAAAGATTAATACTAAAAACCCAAGAGAATGATATTAAACCCTATGGATTAATATTGTAAACCCAAGGTATATAAACCCTAAGATAAATATTATAAACTCTAAAACAAACATGATTGACCATGGTTCAATTTCATATTGAGGCAATCTTTGTCACAATGTGATGTCGGACCATGGTTGACCATGGATGACCATAGTTGTCACGATGTGAGGTTGGAGCAAGAGACAATCTTTGTCACAATGTAACCATGTTTGACCATTGTTGATTTTCATATTGAGACAATCTTTGTCACAATGTGATGTTGGACTATTGTTGACAATGGTTAACCATAATTGACCATGTTTGTCCAATGTTGACCATGCTTGACTATGGTTGACCATGATTAATTTTCATATTAAGAAAATCCTATGATAAACCCGAACATAAATATTATAAACCAAGGTATATAAACCTTATGATAAATATTATAAATGGTAAAATAAACATGGTTGACCATGATTGATTTTCATATTGATACAATCTCTGTCACAGTAAGATGTTGGACCATGGTTGTCCATGATTGATTTTCATATTGAGACAATCTTTGTCACAATGCAATATTGGACCATGGTTGACCATGCTTGTCCATGGCTGATTTCTATATTGAGATAATCTTTGTCACAATGTGACATTGGACCATGGTTGACCATGATTGACCATGGTTGACGATGGTTGACAATATTGACCATGATTGATTTTGATATTGAGACAATCTTTTTCACATTGTGACATTGGACCATGGTTGACCATAGTTGGCCATGATTATAAACCCAAGGGATTTATATTAAACCATAGGATTAATATTATAAACCTATGAATAATATTATACCCTAGGAATATGAACCCTTAGATTAATAAGCCAAAAGGAATAATAAACCCTAGGGATTAATTCTAAAACCCCAAGGGATTATAAACCCAAAGAATAATATAAAATCCAATGAATTAATATTATAACCCCTAAGATAAATATTATAAACCCTAAAATAAACATGGTTAACCAAGGTTGATTTTCATATTGAGACAATATTTGTCATAATGTGGCGTTGGCCCTTAGTTGACCATGATTGATTTTCATATCGAGACAATCTTTGTCACAATGCAACATTGGGCCATGGCTGATTTTCATATTGAGAAAATATTTGTCACATGTAACATTGGACCATGGTTGACCATGATTATAAACCCGAGGATTTTATATTAAACCAAAGGATTAATATTATAAGCCCTATCAATAATATTATACCCCAGGAATATGAATTCTTAGATTAATAAACCCAAGGGATTTATATTATAAACCTAAGGGATTAATACTAAAAATCTAAGGGATTATAAACCCAAGGGATTAATATTATAAAACCAAGGTATAAACCCTAAGATAAATATTATAGACCCTAAAATAAACATGGTTGGCCATGGTTTACCATGATTGATTTTCATATTGAGACAATCTTTGTAACAATGTCGTGTTGGACCATGGTTGACCATGGTTTAATATTTTCATATTGAGAAAATCTTTGTCACAATGTGGCATTGGACCATGATTGACAATGATTGATCGTGGTTGATGAAGGTTGAAAATAGTTGACCATGGATGATTTTCATATTTAGACAATCGTTGTCACAGTGTGACGTTGAACCATTGCCAACCATGGTTGACCATGATTATAAACACAATGGATATATATTAAACCCTATGATTAATATTATGAACCCCATGAATAATATTACACCCTAGGAATATGAAACGTTAGATTAATAAACCCAAGGGAATAATATTAAACCCAATGGGTTAATATTATAAATCCAAGGTATATAAACCCTAAGATAAATATTATAAACTCTAAAATAAACATGGTTGACCACGGTTGATTTTCATATTAAGACAATCTTTGTCATAATGCAACATTGGACCATGGTACACCATGGTTGATTTTCATATCAAGACAATCTTTATCACATTGCGATGTTGGACCATGGTTGACCATGATTGATTTTCATATTGAGACAATCTTTCTCACAATGCGATATTGGACAATGGTTGACCAATGGTTCAACATCACAATGTTACATTAGGTAATTAGTTACATCTGAATAAAAATGTAAATATGCATATTTATTAAATTTAGTACCCATCAAAATTTATATCAATAATTACACAAAATTTAAGTAAGAAAATTATTGATATTGTTAATTTATCCATTATTTTAAAATTAAAGAGTGAAAATTAGAAAATAAAAGGTGGAGATAATGACAAAGAACAATTAAATGCAACTCCACTTTTCAATTTAGAAACTTAGTTTATCAAATTTCAAATAAAGAGACATGTTATTTTGTTATTTATTTTATTTATAATAATTTTTACATTAATTAAATTTTAATAAATTAAATAAATTAATAATTAATAAATTAATTTAAATTTAATCTATGTTTGTTAAATATAAGTATTAAGTTTTTTCTAAGGGTTAAAGAATTTATATTACCATGAGTGGTAGGAGGGGGAGCGCTGTTCTATGGCCCCAAGTTAAAGTCACAAAGTATTTATGGAGCCTAGGATGCATGCCAAACAATTAAGCTTAAGCTTTTTCCCTCTACTAGGGGATTCAGTTAGCTAAAGAAAAACAAGTAACTTCTCTCACTATTTTGGGAGACTCCCTAATTCTTATTCAGCATTTGGTGAAAGGATACTCTCGAGGGACAAGAAATTGGAAAGTATTATGAGGATTTAGGAAAACAACAAAATGGATCTCCTTAATAACATACTTCCACGTTCTATGTAATCTCAATAAAGATGTGGACTTATGTGCTAATTAATGGTGTAAATTATAATTGGGAGATTCAAAAATCAATCGTCAAATCATGTCTTCTCCTATTCCTTAGAACTAAATGGATTGGCATTGCACAATCATGAAGTGATTTCATTATCAACCAACTAAAGTATGGTGTGCAATTTTTTTTTGGTCATTTTTGTAAGCTATATGCCTACAAAACCCAATTTTTAAATGTCCAGTTTCGAGTTCCTCTCAAAACAATTGTAGTTTTGTTAGATAAGAAAACTCAGATTTTTTTTTTAAGATATAGATATATACCACTTAATGTATTCATTGTGATCCATGCTCAAACTTACATATAAATACAAAATTCTCACTCTAGTATATATATATATATTGATGGAATATATATATATATATATATATATATATATATATATTCCATCAATTAAATTTAAAATCTTAAAATTATACATCCAAAATAATATAAATATTAAATTTAAAAGTAAAATAAATTTATAATTATAAAACCGTAAACCTACTCTATACTCTCCTTAAAAATTATCCTATATATATAATTAATGTCTGCTAAGACTTATATGGTCTATCAGACGTAATATATTAATTATAATGCTTTAACATTTTATTTCTATACTAAAAAAGAAGAGAAAGAAGTGCTTTCAGATAACCATAGTTTTGCTAAGTTAAGAGGTAAAGAAGGTTGGTAGTGTGATAAATATTTTGAAAATTAGATAGAATGTGAGTATAAGATGGACATTTTAAGAAAAAATGTTTTTCATCTTCAACCTTCCTATGATCTCATAGGTGACAAAATATTTCATTCCATGGTGTTTTCCAAACTGACCAATGCCCAGTTTCACTTTAAAGCTCATGAGAATTGGTTCTAATCTTGGAAATCGTGATTTTCTTCTTAACACTAGTCAAGACAAAGAGATAATTTAAATTTCCAGATTGGGGTTGATCACCTCTTTATAATATCATAGTTTTCGTGACTTTCTCCTTAAATTTGGAAGAACTAATATTCTTAATAATATACAAATTATGCAAGATGTTCTCCTCCTCTATTCCCCAATGGGCTAGCCAAGATTGGACATCATTATGCCACCTTTGCTTGAGTCAAAAGTGGGGGTTTTTGGATAGATTAGAAGCAATTTTAAGAAACCTCTTGGCATCCATGTTGTATAGCTTCTTCTTATACATAAGATACCTAGTCATAGTCATGTTTTCGATGGGGAAATACTTGCTTCAATTAATAGGATAGGGCATGGAGTATTTTCTTTAATCTTTGTATTGTTGGTTATAAACTACTTTTGGATTTTTTCAATCTTCCTCCATGATTCATTAGAGAGACTGCAACCCAAACCTCACACACATATAAATTAATAAGGAAGACAAGAGTATAAAAGAGGAGCTTCTTTTTATCCCAAATACAAGGATCCATGGACTTACACTATTTTCAACCCCATATTAAGCTTTCCAACCTCCATTTATCCTTTTTTCAATACTATAATTTCAATTGAGCTTATGAAGGATGTCAATTCCGATATATTTATATGAAGAAACTCCCTTTAAGAATTTGTCGTAAATGAAAGTATCATAGGTGATATTTTAGAATTTAATTATCATGAATTTTGTTTTGTCTATATTTATAGTAATACCCATCTTAGAGGAGAAAAGATGGAGGATTCTGAGCTGCTTTCTAAGATCGTAATGGTTCCTTTCCAAAAGAACAATATTGTTAGCATAAAGGAGAAGAGTTATGACCATACCAGTGAGTGTGAAGCCAACATAATCTACTTCTTCCAAAAACTCTTTAGCTTATATTTGTATAGGCCAAAAAGTGTAAGGGATAAGGGACATCCTTTCTAGAATCCAATATTGCATCAATTTCCTCCAACCAACCTTTAATGGTCATAAGCTTCGCAATAACATTTTATTATAGTCTTGTCACAACCCTCAACTCTACATGAATCGCCCTCTCTTCTAGCCTCTTCCATATCGTTGTTATAGGAATGGTGTCAAAATATTTCTACAATTAACAAAACCACATGAGAGATTACTTTATTACATACTAAAATCTTTATATATATAGTTAAAATTCTATTAATTTTTTTTTATAATTTTGTTATTAATAATTTTTTTTAAAAAGTATAAATAATATATCATATTATAATAAACTTAAATAATAACGATTCATATTCATATTCATAACGATAGTATTTTAAAACATATAATTTATAAATTTATAAAAACTTAACAAATATAAATAATAAACCTATGATTATACATCAGAATATTTTTATAAAAATAAATATGTTAAATAAGTATAAAATATAATAATAACTCTAAATTAAAATAATAATTTATATTCATAACTATTGTATTTTAAAACTTCATATTTAAGTGTAGTTAATAAACCAAAAAAACAAAACTTACGATATGTGTCTGTGAGAGTTAGGTTGAGTCTTGGCCAGGCCCAACCCTAATGTTGGATGAAAGTGGGATGTTATCAGCAGGGTTGTATGAGGCTTCATCGAGCTTGGCCGCCCCTTGGGATAGTTTAATTTTCAACCAAAGGTTGCTCCCATCCTTTGAACCCCTCCCCGTGAGATTTGAACATGTGATCTATTGGGGGCTAAATCTCACACAACCCAATTGGTGTACAACTCATGAATATGTCAAGTGCATATATATGTAACTATATGTATTATTAGAATTTTAATACAATAAAAAATAAGAATATTTATATATAGAGAGAGATGTGAAATTCATATAAAAATAAATAATATTATTAAAAACCAACATAGATTTATCATAAACTTGATTCTTCTTAATTTTTTCAAGTTTTAGACTCAAAAAGGAGTTTCTGTTTTGAGAGATTTGATCCCTTTAGGAGTTTAATAGATCCGAAGTTAAAATAAATCTATGCTAGTTTAGATTATATTATCTTATAATTTCAATTCAAAATATACATTTTCCATCAATTATTGATACATAATTTTGTTTTATAAAGAAATACCTTTTTTGTAAGTTAATTTTATTTCCTTTAAAAAACGGATTACATCACTAATAACAAAAATATACTCGCCTCACTCCGCCACACTAGAAACCAAATTTATTGTTCGGTATGTGAAAATGCAAAGTATCTGTAGAAAACAAGGAACTACACTTATCCAAATATACTGTAAAACCAAAAGGAGACTACTATAAGAAATCTATAACATCAAAGCTAAAATAGGTGTCAGATGATGTCAAAGGAGCTAGATCCTTTGCAATCGAACCAAGTGGCACTGAGGATTTAAAATCAAATCAAATATGACTTTCCATGTGAGCTAAGCAAGCTTCCAATATGTCAAGGCATATCTGTTGTTTCCACTAATTTTGTCGAATATCATTCAGGAAAGAAATGATGTCTTTATGTCCTCATTCTTCTACTTTAAAACACTTCCTAGTAAGGGCTTTAGCTGCCATTGAAGAGTTATAGAATGCATGTACTGGTTCCTTCTTCCCTAAGTGTGAATAGGGTCGAGAAGCCAACGATACACCTCCTCTAATAACTCTAAATCTGAATAGGCTTGATGATATTGAGAAACATGATGCTCAAGTAGTTGAATATCCTCTCGAGTACTCAAAAAGGTTGTCGAGTAGTAAGTATCTGCAGCCTCCTAGGTCTACGATTGTACACATGACCAGCTTTGTTGGACATGACCACCAACCCCATGATGACCAAACATCCGTTGATACAACATGAGGACCACAGTAGACACAAAACCAACAAAAAGTAAGGAATAAAAATCCCACCAACTCTAGAAACCCAAAATAGAGTATGGCCCCTCGTAATCAAACAATAGAATAAGACATTTGGGAGAAAATACTTCCCCTGAGAATTCCATAGACTCAAAATGAACCAAGCAACAGAGTTGTCCACACAAACTCAAGGACTGACAATAGTATGAATAAATTAAAAGAATTTTCCCACCAAACAAATCAATAGGAAGGAGCATCCAATAACCGAATCGAGTAGTAAAAAATCCTTGGTAATAGACTAGCTCTGAAGGAAACCAGATTCTGAGACTACCTTGTTTTCTACCTTGTTTTCTCCACCTTCTTCTTCTTGAGTTCCAACTCCCACAATCGTCCAAAGAACCAGGAAGCTGATACAACGAGTTACACTCTCAGTAAAACCTACAACATGCCAATTTAAATCGAGAAACTCATACTTTTCATTCTGAATCATGGATTGGCCATAAAAGCAGTACATAACTGCCAAAAACTGAAAGTGGAAGGAAAATACCACCCGTGTTAGGGAAAAAACATTCACAGGGCATAAAATCCTACCTCGCTACATAGAAACTAAACATGAGTAATCCAAAATGTGGCTAGCCATAATAGACGATATAAGCCTTCACACGCTTTATGCATTTTGGGGGGTGGGTGGTAGGGGGTGGTTACCAAGTGTTTAAACACCCCCATCAGTAGTTTTATAAAACGATAATTATAAACAAGGATGTTATCACCTAAAAAAATGATCATCTAGCAATTTCTAACTATGTTGATTGAAATACATCGTGTAGGATTAATTTTACCATAGTCAAATCACTTTCACCATAGGAAATAATTTAGTAAACAATTTTTATTAAATTATTTCTGATTAAAATTAAAAAACCCCATGAGAATAATTGAATAAATCATTATTTATTTAATTTTCTCTAGGAATAATTATTAGATCATTATTTGATAAGTATTTATTGTCACATTTGACTAAATCACATTGGAATAATTAAATAAATCATTATTAAATTATTATTCCTTAATTTTATTTTTGGAATAATTATTAAATCACTATTTAATAATTATTTCGAATTCACTCATTTCTTAATCCTCGCGAAGTGATTGATAAATCATTTTATTTGTTAATTACTTCTAAATAAATATATTTGACCATTTTGAATATATTTTCCCTTTCCAAAAAATATAATAAAGTATTCCTAACGATTAGATTTTGATTTGGTCAATAATATTTTATTATTTTCCAATTCCTAATTGAGTCCAATACTTTGTTGTAAATAAAAGGGTTTTCCGCTCATTCTTCAACATGATCACTATCATCATCACCATTATTATCTTCTCACATTTGAGCTCCCACTTGATTTCCACCTTTTGTTTTAGGTTTTCTATATATTGAGAGAGAAATAAAAGATCCCTGAAGCACAAGGACATGAAAGAACCCATCCCACGAAGGGGGATTTGTAGATCCACGTTGTAAACCTCCCTCACTAGGTGTATTTTAATAAAAACATTATTCATTTAAAGTCTTCTTCTATTGGTTTATTGCATCAGTTATTTATTTATTTTTTTAATGTTTTAGATCGCACATGATCTTTTTGCTGCAGGGTTTTCTTGTTTTTTCATTGTAGATTTGAAGCGTAAACAACCACATCTTGTTGTTAGGGTCACTTGTCACTAGTGAATTAAGTGAAACATTTTTGGTACACCTTCTCAAAATCTGTGTAGTTAGGTAGGATCAGTGGGATAGGCTTCCAAAAACACCCATTGATCACTTACACTGAGACATAAAATTTGACTTATAAAAGAGCTTAAAATCCCTCACTATCCCATGATCCAAATCCGGAGTGCATAAAAAACCCAATTCAGAGGAGGTTAGGCTAGGTCATCATGCAAGTGTTTCTCCTCATGGCTACCCAACCCGTGGTAGGGAATCCAGTGCATTGGTTGATCACCAAAAATCTCAAGACTTGACCAACCCCATGGGATGAAGGTAACTGTAGTGGCCAATCATTGGAAAACACCCTATAGGATTGGTTGCGGACAAAAATCGATTCTCTACCTCACCTCTCTCTGGACAACTCTGCTTATGGGGATCAAATTCCGTCAAGTAAGAAGTCTTTTGGAAGGCCATTTGAAATAGTATATTTAGGACTTGTTTGAGGATTTAGACCACCTATAGACTAGAGGTAATTTTTATTTGATAGGATGTGTTCACTTGAATTAGAGTAACACCTTAATGTAGTTAGTTTAAACTTGGCACCGCTACACTGGGTGTTTGCTTTATGTTTATTGCTCTTTTTCCCTGTTGGCTTGAGGGGACCTCACCCAGGTTCAGAGTTATAGGTAAATCAAAAAAACCTCCAACTGCTGGCCCTTCAATTATTCAATTATATTCTTTGAAATCACATAGTTATTATTACTACCTTAGTGCTCAAATTTATGAAAATAAAAGAGTAAGCAAACAAACACACAATCTACAAAAACAGACACTACATGTATCTTGGAAAGCCTAATATGGAATAAATGTTAGCTATAAGGTGAGGCTTATACCCCACTCATTTATATTTTCAATTATAAATATACAAATACAATGAATGAGACACTAAATATAGAGTTACCTATGACAATATAGCCTGAATCATTATAACATATATTTTTTTTCTCCTTTTTTATCCTCCCAAATACCAATCCTATATTCTTTATTCAACCATGAAGAAAGTTCAATGCTAAAAATAATGAAAATGCCTCTTCTCTTAGTGGCCTTGTATTTAACACCATTTGACAATTGTCCAGTATTAGGGTTATTACAAGCTTCAACCCTCAATTAATGTTTTGGTTTTGGACATTCTAGAATCTTGTTGAAAATCCACATATGACTAGCCCCACACGTGAGAAATGGGGGCTGATGTGGAATCTACTCAATACCACGGTGGTTAACAAGGTTGGTCAACTTATGGGAGACATAACTTCGACATACAAACTCTGATTGAGATAATTTTCACACCGTCGGAAGTATATTGGTATGTATAACAACACCTAGGAGATAACAGCTATGCTTGCAAATTTTTTACCTAAAAAAAAAAAAAATTTGATGCGTCAAAATGGATTTGGAAGGCTCTGAACTCCAAAACGTCCAAACTGAGACTTACTGCTAAAATGAGCCTTACAAGCCAATACCTCCATTTTTTCAACCAAAAAAGTACTAATATAAATAAAAAATTATATAGTGATTAATTTTGGGTGCATATATCACTAGTTTGATATTATTTATCCCCTCAAAGCTAATATTTAATTTACCATCCATAAATCATGAACATGAATTGAGAAGATTTAATAATAAATTGTTATTAAATCTTCTCAATTCATGTTCATGATTTATGGATGGTAAATTAAAAATTAACTTTGAGGGGATTCGAGAATATCAAACCTATGACCTCCAAAATTTTGGAGAAGAGATCTCATGCTTAGCTTATAACCATCAAGCTGGTTTATCTTGATTTGTTGGGAGGAATGATTGTTATCCTCCCTACCTAGATTCAATTTCTATAAGTGACATGATGAGCTCATATTAAGTATTGAGTATAAATTTATTAATTAGCATTGTTGTTGAATGAACTTAAGCCCTAAATAATATCTTTTATTTTTTTAAATCAAAGTGAATCAGTAACACTTAGGAATAATTTGTGTGAATCCTAGTATCAAATATTTTGGATGTCACTAAGAGTATATTCAATAGCCCGCAAGCCATATATTCAAATAAATTATAAATTAGCAAGATTTGAGACGTCATGTGGATACAGTGCCTACTCTCAAGCCAAATATTCCAATAAATCATGACTTAGCAAGGGCTATGACACCATGAGGGTAGGGTGCCTAGTCTTCGAGCCTTATCACAATGGATCAAACACGTCCCTTGGAAATAATGGTCAGGCTTAAGCTTTGAGTTTAATCACTGATGGGCCTCTAAATTAGACATAAATTAAGGCCCATCTAACCTTTCTTAGGCACATAAAAGATATATTAAATCTCTCCTTCTACACTTAATAATGTTTTCTTAAGCTTTAATATGTTTGTTATGAAGGTTTAAAGATAATTGCATATTTGTTCCTGATATTATTTATTTTTGTAGAATATTGTGAGAATATTGGGTAGATTATGAAGATTTGGAGAAGGAGATGATTTAGGGACTTTCTCTCTACTACTGTAGGATCAATATTGGAGAATAAATGAACAAAATATCTTGAAATAATAGAGAAAATTTGGAGAGGTTCTGGAACTCTGATGATTGAGAAAATCTAGGAATGTGTTTCGTGTCATTTACTGCAAACTCCTAGTGTTGGGAACCAGATCCACCACTTGAGGGATTTTGGAGGGGAAAGCTTCCTCCTTTAAAGTAGAATGATTCCTCATCATTTTTTTTAAGTACCAATTCAAATTGACCTCTAGGGGCATGTATTTTTTAGTCTTATTGTGGAGAAAACTTGTTGTCTGGAAGCTCCATTTTCATTTCTTGCAGGGACGTACTTGGACTGATTCAATAATGAATATTGGTGCCATTTTTAGCTTATAAGGCTTGGTTTCTTCAATAGGACTATGATTCCTCCCTGGGATTGGCCATCCTAGGAGCCTTAGAGCCCTCTTGCATAATTTCTTTATGTTCTTGTCACTTCTTACTCACATGCATCCCTTATTTCTGTTTTGCATAATTCTGTATTTAGTGTTGTTTCTTTTCTTGATGTAGGATTTAGTTAAATGATTGAAGTGATCTCTTTTGCAGGTTGGTTATATGTTAAAAATAATTATTCATCCTTGGAATAACTTTGGAAGGTCATCTTAATCATTAAACTACTTGGATTTGGTTCCTAGTTCACGAATATAATATTTCTGGAAATGCCTTGTAGCGAAATAGTAGTAAATTTATGATATTTTTTAGAAGGGGTTAATGAGATCCATTTGACTTGATTCCAATTTTATTAGTTCATAATAATATTAAATTTAATAAAAAAATTACCTCATTTCATTTTCACTTGATTAGGTTATGAATTTGATAGATTAACTAGCTCACTAGTTCTTGAATTTCCATTATTTAGAGTAGTAATTTTCTGTTATTTTTTAGCACATATGAACAAGGGTATTCTGGAGTGATTTCACTTGGAATGGAGACCTAAGACATCCTAATTACTAACAAAAAATTTCTCATGCCATTTTCATTTGATTTACTTGGTCATTCGATGAGTTATTTCCAAAACAAAGTTTCCTATACCAAAAATAGAGTTTCCTGCAGCACTTTTGAATCATATGTGAACTCGACCAGATCTGCTCCCAAGGATTGGTTTTTGTCTCTCGGGCTTGAATCATGACCCCTAGGATATAAATCCATGATTGAGGAAGAATAAACACCACTTAGGACACACATTTTTACCAAGTAGATTAGGTCTATTTATTTGAATTCATGCTCTTAGGATTTCAATTACAAATTGTTGTTCTTTCCTAGGATTAATTTCTTTTCAAAGCAACACTTCCATTTTTGCAATTAGTTTAGGCTTTGATTTCACGAAATTCACTCCATTACATCAGATCAACAAAAGAACGACACATTGCATGCTACACATATAGTGTCGATACCTTTTAAGTTTGTACGAACCCCAAGTTGATAATTAAAGTTGGTAGCCTCGGTAGTTCCAGCATTCTTATTCCAATTATGAGGCTCATCAATCACATCCCTCTATTTTTAATAAAAACAGAGAATATTTAATGTTTATTAAATCGTGGTCATACTCTTAATATATATTATTGAAAAAACCTATATTCTAAAACAACGACCCTTATCAACGTAAGATTTTTTTTTATATATATAAAAAAAAAATATATATATATATATAATTGAAAAAAAATATTACAATTAAATATAATTATTAAAACCAACTCCTCCATTGATAATAAAAATGGAATTTTAAATATTTTTAATAATAATATAATTTTATTAAATAAAAAATATTCTCTAATAATATTTATAATAATTTTAAGCTATATTGCCTTGAGGGTTAGATCAATTGGTCAAGACCCTATTGTTAAGGCACCTCTGCTATTTGAGATATTACGGGTTCAATTTTCTCGACACTCTCAAGTTCAAGCTTTGTGGTTGAGCCAACATGAAGTGATCCTTATATATAGATTTGTCTTATGCAAATATTATGTGGATGTAGTGGTCACCAATCTCCGGAGATCATAAACCACATAAAACAACCATAATATATATATATATATATATATATATTCTTTATCTAGATTATACGATGAAAAATGTTTATAATGGTATAATCCATTTACTTGTCTCTATGGTCCATAAGAAACCTATATAAAACCATCTTCTTTCACTAACACTAGTCATGGTACCATTAAATCAAGGTTAATTAGAACAATAACTTATCCTCATTCTCGCCTTGTGGAAAAACCTTTCGTCAACCAATAACAACCTTTATGTAGATATTGTGCAAGCAAACTTTCACTCATATTAAATGGTTTCAAACCAAAACCATTTTAAAAATTACATTAATATAATTTGAATTATATTTTGTTTTTTAAATAATATTTAATTACATTTTCATTCATATTAAATTGTTTTTTATTTTTAAATAGCTAGTTTTTACGAATGCCATTTTCTACTAATATCATCGAAGTCAGTAGCTTTGTTTGGTATCATAATACTTATAGATATTCATAGAATTTTTTTCAACCATAATTGTGACACTCTTTGTCATAATAGCTAATGGTAAGAACTTCTAATGAGAAAAGAATCAACATAATGTTTTTGATGAGTTGAAATGGAAAATCAGTCAAGCAACGATTTTTGCATTGTGTAAGTGTATAAGCCTTTTAAAGTGGAGACTGCTGCAAGTGGTTATGTTGTGGAAGTGGTTTGGGGAGGTAGTATGATATAATTTTGAAACTTTCATGGGGAAGTGGATATATTGTGGAAGTGGTTTGGGGAGCTAGTATGCTATAATTTTGAAATTTTCATGGGGAAGTCATAAACTACATTTCATATGATAAGGAAATCTAAGCCATAGTTCAATTTGTGAAGAATTTGAAGCACTATCTTATGGGAAAGGAAACCATTATCCACTCTAACCACTAACTAGTACAAATTTTGAAATCCCAAAGTAACCTTTAGCAAACAAAGCACTGCAAGTGGATGGGATTTTTTGAAGAATGTAATCTAGTCATAAAATACAAAAATGGAAACACTACTAAGTTGGTAGACATGCTTTCAACTCCATCAACATCCAAAATTATAAATTTGGGGTATCTTATGCACATGGATTGTTTTACCCATGATGCATAAAAAGAGGCATGTACAAAATATTGTGACATTAAAGAGGTGTTTCAACAATTATAGACCCAAATATTTTGTAGAAGCAAGTGATGGTAATGTTGACTATCATCTCTATAATGGGTTGCTATATAAGCTAAATGAACTATGTGTTCCTTATAAATATGAAATATTGTAGCTTACCAAAGAGGCTCACACTTCCAAGTTTGAAAAACATTTCGGTGTTGGGAAGATAGGTTCCAACTTACAAAAGACTGTGTAGTGGCCGAAAATGCAAGAAAATGTAGCTTAGTATACTAAAGGATGTCACCTCATGTTGTTAGTTCCTACTAATGTAACTATATGGAGGCCAATTCTAGCTAATGTCATTAGATGAAGGCCATCTTCAAGTGGAAAAATATTACTAATTTCATTGATGTTAGGAGCTTCGTTGGGCTAGAGTAGTGCTTATAGAAATTCTTAGCATCCTTTCATTTATAGTTGTGCAACTCAATGCTATAAGAGCTAGTGGTAAAAGTTTCTAATGGGGAAGAATCAAATAAAATATTTTGATGAGTTAAAACAAAATACAAGTCAAGTATTAATTATTGCATTACCTAACTTGTAGAATCCTTTTGAAGTGGAGATAGATGTAAGTGGATATGCAATGGGAGTTTCATCCGAGAAATAAGGTAAGTTGGTATGTTATCGTTCTGAAAATTTTCATGGGCGAGTCCTAAACTATTCTATGTATGATAAGAAACTATATGGCCTAGTTCAAGATGCTAAGAAGTAGATGATAAGATAGGAACCGTTATCCACACTAATCATTAGGCATTGTATTATTTTTAGGAAAAAAATAAACTTCAATAAACCAAACATTACTGTTATAGGTAAATTTGGGCATCATTCCCAATGACCTGGTTAACTGGACATTATCTCCAGGACCAATGAATAGTGTCTATCATCCCCTATCATTTTAGTTGCTACATGCCCTAAGACAAAGAACAAGACAAATCATTCATGACTTTCATCTGCAAAGGTTTCCAGGATTTGAACTTTATAATATATCATATGAGAGCTCATCAACGCTGCCTCTAAAGGGACTAAGTGCATTGCATATGCAGGTAGCCCTATTCAAGGATACTCTGCAAATAACTTCCCGATACTCATAGGTGCGTTGGTTAGATTGGGAGTGAAATTCTCATTGTTCCGGAATCTCCACTTGGCCAATGCCTTCTAGAAGAGTTCACATGTGTCAAACTTCGAATCCATGTGTCCATTTGACATCTACAAGATTAGGAACATGTCTTTCCTATTATTGGAAATTCATTGATTGTAAAACTACATTCAACTCCTCTATAAATTGAGCACAGATCTTAGTGTTTGAAAGGAAGAATTTGAGTAGATAAATGCTGGTGGAATTTCAATTGAGGAGTTGATTTTTGTAACATGCTGCTCGAGAGATTTGCATTGTGATTAGGTTGGGATGCTGCTGGAGATGGTCACTTCAAATCAATCACTGGGTTATAACCTCCCCTTCAATCCATTAATAAAGATTGTTTCTTACTTTCCCACATATGTATCTGTATAAGCTCATGTTTTCCATATTATGAATTCTTATCTAATGCATACAATTTATGTTTCATTGATTTAACTAAATAACTTGAATAGATATCTGTATTATTTCTATCTTTTTCTGTTTAGTATTCATCTTTGTAGGAAATATTTTCAGACATCTAGCTTGGATTTGAAGCTACAGCAAGAGCAACAGAAGGAGAATAGGAAGCGCTTGGACTCTAAGTAAGTTCTTTGATCTGTTCTATGTGTCTATTTACATTTAGGAAAAGTAGTCGCAAAGTCTTTAATATGTTGTTCTAGCTAAGCACCTCTCTAGGGAAGAATGATTTATCCATAATTCATAATTCTGCATAACAAATTGGCGACTCCACTGGGGAGTTTACCCTTCATCCTAGGTGTATTTTCCTCTGATTTTCTCTGTTTATTCACCCAGTAGCTTTTACTCAGAAAGATTAGGTTTTTTGAAATCCAAATTTGCATTAGAAGTGCGTTAAATAGTTGTCTTTTTCATTGTACACTGCACCCAACGCACTGTTGGATAGGACACAATGCTTTGCATAGCACTATCTCCCTTTCAGGCCTGGGTTGCAAAGCACTGTCTCTCTTTAGAGACTGCGTTGCCTCTTGAAACCATCCAAATTTCATTGAGTTTGTCATTGCAATTTGTTTCAGTTTTTTCTCTGCTGTGTTTTGAAAAGCTTGAGCCTCATATTGACCAATGAACTCATCTACCTCTTCCTCCTTTGAAAGAATTGTTTGTTCAATGTTTGTTTAAAGTGTTTTTATTTATCCTTGACGAATTAATTTCAAATTATTTTCATTGTCACATTAGATCCATTTGCTTTTGAAAAGGAAATTGTCGTAAATTCCTCATTTCCTGATAGCAGAAATTGTTGTTAAATTCCTCATTTTTCCTTCAAAAGAGAAATTTTTGTTTATATTCCTCATTTCTCAAAAGTAGAAGGCATTTGTTTTTATTGATTTAGTGCACTTAGTTTCTTTTCTACATTAATAACATGAAAGGAACTAAAAATAAAAACCTGCATTTGCATATAGTGGATTGTGTGATTTGCAAAAGGAACAATTAGGAAATCTGCATTTAGTTTGTGCTCTTTGATTTGTTTGCTCTCAAATTGATTTCTCTTTCCCTACCCTTACTTCTTGGTTCGCCAGGAGGTATTCTACAATTCAAAATTTCTTGGTAAACCTTTTTTCCTAGCAATACCCTTTTCTTTTGTTTATTTGTTTTCGGTTAAAATAAATCAGTCGTCATGGAAGAACAAAATCCTTTTCCCTGTCATTCGCATAGACTAGCATTGGAACCACCTTTACCACCAGAAGTTACTTCTAGACAGCGAAGGCGACATCACTCTACCAAAACCAATACTAGCAGTACCTCTGGTGAATCATCATCTTCCCATATACCAGAGTCGACACAAGTTTTTTCTACAAATCCTGGTTTGTCTACTATTGTCGAGACAGAGTCCTCACAGCTACTTGTGGTCACGATCCATCCAATATGTGAGACCATACCTTGCGAACCTAATGTTGTTCAATTGGAAGTTGATCCGAATCCCATTGTGCTTTAGGGAGAATTTTTTATTGGTCAAACTGGACATCATCCCCAGGACCAATGAAATAGGGTCTATCATCCCCTTATATTTCAGTTGCTATATTTCCTAAGTGGAGAAAATATTGATCCCGAAGTCGAACAACTGGAAGTTGTTCCTGTATTGATCACTCCAAAATCTATTGTAGCCATTGAGTCTCCCATATCACGCACTCAACCACCTGAAATATACTTCTGCCCAAACAAGGAAGTTCTTCCACCCAGTTTGATTTTGATTGAAGAAATATCACAAGACGAGACACCTTTAACTCCAACTCATTTTTAGTAGGAGCTTTACCTGTATGAGTCTTTTCCTCAATCACCTTTCTCTGATTTTGTTGATCATGTTTCACTTCGAGTTCCCATAGATTCTATAGGGTATACATTGGGTCATTTTACCATGGCTGAGATAACATCCCAGACTAAACCATCTATTTCAGCTACGAAAACATCTACTGTTGCTTCATCTTCTATTTTTTTTCCATTGAATTCACCCATGTCATCATCTAGAATCCTATCTGGTTCCTCCTTTATGAGTACTGAACGGCTTGATCCTTTATTCACATCTTCAGTGAAATGTCAAGCTGATCCCATCAGTTATTCTCCTTGGTGGCTGGTGATACCATAGAAATTACCCTCAGAAATTCCAAAATTCAATGGAAAACCTAGAGAATACCCGTCAACGCATGTTACAGCTTATCATTTATGGTGCTCATCAAGATCCTTAAGTGATGATAGTCTATGTCTTTTCCAGCGCACACTCACTAGTTCGATTGCACAATGAGGATGGTTCTTTTCCTATGTCAACCTCGTTAAAAAATGAATCAGGTTATGATCATAGTTCTTTTTTATTGTGTCAACCTCGTTAAAAAATGAAAAAAGTGCCTTTGAGGATAGTTCTTTTTCTTGTGTCAACCTCGTTAAAAAATGAAACATGTGCCTATGAGGATAGTTCTTTTACTGTGTCAACCTCATTAAAAAATGAAACAAGTTTTGAGGATGGTTCTTTTCCTGTGTCAACCTCGTTAAAAAATGAATTAGGT
Organism: Pinus albicaulis; assembly: GCA_034641835.2. Taxonomy (NCBI): domain Eukaryota; kingdom Viridiplantae; phylum Streptophyta; class Pinopsida; order Pinales; family Pinaceae; genus Pinus; species Pinus albicaulis. The sequence continues at coordinate 179,873 of JAXQQM020087961.1, read as the reverse complement.
TATGAGGATGGTTCTTTTCTTGTGTCAACCTCGATAAATGAAATAGGTTCCCATGAGGATGGTTCTTTTCCTGTGTCAACCTCGTTAAAAAATGAATCAGGTGAATGAGAATAGTTCCTTTTCTTGTGTCAAGCTTGTTAAAAAATGAAACAAGGTTCCATGAGCATAGTTCTTTTCCTGTGTCAAGCTCATTAAAAAATGAAACAAATCCTCCCCTATAATGAACCTTCATTCCATCTAGCTATTAGTAACCAGTAATCTTCTTAGGTGAATGAAATGAAGCTTGGGGGGCATCTACTCTTGCAGGGGGCATTCAACATGTGCTCTTTCAGGGGGCATTCAAAACATTCTTACAAATTACATGCAATCGATCACTAAAGTTCAGAGGAAAAAACAAGTTCAGAGCTCCAAAATGTAGATGGTAGCTAGTGAATGGTAAAAATCAATAGTAAAACTCTATTTATTTAGTCATTTAATTGTTTAAAATGAATATTTATTGCTATGACAATGGTTTTATTATATTTTTATCATGAAATGGGTATTTCTAATCCATTTGATGTTGTTCTGAATAGGTTTTACAACTGATGAATAGATTAGTCGTGCAGATTTATTTCAAGAATGATTTGACCACAAAGCATAGTTTTTATCCTTATTTTTCGAGCTTTGTTAAAAATGAAAAAGGATTTGAAGCGCACTTTTATCTCTTTTTCAAGCTTCGATAACAGCGAAAAAGGAACCCCTAGAGTCTTCTTTCAACTCTTTTCAGACTCCAATAATGTGAAAAGATTGTCGAGCACTTGTCTTTTCGAGCTTGTAAAAGTAAATGAATTGATATCTACTCAGTATAAGTTTAACCCTTTTACGAACTGAGATAGATTATTTACGAGAAAGGAATACCTTGGTCAAACATGACTAAAGAGGTTCTCTCAGATATTATTTTACACTTCGGATCTGAGTGACAATTTTACGAAAAAGTACTTATGGAGTTTTCTTTTGTCCTCTTTTTCAAACTCTCTAAATATGAAAACGGACCGGGCTGTCACTGTCATTACGCTCATTAAAACATAAAATATCGACGGGCTTGTCGATTATGGCAAGAATCAAGTTTCATTCATCTCTAGACTCGTTAAATTATTAAATAGCGATACATTATTCGCCCAAAGGGTTGAATTATAGACGAAGAAAATGTTATCCTCCTCAAGCTTGTTAAAAAATAAAGAGGTATTGGTCAACAAATGACCGGGAAAATTTTGGAAAGTGAACATAACTTTTTATGATAGTAGGTCACTCTTGAACATGACACTTCACTCCATCCCCGTGACTATTTGGGGTTGGGTAATCTTCTTGACGGTTCATTCATACCTATGGTTCATCATACCTTCACTTCGGTTTTGGGTCAATGCTGCCAACTCATCTCAGTGTCGTCGATATGTTCAAGAGAAGTCATCCAGTGAATACTCATCCTTCTGTAATACTCATAAACCTTCATTCTCATGACAGTCATCCCTGAAAATTTCTATATCAAGTCATACCTTTTTCTCCAAAATCAGTAACTCCCATTTCGCAATAAGGTGGCTTCCTATCGACAACAAATCATTATCCAGGAAGTTCACTTAGAAACATTATGTTCCAGTACCATGAGGCTTGTTACAGCAATGACAAGATCCTTACTTCCGGACTTTTGACCGAAATATTTAGTTTCGCATTCGACATCAAATCATCTATTCACACCTTACGAAATGTACTGCAGTACCTTGAGGGCCATTGACATCAATAGTGGTTCTCTCATGTTTGTTAATAGCTCACATCATTGGATGGTAATAAAATGATGTCTTACCATGTTCGACTACAAATCATATATTCGCATGGCCAGACTTGTACCCGAATGATCGAGTGAACGAGATAAGAAGAACCCGAATCTAGTTTCAAACATCTAGGCTGCGATTTTAGGATTTTTGTACACATCATCTGTACGGTGACCTTACATATAGATCGTCATCTGAACATGGGCCTATATCTGTAGGCATGTCTGTATTGGGCAACATTCCAATGTAGATGAATTTCTAAATTATGTACATGTTATTAGATTGTTTATGTGTTGAACATGGGAATGCCTACCCTCATAAATTATGATTAAGAGGATATATCATGATGTAATGTATTGTAATATTGACGCAAGTCACCACTCCGCTTCATCTCTAGCCCATCATAGTGTAAAGCATCTTAATCAAAATATTGTTATTCTGACTTCATGCTTTAGGGGGAAATTTTTTATAGGTCAATTTGGGCATCATTCCCAATGACCTAATTAACTAGACATCATATCCAGGACCAATGAATAGGGTCTATCATCCCCTATCATTTCAGTTGCTACATGCCCTAAGACAAAGATCAATAAAAATCATTCATGACTTTCATCTGCAATGGTTTCCAAGATTTGAAGTTTATAATATATCATATGAGAGCTCATCAACGTTGCCTCTAAAGGGACTAAGTGCGTTGCATATGCAGGTAGCCCCATTCAAGGCTACTTTGCAAAGCACTTCCCGACACTCATAGGTGTGTTGGTCAAATTGGGAGCAAAATTTTCATTGTTCTGGAATCTCCACTTGTCCAGTGCCTTCTAGAAGAGTTCACATGTGTCAAAATTTGAATCCATGTTTCCATTTTACATCTACGAGATTGGGAACATGTCTTGTCTATTATTGGAAAGTCATTGATTGTAAAACTACCTTCATCTCCTCTATAAATTGAACACAGATCTTAGTGTTTGAAAGGAAGAATTTGAGTAGAGAAATATTGGTGGAATTTCAATTGTGGAGTTGATTTGTGTAACATGCTACTGGAGAGATCTGCATTGTGATGAGGCTGGGATGCTGTTGGAGATGGTCACTTCAAATCAATCACTGGGTTGTAACCTCCCCTTCTATCCATTAATAAATATTACTACTTACTTTCCCGCATATCTATCTGTATAAGCTCATGTTTTCCATATTATGAATTCTTATCTGATGCATATGATTAATGTTTCATTGATTTACCTAAATAACTTGAGTAGACATTTGTATTATTGTTATCTTTTGTTTTTTAGTATTCATCTTTGCAGGAAATATTTTCAGACATATAGCTTGGATTTGAACCTACAACAAGAGTGACAAAAGGAGAATAGGAAGCGCTTGGAATCCAAGTAAGTTCTTTGATATGTTCTGTGTGTCTATTTACAGTTAGGAAAAGTATTCGCAAAGTCTTTAATCTGTTGTTCTAGATAAGCACTTGTCTAGGAAAAATGATTTATCCATAATTCATAATTCCGCATTACAATTAAAAATGGATGGGGTTTTCATAGTAGTTTCATATAGTCATCAAATATAAAAAGGCCAACACTAATACATCAAAAAACATGTGTTTAATGCCAAATACAAACATAAATTACAAAAGAAACTCTTATATACATGGAGCCTTTTATCCATGATGCATACAAAGGGACATGCATAAAATATCATGACTTTAAAAGGGTGTTTCCATTGCTATAGGGCCAAATTCATGTAGAATAAGGTGACAGTAAGAATGACTATCATATCTAGAATGGGTTGTTTTATAAGGTATATGAGCTTTGAGTCCCTAAACGTGAATACTTGTATCTTATCAGAAAGGCTCACACCCTCTTCACAAGAGCCTTAAGCATATCATACTTGAAGCATGTTGAAGAGGAAATAGAGTATTTGAGAAATGTATTTACTAGCATTGGATATAAAAATAGGGACATCATCAGGACCATCAATAAATCTAGAACCATAAATGTAGTAGGAGCCCCTCCAACAAGCTCCCATACTACTAGCAGGAAGGCGTATCCACGGGGGCTTCACTCAATGAACCTATAACATATCTCAAGTTCGTTAAGTAGAAATCTCATGTATTAGCTGAAAACCAGTCAATTACAATAAACACAGTCTTTTGCCAAAAAATGTCCAACCCTTGGCATAGTCGACTACTTGATATTTTATAGACAATTTACAACATGAGATAACATTATCTTGTGCTAGATACATCGAACTCCTAACTCTTGACACCTTTCATAACCATATGACATGGTATTTATTACAAAAAAACAACTAATCTACTAGACAGTCCTATTACAAATAGGATTCAAACTTCTTATCTCGATCCATAACAACCTTATCTAAATTAAATTACATCATTTTCCAAGTGTATCGACACATGGTCAAATATGGATTATAGGCTTCAACTCTTCATGACCTTATTTCTGTCCTCCACCAAAGTAGGAAACAGTCCCCTATTTTTTAGGCATAGGGTCCTTTGCACTCTTGGAACACTTTGACCATCATGAACTCAATATTTTGAGGTCATTAGCTATTGGAAATTGAATTATCACATGCCAAAACTCCTCCTTAAGCTCCATCTATCCAAAGCCATCTTCAAATTGTTCAAATGAGTTTTAATACACTGCGCTACAAAAATAAAACAGTTTCATAGCGCCTATCATAGCGCTGCCCTTTACCCATTTTTTCTTCAAGTTTTTTACTTCTATCCTCAAAAATTATGTTAATTTAATTTAAATACATCCTCCCTATCAATTTCAGTTCTCCCTTTTTACACTGTCTACGCTACGAAACTGCTGAGTGGGCAGTTTTGTTAAAAAATTTCCAAAGTGAAAATTGCAAATGTGCCAAAAACTCAAAATCAATCTGATTTCATCATTTAAAAAACATATCAAGTGAAAAACACAGTCATTCCAGCCTTCATGAGGTCCCTTGCTCATTTTCATTTGATTTAGCTATATGTTCTTCTATGACTGTTATCATAATACTTCTGCCTTTTAACTCATCATGAATCAAATTCATATGCTGCTCCAAGTCTTCCACTTGATCTTTAAGTCTCCTGTTATTAGCTCTCAAGTGAGTATTTATTACTCTGACAAATTTGACTTCCTTTATTGCTCGGACTGTCCATGTGAAAAACTGCTCTGCACTGATTGGAGTTTCAGAAATAGAACCAGTTTTACCTTCCCAGTGTGCCTTCATTCTTTTGAACTCTACTTTCTCAATACTGTGCTTTCTAGCCCTCTTTATCATCACAACAATTTCTTGGTTTTCCAACCTCAATTTCTCCTTAGGATGTTGAAACTCTGTCATTTCTTCTTTTCCCTTCTTTGTTCTAATAGCTGCATGATTTACTATAGGTGATGAGAGATCAACCACTTCTTCATGGGCTTTAGCTGTCTCAATAGGTTCTTGAACTTCCTTGCTACCTTCCTTGAGTTTCTTAGCATTACTAGTTATAGGTTTTCTTGCTTGAAAGATGAAGGCTGCATTTTCACCCTCAAACTCAAGCTTCTTTACAGACTTAGCTTTTTTCTCTTTATGCTCATATTCTCCAATGAACTTATCTTGAACAATGGGTGTCTCCTCTATGTCAATAGCATGCAAGATGTCATCTAAATTTACCTTTATTACTGGGTTGTCCTCTGTAGCTGTAACAACTGTCTTTCCTTTTAAGGCCACTTCTTGGCTTCTTGTTACTCTTTTGATTTCCTGCTTGCTGATAGCTTGTTTCAGTTTTGCCTCTTTGAGAATATTTGACCTTTGTTTTGCAGGTGATGGAGTTGGTGTGTCAAGTATTTTTGTTTGCTCTGCCCTTTTCTCAACCTCTTTCCTTGGCTTCAATTTTTCAAATTCCTGTGGTTTTGCAACTATAGGTTGGCTAGTCTCTGCTGTTGATGATGATGGAACTCCTTTAGTTTCAGGGTTTCTAGTAGGAGTTAGGGTTTCCAACTCAAAACCATTTATAAAAAAAAAGGATGACCAATCCCTGCCTATCTTCTGAAGCTCATCTGAAATCAATAACTTCATTAAAACATGATGAAACAAGGATGTTTCACTACCTTCAGATTTGGCTTGTACTTTATCAGCCATTTTTGGAAGACTCCTATGCAGATAAAAGGGAAAATCGAGTGAAATGTTACCAGTTAAATGCAGAAGCAAATTGAAATGATATGTGTAAACCTTATGATATCTGCCTTCACATGTAAAATACCTCTAAATGTTGAGTAGCAGCTTTGCATAAGTGTCTTTGATGCAGCTTCTAGGGATAGCATTATTGAGGTCCATATCTGCATACTCAGGTTTCATGAACTCTTTACATGGCTCCATATCAAATTTGAAACCTTTGAACCAATTTTCTTGACCTCTTGGTATCTTTATAACAGCAGCAATAATATCTGGTGTAATTGACACACTTAGCATCCAAACCTTGGTAGTTGTTCCTTTGAAATTCAAGGCAAATTCTTTGGATACCTATGTGTGGCAACCCTGCAACTTTTCACAAAACCAAAGACAACCTACTCTTCTGAACACTTCCATCACTACTGGGTCTTCAATTATGGAATTCATATCTTCAGGCTCATGCCTTAAGCAGTGTCCCAGTCTGTGAAATTTATTTTCCTATGCGATGCTTCTCAGAAATCCTATCAGCCTTGCTTGATAAATTGATTCAACCTCGCTTGAAAATGTGAAACAGCAGCCTCGCTTGATTAATTTATATCATCCTCGTTTTATAAGGATGAAGAAAACCTTCGTATAAAACAGCCACAGGTTTGGCTTTAATAGTTCAGTGCTCAGACATCTCGAATGGAGGCAAAAGAAACGAGAATGACTAAATAGGAAATATTTTGAATTTAAAATGTCATCTCATAACTGAATGATGCCTCATTCATACCCTAACACAACAATGATGACTGCAACATGGGTAAGTACATTGAATCTCATCATTAATTGACTCATCATACCACTAACTTACCATTTCCCAACAGTTTCTGACCTTTTCCAGCTCAGATGACAAGACAGTTTAGAAACCGCACTTTCGTAGTGCCTGCATTGTATTTTTCCCTGTTTACGCTACGAAACTATTAGCGCTTTCAGAGTGAAAATCAACTTTTTTGAACTAGTGGCACTATGAAATTGAGGTTTCTTGGCTAATTGATCAATTTTGACATGAAACTTTAGGAAATGACCCACAAATGGAAATTATGGATATTTGACAATGAATGAACCTTAAAAAATACTTTATTTGAACTTCAGGATGGGCTTTGAACATATAAAAATCTAACTTACCTTTGATCAAATCCTAAATTTACTTCTAAACCCAAATTTTGAACCATGACCAAAAACAAACTTGACCCAATGATATTTTGAAATTTTTTTGTGGGTGATAACAGGTTCAATTGGTTTTGTTCGATGTTACTATTGTTTCTCTTAGTTCTTGAGTTGTTAAGTGTATTTTGTATTATGTTTAGAACTACTTTTGTTTCTACTATGAGATTATTGGTGAAATGAACACTTCAATTCACAAGAACATGATGAACTATATAAAGTAATCCATATTAAATAATTATTATTTATTTTTAGAATATGTACTTGAGTTTCAACTTTTGTAATCTCTGTGACTGGTACAACTTCATTGATAACAACATTATGTGTTTCCACATCAATTGTGTAGGTGTCAATGCTCTTATCCTTGTTTTTGGATCTTTGTTGTGCCTTCTCTCTTTCTCTATCTTCTTTATTTCCGTTAGTATAGATTTATTATGATTTCTTAAATGAAAATTTGTATCAACTTCAGTCGACAAATTTTTTATTAATATCTTCAATCTCTCTTTTGTGAGCATTTTTTATGTTGTTAGTTTCTTTTTGTAGTTCATTTATTTGTTGTTCGAATTGAAAATTTATGTACCTTGTTTTTGTTATCATCTCCAAAATAAAGATGCCCAAAGAAGAAAATTTTAGGTGAAGAAGGATCTGTACAATCTCTGGGACATTCATTCCCCTCCCATTTGTGGCAATTCCCCTAGACTCGAAGCAAGATTACCTCCCTCCCTCCATGAAAGAAGATAAAATTCATGACTCAACTTAAGAAGATGGATCATACATAAGCACAATAAAGAGTAAAGCAAACAAGAAGCAACAAATAATAGAGCCATGGCTAAGCTATCAACAATGAGCAAGGCTTTTGAAATAGATAAAAGTACAGGAACCCTCCAAATGATCAAGGTTTCATCTTCGAACTGACAAGCATTGGGAAACCCAAAAAGAATAAACAGTTTAAGAGTATAAATAAAGAAGGAAAATCTTGTAATATTTCTCATTCATTAAACTAAATTAAATATTTCTAGTTCTGAAAAAATAAATATAAAACCTCCATTTGGGAGAGGGCAAAGTTTGTAAAAAAGGAAGCTCTCGCAAGGTATATTACCGAGGGGTTTGGACGAGCCCAATAGTGGAACCAAGCAAGTCTGGTCCCCTCGGGGTTAAATCAACCAAGAACAGTCACTTGAATTAAATGGGTAGATTTAAACGTAAATATCATAGCATAAATTAAATGAGTAGATTGTAAACTGGTAAAAGTAGTTTTTTCTGACACTAAAACAGAAACAATCTAGCCCTAATCATGAAAGAGATAATAATGTTATGTTAAACACAAAAAGAGTAAATCCTTAGTTATCAAGACATCTTTAAACAAGATTCAATGAATCTATACAGGGTTTAGTTGTATGCCAGATAGGAAACTGACGACCGCCTATCCCTATAGAAAATGGAGTAAAATTAAAGAAGTACTATAGGGGAAACAAAAGTATTTTTACTTACGCAACAAACATGCATCTGGAGAAATGATAGCTACAGAATGAGTAAATAGATAGTAGAAAGATTTCAAAAACTTAATATTTTCACATTATTTCTTTAGTAAATGACCATACAGTAATTTAACAATCAACTTCATTCACTGTTCAAATGAAATAAAACTCTTAAACATTTCTTTTGGGTAAGAACCCCACCCTGTTACCATGAGATTCCAGTTCGGATATGATTACAAAAAAATAGCAAAGATAGTCATAATGTATATGGCCAACACTGCATGTGATGTAACAATTGTATAGAATGGAAACGAGATAACAATACATTAAAAGCTCAGGGTGAAACCCTCTAGTGTATAAAAATCCATGGCTAGACTTAACTTGCATAGCGTGCAGCGAGAATACTGCAAACTCTCGACATAGACGTAATTTTGGCACTTAGGGCCTTACACTCAAACCTAATGTAAACAGAGGTAGTCACTTAAAAACCCTCAATTTTGGAACGGAGCTTTCCAACCCAGCTAAGCTAAAACATTAACTTTAAAACAAGCCCAGTGTCGTGGCGAGGGTGCCATGATAAATTTTCAACCTTGACAGAGTAAAACCCTACAAGAACTAAGTGAAATGGCTTGGTACTTCACTATGATCAAATATTTTTGAAATAAATAGGACAAATAAAATGGCATGAAGGCCTACTTGTCAACCATCGACGTGGAATCTGTTAAGCTCCTGGGAGACGGATTCAAAGCATCCTAGATGTACTTGCAAAGGAGACATAGCGCAAAAAAATAGTTACATTGAGTCATGAGATGAAACCTTTAGGTAAATGAATGGAAAACAATATTGAAAAGGAAGTAATGATGTTATACCTGCAAAACGAAAATTTGGAACCTGGAAGTGAGAGGAAGTAACTCCAGTGCTGCAGCCAATGAAGGATTTCATGTCCGCAGATGCCATGCCAGCCACTAGGGATGAGGAGATGAACCCCATTCGTGGAATAACAAGGATTCAAACCAACAGCTCCAAGAATTGCATAGCGGCGGAAACAAAAAAAATGAGAATGAAAAAGGGTTTCTAGTTTGGGGTAGGGTAGCTAGGGTAAAACTCAACATATTAAAGCGTGATTAAGGATAAGATAAAATCAATTTAACATTAAGTGCACTTAGGGAAAATAACATCTTAATCGTGGCTTAAGTGTGGATTAGTGGCTTAATTAACGTCATTAATATTCCACAAGGATTTGTCGGAGCTCCTGGTTTCGGGAACTTGGGCGCATGGGGAGGGGGTTGGCTCGTGGGGCTGGCCCCCTCCTTTTGTTTGGGTGAATTCCTAAAGTTCAAATTCCTATATGTGTGCTTATAAGAATCAAGTACTAGGCCCATGGCCCGTTGTTGTAGGCATCTTTGTATTAAGGGGGAGGTCACCTGTTCAAATCTCGGACCTCGACCCTGTGTAGTGTTTTGCACCACTGAACAATATTAAATGGACTTACCATATGCATATTGCATTAAACCTTGGCTTATGTGGACCTTCGTCCTTTGGATGCGGACATTTGTATTAAACCCATCGAAACTATACAACAAACTTTGATATTGTTTAAAGCATTCGAACCTTAATATTTAAACATTACCATCGAACTATGTGGATTATGAGATTGGAATATGGTTTAATACGTTGGTTTAATTTCTATTTAATTGGAATATGGTTTAATACGTCGGTCTTGCGACGTTTAAGAGACAAACTGAAACTTGTCCTGCAACGTCGCAAAACCGACACTTTTCTCCAAAACGTCGCAAGATAGACGGTTTGTCCCTAAACATCGCAAGACCGACGATTTGTCTCCTAAACGTCGCAAGACCGACACTTTGCTCTGAAACATTGAAATTCCGACAGTTTTTCCCGAAACGTCAGTATTTTGACGATTGTCCTAAATTTTCATATTTCGACGATACTCCCAAAATGTTGCTAGAGAGACGCTTGTTGGCGTGATTAAAAAAAATTGAGAAAAATTGAAGAAATTTCCGAAAATACGTCAAAAGTTTCGGAACTAAAGTGTCGGAATTTTGACCATATGTACTAGTGTAAATTTTTTGGCTCATCTATCTATTTCCATGTGACCAAATATGCATGGAAGAAGCTAGAACCAACATCATAGGTTGGGATATTTGTGGGGTACATTGATACTCCCCACAACTATCTGGTGTATTTGCCAGCAAACAAGATGACAGTCGTCAGGAGAGATGTTATATTTGATGAGTAGAAAGCCATGCAATTGTCCCTTGAGAGGGAGCTTAACTTGCATGCAGAAGAGGAATGCTTAGTTCCAAAGGATGAACCTTAGGATATGGAGCAGCCACATACATAGGAACAAAGAGTAGAAGAAACCACTCATGCAAATCCATCCACCATAAATGGTAGGAAGTGCACCAGAGAGGCTAATAGATTGATGCTACATGCGGAAGAGAATGTAGGTGCACCTACATCACAACACAGGCAGAGAAGGTCCCTAGAAAGGTATACTGGATACATGGCTCTTCTGAGCGAATGTATTGTGACATAATCATCCTATTTTTAGGAATAAGTGCAGTAGCAGGTATCGATTGATGCCATGGTTGAGGAGTATGACTCCATTATCAGAAACAATGCATGTGAAGTGGTCTCAAGACTAGTGGGGAATTTAGTGGTTGGATCCAGGCGGATCTATAAGGTGAATAAAGCAATAGATGGGAGTGTGGAGAAATACATGGTTAGATTTGTGGCCAGAGGATTCTCACAGGTAGAGGGGGTTAACTATGAAGATACTTTCTCATTGGTTGCAAGGTACTCATCGATTAGATCCATCCTTCCACTCTCAGCACAGAAGGGGTCGCAGATACATCAGATGGATGTAAAGATAGCCTTTCTCAATAGAGTTATTGAGGAAGAAGTGTAAATTGAGAAGCTAGAAGGTTTTGAGACCTTTGATAGGGAGTCGCATGTGTGCATACTCAAGAGATAACTGTATGGGCTGAAGCAAGCACCTCGTACTTGGTACACTAGGATCGACAACTATTTCACCGGGTTGGGCTTCACAAAGAGTGAAGAAGATGCGAACCTATATCATATTGTGGTTGATGATAAGATTTTTATTATTGTACTTTATGTTGATGATCTGATACTAACAGGTGATGAGAAGCTCATAACTTCTTGCAAAGAGGATGTTGCAAGAGAGTTTGAGATGAAGGACATGGGGCTCTTGCACTATTTCCTTGGTTTGGAAATATGGAAAAGGGATGGGGAGATATTTGCATCTTAGGGAAAGTATGCCAAGGAGATTTTGAGGAAGTTCCACATGGAGGGTAGAAAACTCATGGAGACTCCTCTTGCAAGAAACTAGAGGAAGGAGGATGCTACTTTAGGTGAGTTAGTGTATGCTATTGTTTACAAGTAGCTTGTGGATTCACTTATGTATTTGGTGAACACATGACCATACATATGCTACGCAGTTAACCGGCTTAGTCAAGCTATGCTTAAGCCTACCAAGCTCTTTTGGAATGTGGGGAAGCATGTTTTGAGATATATCAGGGGCACTACAGAGTATGGATTATGGTACAAATGGACAGAGGGAGTGAAGCTTCAAGGCTTCACCGATGCAAATTGGGCAAGCAGTCCATCAGAAAAGGAAGAGCACATCAAGGGGAATTTTCATCATAGGATCAACAACAATTTCTTGGTACAACAGGAAGTAGAGATCAGTTGCACTCAGTTCAGCCAAAGTTGAGTACATGGCAGCTAGTCAGGCTACATGCAAGGCCATGTAGATGAAGATACTTGTTGGTTTGTTTGTTCATTAGATGGATCTGACAGTGATACATTGTGATCACCAGAGTTGCATAAAACTCTTGTTTAATCCAGTATTCCATGATAGGTCCAAGCATATTGATATCTGGTACCACCATCTCAGATATTATGTTAAGAGGTGCATTACGTTGTTGCAATACATTCCAAAGGAGCATCAAGATGTAGACATCTTGACGAAGGCACTAGAAAAGAGAAAATTCGAATACCACAGAGGTAGGATTGGGGTAGCTGATAATCCCTTTCTTGTTGAGAGTGAGTGTTGAAATTCAACAAGAAAATTTGTGTCTAATTTATTTTTCCCTTAAATAAATTGGGCAATAAATTGTAATTTCATCTCGTAACAACTTCTATCAGTTAACTAAGTCAAAAAGACTAAGCTAGCTCAAAAAATTTGAGTTGAGGGTCAAAGGCAAGGCATGTAGAGTGATTCTAATATTTTGGGGGTCCAGTTGCAATTAACTCACTAGTGTGGTGTGAGTGTAATCAGTTGACTCAAATTAATTGATTTAAAATTATTTTAACTAGTTCTAACTGAGTGATGAGCTAGTGAGAGGTCCAGTGAATTAAATTAGATTTATTCACAAGTAATGATCAATCAGGTAATTGATGATTCGTTATTATTAGTTGCATGCATGTCATTTTTGATGAAGACCCGGTTGAGACATAGGTTAAATGGAAAAGAACTATCAGTTGTATTATTAGCAAATTGCCCAGGTGAAGTTATAAAGTCATGGGAAGGCCATGATAGATTACGCGATCAAGGAAGGTTGGAATTCCTATTTAAAAGGGATTTATTTCTCTATGAATTGCATGAGCAAGGAAGGTTGGAGGAACGAAAGGAATTGGCTAAGTGTTTGTCCAATTTTTCCTACACTAATGTGAGATGATTGGTAGAGTGCAACAGATTCTTGTGAGCAAGAATACATTGTATTGTTTCATGATTCCTTAGCTTATTATACAATAGAGATAAAGGGTTTTTGAGAAGTGGCTTTTCACAGGAATATCTTTTGTTGTGAAATTGATTTACTTTTTTCTCTTACTTGCATGTGATTGAGCGATCATTTTTTATATAACGTAAATATTGTATAAGAATTTAGTATCTTATTTTAGTACATTACATGATCGGATTGAATCCATTGGTATAATTTCTACAGTTCCAGGTCACACTCCTAATGTGCATACGATTCCATATGGAAATTCTAATGACCAAAAATAATCCATCTTCAGCCTTCCCTTCTCTACTACACAGTTCCTCGGGCAATCTGGTAATCACCTTTCGTGTAGTCACTCACCTTCCAAGTTCCCCGACATCCCCTATCCTGGGTGATCCATACCATGGCAAGGATTCCTCGCATCAAAAGATAAAATAACCAAGGTATATACCTGCCTCAAAACCATCATACTAGTCATAACATGCTCATGGAAATCAGTGGACACTATTGGGTAGTAGTGTCCCACAATGAGCCTGCTCTTGAAGTGCTTTACCAGAATACTGCGGCATGTTCCAATTCCTTTTTACTGTCATTGCTAGTTCTTGTAGTTGGTTTCAATAATCCTAATCGAGCATTGCATGCTTTCCTGTACCAAACACATAATTTCCATTATATTCAAAATAAATTGAATAACTTCAAATCATACCTCATTGGTAACTCGTCAATAAGGTACACTTGCAATTCGGTTCACTTCCTGTCACAACAAGTCAAACTAGTTGTTTGATCAAATCATCATGTATAAAAATTTCACATCTGGTAATGTCAAAACACAACCATCATAAAGTAAAGTCATGAATCACATGAAATCACCATAAACAATAATCATAAATCACATGTAACCATCATAAGTTAGAATCACAGATCACATGCATAACAAGACTGAAATAAAATACTAATACTTATCCTTTAGTTGATCCTTAGCTTCTACCTTTATCATTTATCCTTTCTGTATGCACACCAGATCAATTTCCACACCCGAAAAGCACCAGTGTCTTCATTTCAACTACATACACATACACACAGTGTACATCACAAGTCATACATCCAGACATGGCATACAAAACCACACAATACGTACACCCACACTAGCATACAACACATACACCTACACCCATCATACCATACAATACAATACATATACCTACATCTAATGTACAACACATACACCTCCACCTAGTGTACCATACAACACAATACATATACATACATCCAATGTACAACACATTAATGCAGAAGCATCCTGATTTAGCCAACAATGTGATTGTGTGTTCACATGTTGTGGCTAACAAGAGGTGGAAAAACATTGATTATTAATATTTTATTTAGTTTTAAATGTGAGAAGTTGGTTTGTTTTGATTTCCCAACTTAAATAAGAATAAAATAGAAATTGGTTCTCCCTGTGAGGATATTAAGCCAAGTAGGTTAGAGAATTTAGATAAAATAGAAATTGTTTGTTAGAGTGGTTCAATAGGAAGCTAATAAAAGACAAAGCGAATCACTTTTAGGTAGATATATATAATCATGAATAGGTGTGATAATAGGGTTTGGAATAGATGCGAGAGAAGACTAAGAGAGGTGTGATAGACGAATGGATAGAGAGAAAAAGAAATGTAAAATTCAGCCATTAAAGGGCTCGACTCTGTGTATTTGCATTGTTTTAATTCCAAGTATATTTGTAGTTTTATTCGGTTGTCTGTGTTAAACTGTCATTATTTTATTCCTCTATTGAATCAGAATTCGCATAGCACACAGTGAGGTTTTCATTCAATAAGTTTAGGTGAAGTTAGACTCACATTCGTGAAGCTGCAAATCCAACATTCATAATGGTTTTACCTTGATAGCATAGTGCATCCGAAGAAGGGATGATTGGCGGGGCGAACAAGAAAAGACAAGTGTGGATTGTCAGATCTAATAAAGACCAATGGCGGCGATTTAATCGCACCTTGAGAGATTTCGCAAATCGGATCTTTTCTTGTTTAGTTTTAAGACATTACAATGGTAATTTATTTTTGAGGGGTTGCGATGTGATCACAGATCACATAGGATAGGGTGGAACCGTTATGTTAAGTTATAAATTGTGTGAAGTTTAAAATGTGTGAAGTGCGAAATCACAAAATCGTAAGTATTGCAAAATCAATAATTTGGTAAAGTTACAAAGAGGTAAATTGTAACTATTGCGAAGTGCGATTGAATTCCGATTGGTCACCGTGTTGTGGGACCCTAGAACCACAGTTCCGTGTGTATTATGATAATTTTTCAGCCTGCCTGCATCATTTGGTATCAGAGAAGACATTGAGTTTTGTTCTCAAAGATTGTAGCAAATATGCCACCCAGGAGAGGAGTCGGCATAGGTCGGGGAAGACCGGAAGCCAATGCAATTTTTCTAGAAGAGATTTGACACATTCATACAAGGATGGAGACAATGGAGACTGCTTAGACGAGAGCATCTGATGAAGGAGAAGTCAACGCAGCAAAGGAAACTTCTAAGGAAGAAGACGAGGAAGCTAAATTTTTTAAGATATTAGCAAAGGTTAGTGGAAAACCAAGAATGGAGATTCCTTCATATCAGGGGAACCTTAATGTGGACGAGCTGATGGATTGGATTAGTTAAGTGGATAATTATTTTGACTTGGAAGAGGTCGAATATAAGAAGAAGGTAAAGTATGCAGCTACCAAGTTGAAGGGCCATGCATCTATCCAGTGGGATGAACTACAGACATCTAGGGTTAGAAAGGGAAATCCTAATATCAAGCAATGGGATAAAATTATAAGAAAGTTGAAGAGTAAGTTTATGCCAAAAGACTATCAATTGAATCTTTTCAAACAGCTACAGAATTTGAGGTAGAAAGGAATGATTGTCAAGGAGTATACAGAGGAGTTTTACAAGTTGAGCATTAGAGCAGGACATGTTGAAGATGATATGGAGAAAGTAGCCAGACACATCAATGGTTTAAGGTATGACATATAGGATGAAATCAGTTTGTTGATTCTGAAGACAATTGAGGATGCCTACCAAGCATATTTGAAGGCAGAGGGGAAAATGTTGAGGAAACAAAGTCAGAGGAATAGAGGTAATAGTCCAGGAAGAGGAAGAGGAACTTTTAGATCAAGATTTCAACACTCTCATAATGAAGCAGAAGGTTCAAGTAGTAGACCGCCGAAAAGAGTAGACTTTGGTAGAGGAATATTTTCACCCAGAGGTAGAGGCCGAGGAAGAGAAATTCAGTGTTACACATGTGGAGAATTGGGACACGAATCATTGGACTATCCTCATAACAAACCAAGAAATCAACGGAATGTGAATGTAGTTGAGGCAAAGGAAGAAAATCCTCAAGTCACAGGAAAAGAGGAGCCACCTGAGGTATGAGAGTCTTTATTTCTTGAAAGAGTATTTCTTAAGGCAAAGAAGGAAGCAAATGAGCCAGCGCAAAGGAAAATTTTATTCAGGACTCTATACAAGTGTAAAGAAAAGTGTTGCAAAGTTTTGATTGACAGTGGAAGCACTGATAATCTTGTTTCCACAGAGATGGTTGAGAAATTGGGGTTGATTAAGATAGTAAACCCTACTCCCTACAGAGTGTCATGGCTATAGAAGGGACATCAGATTTTGGTGACAGAACAGTGCAAAGTGGAGATACAGATCGGTACATATAAGGATGTCATACTGTGTGATGTGATGCCAATGGATGTGTGCCATGTATTGCTGGGAAAACCTTGGCAATTTGACAGAAAATCCTTTCATGATGGAAAAATTAATGCCTACACCATAGAGAAGGATGGAAAGAAGTACAAATTGCTACCTTTGAAGGATGAAGCATACAAAGGAACAACTGGGAATAATGTTATGATGATTAGTGGAAAGGAATTGCTGCAAGAAGTCAAGAAGGAGAAATAAATGAATTTTAATGTTGTGGGTAAGCCCAAGATAATTTTGACTTCTACTAATTTAGACAATCTTCTCGTGGAAATTAAAAATCTATTAGATTATTATGTTGATATATTTGTTAATAAATTATCAAGTAAATTGCCACCAATCAGAAGTATCAGTCATCACACAGACTTAATACATGGTGCAAGTTTACCAAACAAAGCAGCAAATAGAATGACCCCTCAGGAGAATGAAGAAGTTGGAAGATAGGTATAGGAGATGTTAGATAAAGGACTGAAAAAATAAGGTCTTAGTCCATGTGCAGTACCAGTCATGCTTAGTCCAAAGAAAGGATGTGAGTGGTGTATGTGTACTGATTCCAGAGCCATAAACAAGATCAGTATCAGGTATAGATTTACATTGCCACGCATAGATGATTTTATGGATTGTTTAAGTGGGTCAAAGTATTTTACTAAAATAGATCTGAAGAGTGGATACCATCAAATAAGGATTACAAAAGGAGATGGATGGAAGATTACATTTAAGACCAACAGTGGGTTATATGAGTGGTTAGTGATGCCTTTTGGGCTCACTAATGCACCAAGAACATTTATGAGACTAATGAACAAGGTCCTGAAAGAGTATGCAGGTAAATTTGTAATATTCTATCTTGATGACATTCTAATTTTCAGTCAGAATAAGGAGGAGCATTAGGAGCATGTCAAGCTGGTGTTAAATACTCTAAAAAAGGAGAAGTTTCTTATAAATTTGAAGAATTTTAGTTTCATGAAGAAGGAGCTCACTTACTTGGGAATTATAGTTTCAGAAGAAGGCCTGAAGATGGACCCAAAAAATATCCAGGTAATACTGGATTGGCCAACTCTGAGAAGTGTATTTGAGGTAAGGAGTTTTCATGGTCTTGCAAGTTTTTACAGAAATTTTATAAGAGGATTTTGTCAAATCTGTGCACCAATAATTGAAACAATAAAGGAGAGAAACTAGCCATTTAAATGGATAGAAGCAGCAGATCGTAATTTTAAGTTGTTGAAAAATAAGATCACTGAAACACTCAGTTTGGCCTTGCCAAATTTTGATAAAATATTCCAAGTTGAGACTAATGCTAGTGGGATAGCAATTGGAGTTGTCTTGAGTCAAGAGCAGAGACCAATAGCTTATTTCAGTGAAAATTTAAATGAAGCCAAGAGCAAGTATTCATCCTATGATAAGGAGTTCTATGTTATGGTGCAGACTTTGAAGAAATGGAGGCATTATTTGTTGCCCAAATAATTTGTGTTGTATTCAGATAACCATGCACTGAATTTCATAAATAATCAGCCAAAGTTGAACCAAAAGCATGCTAAGTGGGTGGAAATTTTGCATATTTTTACCTTTGTAATCAAACACACAAGTGGTAAGTCAAACAAAGTTGTTGATGCTTTGAGTAGAGTAAATCTGGTTATGCAGGAATTGAAGATTGGAATTTTGGGTTTTTAAGAAATGATTGATATGTATGAGGAAGACACAATTTTCAAAGAAATATATGTAGCTATTAAGAATCTAGTGATTCATAATAGAAGCCAGTGGTTGGACTACCTAATTCAGGAAGGATTGTTGTTCAAGAATAATAAACTGTGTGTACCTAAGTGCTCCGTGAAGGAAAATCTGATTAAGGAAAAACATAGTGGAGGATTGTCTGGACACTTTGGACATGATAAAACATTTTCTCAAGTAAGTGATTTTTATTATTGGTCAAAAATGAAAACTGATATCAATAATTTTTCTCAGAAGTGCAGTATTTGTCAACATGCCAAAGGAAGAAGCCAAAACATGGGGTTATATCAGCCACTGCCAATACCCAATAGACCTTGGGATGTTATCATCATGGATTTTGTCTTAGGTTTTCCGAAGACTCAAAGAGGACATGATTCTATCTATGTTGTTGTAGATAGGTTTTCTAAAATGGCTCATTTTATTGCTTGTAAGAAAACTAGTAATGCAACTCACATTGCTAATTTGTTTTTCTTTGAAGTTATAAGATTACATTGACTTCCTATTAGTATTGTTTCAAATAGGGATACAAAGTTCATAGAACACTTCTAGGGGACTTTATGGAAGAAGCTAGGTACAAACCTCAGTTTCAGTTCAGCCTATCACCCTCAAACGGATGGAAAAATTGAAGTGGTGAACAAGATCTTGGGAAACATATTAAGGAGTTTGGTTTACAAAAATCCAAAGCAATGGGACTTAGCACTTGTTAAACTTGAATTTGCCTATAATGATACTCCTAATCGGAGTATTGGAATGAGTCCATTTCAGATTGTTTTTGGGATGCATCCAAGAGGGGTGTATGAACTTAGAGATTTGATCAAACAAGAGACAAGGAGTACAAAAGCTGAAGAATTTGCAGAACAGATACAGAAGTTACAGGAAGATGTCAAGCATAGCTTATAGAAAAACACCCAAAAGTATAAACAAAGAGTTGATATGAAAATGAATGAAAGGGAGTTTCAAGTAGATGATTTATTCATGGTTTATCTAAGGAAGGAAAGCTTTCCAATTGGGACTTATAAAAAAATGAAAATGAAAAAGATATGACTATGTAGAATTTTGAGGAATTTTTCCTCAAATGCATATGAGATTGAGTTACCAGTAGGAATTGAGATATCTCCCATCTTTAATGTTGTAGATTTTTACCCATACAAAGGAACAAAGGAAGAACTACAAGAATAATCTACAGAAGAGGAGGACCAGACTTTGAATTGGAAGGAACAGATGCCAAAGACAACAAAGAAAGAAGTGGAAGCCATTCTGCAGAAAAGGGCAGCAAAGAAGACCAGAGGATAGACCTATTATTAATATCTAGTCAAATGGAAAGGACACCCAGTGGAAGATGCCAGTTGGATGACAACAGTAGAGTTACAAAAGTTTAATGTAGATCCTAAAACATTGATGGATCAACCTTTTCTTTCCCGGGAATATGATGCAGAAGCATCCTGATGTAGCTAGAAATGTGGTTGTGTGTTCACGTGTTGTGGCTAACAAGAGGTGGAAAAACATTGATTATTGATATTTTATTTAGTTTTAAATGTAATAAGTTAGTTTTTTTTTATTTCCCAACTTAAATAGGAGCAAAATATCAATTGGTTCTCCCTACGAGGAGATTAAGCCAAGTAGGTTAGAGCATTTAGATAAAATATAAATTGTTTGTTAGAGTGGTTTAGCGGGAAGCTAATAAAAGACAAAGTGAACTGCTTTCACGTAGATATATATAAGCATGAATAGGTGTGAGAATAGGGTGTGGAATAGGTGTGAGAGAAGAGTGAGAGAGGTGTGACAGACGAGTGGACAGAGAGAAAAATAAATGTAAAATTCAGCCATTAAAGGGCTTGACTCTGTGTATTTGCATTGTTTTAATTCCAAGTATATCTTTAGTTTTATTTGGTTGTCTGTGTTAAACTTCCATTCTTTTATTCCTCTATTGAATAGGAATTCACATAGCACACAGTGAGATTTTCATTCAATAATTTTAGGTGAAGTTAGACTCACATTCGTGAAGCTACAAATCCAACATTCATAACTATTTTACCTAGATAACACAGTGCATCCGAAGAAGAGCTGATTGGCGAAGAAAACAAGAAAAGACAAGTGTGGACCGTCAAATCTAACGAAGATCAATGGCAGAGATTTAATCGCACCTAGAGCGATTTTGCAAATCGGATCTTTTCGTGTTTAGTTTTAAGACATCGCAACGGTAAGTTATTTTTGTTGCGATGCGATGTGATCACAGATCGCATAGGATAGGGTGGAACTGTTATGTTAAGTCATAAATTGTGTGAAGTATAAAATGTGTGACGTGCGAAATCGCAGAATCGCAAGTATTGCAAAATCATTAATTTGGTAAAGTTGCGAAGAGGTAAATTTTAACTGTTGTGAAGTGCGATTAACTTTTGATATGTCACGGTGTTGTGGGACCCTAGAACCACAGTTCCACGTGTATTCTGATAATTTTGCAGCCTGTTTGCATCACACATACACCTACAACCGGTGTACCATACAACACAATAGATACACCTACATACAGTGTACAACACATCACCATACATATACATATACATAGTACAACACAACGAATACACATGTCACGATACCGCGACTACACCATGCTCATACATAGTACCACATGCCCACAACACAGTTTATACGACATGTAAACAATACCACTTGTATACCAGTACCATATGAAGAACATGTACAATGATACCCCTTGTACATAGCACCACCTACACAATGTGTGTACAACATCACATGTACACAACATCACCTGCACAATGTGTACACAATTCCAAATGTGCACCACACCACATGTACAATGTGTACACATTACCATACGTACATAGAACCACATGCATGACATGTACATGAAACCACATATACACAATGCCACATGCACGACATGTACACTACACCACCTGCACACAACACCACTTGTACAACATGTACACAACACCACATGGACACAACACCACATGTACAATCATGCACATAGCACCATATGTACAACACGCACACAACACCGTATGTACATAGCACCATATGTACACAACACCGCATATCCAACATGCACACAACACCGCATATCCAATATGTACATAATACCATCTATACTTAGCACTACATATGAAATATACACACAACACCATATATACAATAGGCATACAAAATCATATGTACAAAATATTGCATATGTTACATGGACACATCATGATAGGTACCATCACAGAATATACAACATGCGAAACACATACACAAAAATACTATTACAAATCCATAGACCACACACTGACCCCATGACCAACCATCTTGCTTCCAGTGTCTCTCAGCCACCCATGCTTATCATAGCCTGTTGCAAATCACGTTTGGTTCATTCCAATGATGTACCCCTCAGCATTACCTATCCCTAACATAAACATAGGCATAATACAAGAATATAATATCAATTCATGTCCACGTGATACTAAACTTGTATATCTATCATAGTTACTCTTCCTACTTGATTCCTCATAAGACCAAGAACCTCTTCATGCCATTCACATGTATAAGAAATCCTTCCTCCATAAGAATAATCCCTGACAATCCTATCAGACAATGACTTCGATACTGTTGAGTCAAACTATAGGCTAATAATTTGTCAATCATAAATTTTCAACCCAGGGTATCTAGGTGATCTGAAATGATTGTATTAGTTTTTTTGTGCTAAGTGTCTTTTCAGTTTATAAACATGTACATAATCAGTTCATTATTTTTCTTAATTATTGAGGTGTTTTTCCATGACTTGTAGATGATTTTAGGTGAATTAGAAGCATAAAACAAGCACAAATAACATTGAACAGCATTGTAAAATAGAGAAATAAGTCACCACATGAAATTTACACAGCATGCATGATGAATTATTTCACCCCTCCTGGGGTACATCTGCTGGTGCAGCTCCCAATGGCATGTCCATCTTTAATTATTGTCAAAATTTTGCAAATACATGCAGTTACAGTGCTCTAATAGTTGTTTTCTCTACGCCAATGGCTCCAGAGTACTCCAAATAGTCAAAAATGACTCTTCATTCACTCTGAATGGGCAAAAATTGAGTCTCCTACTCTTTTGCGCAGTTACACCTAGAAAAACTCCACTAAAAGTGGAGAACTCCACTTAACTGGAGTTAATTTAGTAAAATCCTGCCAATTTGGGCGCTGGCCAAACTTCCGTTGTTTTAACCATCAAAATAAGTGCTAGTGGTGGGGGTGGCAACATGTCGACCCCAAACCCACGGGTTACACTAACGGTTGGATAGGGCAGAACCCAAGTTACAAACCCCGGTTGCGAATTTCAGAACTCTGGGTTAACATTAAGTTAGCATTAACTACGCAGAGAATGTTACGGGCTAACCGTTGCATGTGACATGAAATGAAATTTTTGCAGATAGTTTAACTGGCAGTTGTCATAATAACTCTTAGGTTGTAATATTTTTTCCGCGGAGTTTGATGTTAACATATGACCACCAATACGGGGACCGTTGGTGGGTTGGGACCACCGGCGGTCCCCAACCCCCTAATGAAAATTGTAACAAACCTTAATGCAAAGTCGCAACCCATATGGTTAAGAAACAACTTATAGAGTGGTTGGAAACTCGTCCGCGTGCCCGGAGGGAGTTCGTGGGGTCAAGCCTTGCAGACCTCACCAAAATTTTGATATGCCATTTCGGGGACACGTGGCGGCCTCAAGGTTGGCCACGTGTCACCCTATGATTGGCTCTTCAACCAAAACCATTCGACCAATGAAATTGTGCCACTTTTCATCCTAGATTTGGTTGTGAGGAAAGGAATATTCCTCAAAATATTCCCCTTTTGCTGATTGTACCCCCACCCTACTAATTGTGCATCCCAATCAAAACTGTCGTAATTTTCCCTGTTTGGCATTTCAATCAGAATGTGATATCTCTCTCATACGACATCATTTTTTTGAACCGTTCATGACGTCGGAATCAGGAAGAAAAGATCTACGCAACCATCATGGTTTAAACCCAATCCTATAACTTTGAATTTTGAGCAAAATTTATGAACTCCTGAACAGTAGGCTTATAAGTTGTTGTGAAAAATATATGCAGGCTTAATACTTCAAGTGTTTACTAATCAAACCAGTCAATCACTCATCAAACTAATGCCTCTTTTCTAAATCCACATTTTGCAGCAAAGGCCATTGAGTGGATCTAAACACCCCTCTACAGCGCTTAGTCTTGCTGATGTGATTAGAAAAGATAGGAGATCAAACTTATATCAAGAAAGAAATCAAATTGACAATACAAATCAAACTTCATCAAATGAAATCCACAAATTTAACATAAAAAACTGAATCGTTTAATCAATTAATCATTGTTGATGAAAACTTCAAAAAGAGTACATTAGTTGAATGAAAGAACTATTATTGTATAACAGAAATTAAAATGCACACACACACAACTAAGGGAGTTGTGAAAGAAGGGATCCCTCCCTCACTCACAACCCCTGCAGATTAAAGAGGTTTGCTCAGTAGAGTAGATAGAACATGAAATATTATATTAATCTGAAATATTACAGTCGAGTACACTCTAATATATGCTATCAGCAAATCCCAATCCAACCAACTCCTCACATTATAAAACACAGTCAAATTTATACAAGTTTGAAAGCCCATATTTGGCTCGAATGAGTAAAATGATAATCTGAGCTAGGATCTATCAATATAGCTACAATATCATCAAAATTAGCTAAGTTGAGTCTAATCCATGATTGAAAGCATGGATTAGACAATTTTCGTTACAAGGCTGAAGTTGCTCCTCATGCGTCCAACAAGAAGAGGTATGTGAATCTGGGTAGTTTCGAAGGTAGATTTGGCACGACCAATGGGACAACGTCCATGTACGAGGAATTCCCTATAAAACCCATGTTCTAGTTTGATTTGGTAGTGAGTGGAACATAGCTAACTGCTAATTCTATTGCAGGAAATTGGAGTGGCTGCAGGAAATCCTCTACAGGATTCTTGAAGCGTCTGCAGGAAATGCGGCTGAATGAGCAGTCTTCAGAAATTTTGGGGTTTTTCTAGATCAAAGAAAATCTGCATAGGATTCTTAGATCAGTTGTCATGATAATTTCAATAAGGAAACAACTAGTTAAGGAATACTTAAGATTAAAGGTAAAAATGATCCTTTTTATGTTAATTTGCATACCTCAAGCCTATAGTACACCTTTTGGCCAAAACCTAGCTGATATAACTGAAATAAGCATATTAGGGGTTAAGGAGAGGTCAAAATGGGACAGATAAGTTCAAGGAAAGGTGTCAAAATTAGGCAAAATGGGGACTCAAAATCTCCCCCACACCTATTATCTTGCATGTCTCTTATGCAAACAAAGATGTTGCATCCTCCAAAATAGGAAATTAGTCTCTGCCCTGGGTTGCAGCTACTGCAGCCAAATGATCTAGTTAGGCCCTACTAGACTCTGCCTGAACCTGGCACCTGTAAATATCATTTTTCTTCTTCAGATGGTCAATCTGAGCCTGCTTCTTTTTCATAATTTGGGTCGCCTTTTGGTGCCATTCCTCATGCTCTTTATGCATACGAAGGTTGTTCTCCTTCAAAGCTTCGTTCTCCTTTCTCAAGGCCCATTCTGAAACCGCGAGCTCAGTGATAATCTCCTCTAAATCTCGTAGAGACCACTTTTTCTGGGGGGTTACTTCCCCCTCATGATGTCCTTGGGAAGATTGAGGTACACTAAGTTCCTCCTATTCTTTTGATGTTTCATTCCCACTTTCCTGCAGTGGGTATCTTGGAAGGATATTGTTTCTCCGTCAATGAATGCAGTTGTCTCCACCTTCTCCTTCCCTTTAAGCGATCTGTGTAGTTTTCCTTTTGTTTTATCAACTTTCTTGGGTAGGACTCCCCCTTTCTTTGTGTCCTTTATAGCCAACTTGGCAGCTTGGCTCCTTGGGAGTCTCTTAGAGGGGGTAGAAGTGCCCTTTAACTTGCGCTTTTTACCTGTAGTCTCCCCGGTCACCACCGCTTCTTCATCTTCTTCATTCTCCTTTATCTATGGTCCATGAGTCCATGGATTTTTCCTTTTCTTTTCTGTTGGCTCTTTTTCCTCTGGGTCTAAAGGATCAAATTTTTCGTCCTCCATGAAATAATTCTCGAACAAAAAATCCTCCCACGTATTTTTATTCTTCTACAAAACCTCCATCAAGGTGATCTTTACAAGCCCATGGTGATAGAGGTTTTCATCCAAGTGGGTTTCCCTTTCCTGAGCAGTCGTAAACATTTTTATTAGGGACTTCTTCAAATAATATGGAAAATTCATAGGCTTTTCTCGAAAATGTCTGAGAAGCATAATGTGAAATAAAAATGAGAGCCCAAAGCGACCTTTGCATGTTATATACTTCTACAAGAAAAATAACAGGTGTCCATACTTACTTCTCAGAGATTCTTGTGGAATTCCCTTGCTCCATTCAAGGTTTGGATGTTCCTTCTTGAGAAAGGAAGCACAAATTCCCTTATTAAAGTGTTGATTCTTAAACCAACGTTCCCCGTCCTATGATATCCTGCATTCCTGAGCCACCAGATCCTTTGTTAGTCGGAACTGAATGTTCCCGACTTGTGTCATATCCCCGTTCAGATTCAGGACGAACAATTTCATGACTTCTGAATTGTAGCCACTGAATTTTTGAAACAATGGCAACCACCCCGCTTTCTCCAGTCTCTCTTTATTGTGAGGATCAACTTCCAATAGCACAGGGCCTTGTGGCTCAAACCGAATAGGGGCACGCAGTCTTGACATGGTGAAAGAAAAGTGGGAGAGACAGAACAAATGAGGCTCACAGAAATGTGGTTGTTTAAAACTTGCAATGGATCATTCGACAAAGAGAGGTTTAAATTGGAAATATCGAAGAACACGAAGATTTCAAAGCAAGTTGTGATCATGATTATCATCATGATCTAACCTGCGAAATGGATAGTGGAAGTAAGTTTGCAGGTTATGTCAAAATCATGATGATCGAGCGTGGAGCTTCATTTATGATGCAACAGTTTACGGCCATGTTCTGCTGCAAGGGTTACCATAGCTTAAAATATACAATTTTTTTTAATATTTGAGCATCATTACCACTTAGCTCAAGTGTCTTGTCACTGGTTGTACCTTACCAAACTTACCTCCCAACGGTACAGTCCTCCAATGACATTTTCTTGTTTCTTGGAATGATAACCCACTCAAAAATTACATCAGATGTATGATCACACAATTCATGACCTTGACCAATAATAAAATTGTTAGTACTTTATCAAATAATTTATACTAATGTTCTTTCTATGCTTTTTGTTCTTCAGGAAACCAAGGCGTTGTTGCAGAAAATGAAGCCATGACTGTTGAACATTCTGCAGGAAAGTATTATGCGGGAAAAATCGTTTCTCCCCGATTATGTACAGTTCATTGCACATGAATTAAGGTTTTGATGTCGAATGTGCAATGATCTCATTGGATTACCATCCATTGAGCTCAACTGTCAACAAATGCAAGGCCCATCACCATTAATGAGAGTGAGGACCAAGGTACCCTGATGCATCCTATCAGGTGTGAATTTATGAGCTGATGTCGAACCCCCTGTAGGATCCAGCAGTCAAGGGGCCATAATGATTCCCCATTGTTGTTGGCAAGATAGTCTGTCATTAGGGCATATAGGCTTCAAGGCATCATCAGGCTCTGATATTGCACCCAGGTAATTTGTTGATATCGATGGGCCAAGATTATTGGAAGGAGGGCCTTAAGGAATCCCACATCTGTCCAACATGAGAAATCCACAGATTAACTGAAAAACATAATTTATTGAGAGGATCACAAAGGATCTACTAACCTGTGTTTTTAATGAGCCTAGTGGAAATGCTTGCCATATTTCAATTTTAGAGAGTCTAAAATAATGAAAAAGAAGACACCAAGAGGGCTCATTTTCCATAACTAGTCCATTGGGCCCGGAAAAAGGAATAAACATGTACCCAATAGACATTCCTCTCATGGTTTACCAAGAAAAAGGAGGAACAAAGTGAGCTCATTGTATCAGCAGGAAAATCGGGAAGAGGTAGAGGAAGGAATGACTCCTTCTCTCACCATCTCTAGCTCTTTCTTCTTCACAATTTCTTCCACAAAATCCTCCTTAGATTGGGGTATTTGATATAGCTTGAGTCTGTGCCCATTCACCAAGAAGGTAAAATTCCCATCATCAATAGTTTTAACCTGAGAAAATCCATTATTAAAAACTTTCTCAATTTCATAGGGGCCTAGCCAATGTGTGTTGAATTTCCCTTTAAAGTTATTAAATTTTGAATCATACAACAATGCCCAGTCTCCCTCTTTGAATTGCTTCTTTTTAATGTATCTATCGTGCCATTTAGCCCATTTTTATTGGATCAAGTCAGTATGCTGAAAAGCATCCTACTTAATCTCATCCAACTCATTGAGCTGCAAGATTCTCTGTTGTTAAGCTTCATCAAGGTATATACCCAAATTTGTTGCCCTCTTGAAAGTTTTGATATGAAATTCAAAGGGCCATCAAACTTGATTTCCATACACCAATTCATACAGAGAGAAGCCATTGGTATTTCTCCATGTGATCCTGTAAGCCCACAATGCCGCTAGAAGTCGATCAGACCAATCCTTTTTATGTAATTGCACTGTCTTGGTAAGGATTGTCTCCAACACTTTATTTTTTTATTCCACCTACCCATTGGCCTATGGATGGTAAGGGGTGGACTTCCGATGAGTAATCTGATATTTTTGCAAAATTCCCTGTATAATATTGGACACACAATGAGCACCTTGATTAATAAATATCTCCCTAAGTACTCCAAATCTTTCAAAAATATTAGAGAAAAGAAAATCTACCACTGCATTCTCCCTTGCTCTAGGTAATGCTCTTGCATCCACCCACTTTGTAATGTAATTAGTACAAACCAAAATATACTTCTTACCTTTGGACATAGGATTTATGGGGCCTACAAAATCAAGAGCCCACCTCTCGAAGGGTTCTATGAGAACCTGTGGCTGCAAATCCATCTCGTCTGATTGTACATGCCACCCCATTCTCTGGCAGCTATCACACTTCCGAGCATACTCTTTTGCATATTTAAAAATACTTGTCCAGTAGTAACCTAAGCGGAGGATCTTATAGGTTGTCTGCTTGTCTGCAAAGTGTCCTCCACAAGGTTCATCATGACAGGCTCTCAAGATGTCATAGATCTCATCCTCCCTGAGACACCTCCGAATAATCAAATCAGGTCCAGTGAAAAAGAGATCTCCCCTAATCAAAGAATAATCATCAATTTTCCTAATAATCCTATTTTTCAGAATAGATTAAAATTAGGGTGGAAACTTTCTTGTAGCAAGGTAGTTGGCCATATCTTCAAACCAATGTGTTTTGATAGAAATAGAAAACAAATTTTCATCGAGAAAGTTATCATTAACAAGAACATCCTCACCTGCATGGTTGAGCCTAGATAAGAAATCAACTACCCAATTTTCTTTTCTCGGTATGTCCAATACTGTGATGTCAAATTCCTGCAACAGCAAAAGCCACCTAGTGATCCTGCCATTAGTGACTGGTTTATTCATGAGATATCGGATGGAAGAATGATCAATGTGTATAGAAAATTCATAACTTGTGATGTAGTGCCTAAACTTGTTAATAGCATAAATTACAACAAGGAATTCATTTTCAAATACCGTGTTATTCAGTTCTGCAGGAGTTAAATTTTTACTAACAAAATAAATAACATGGGTTACTGGATCCTCCTTCTAACCCAATACTACTCCTATGGCTGAATCATAGGCATCAGTGGAAATTTGAAAGGGTAATTTCCAATCTGGGCCTCTTAAGACAGGGGCTGAAGAAAGATTTTCCTTGATTATATCAAATGAAGCTTGATACTCACCACTCCAATGAAATTCAGATTCCTTAGTCAATAATTTGAACAATGGAGAGGCTACCTTTGTAATTTTTTCAAAAAACCTTCTATAGTAGCCTGCATGTCCAAGAAAACTTCAAACTCCCTTTTGACTAGTTGGTGGGGGTAGCTTTACAATAACTCAATCATTGTCGGATCAACTTTAATTCCTGCAGCAGAAACATGACGAACAAAAACAATACCTTCAGTCATAATCATAAAACATTTTTCATTACTTAATGAAAGATTAGTTTCTCTACATATCTGTAAAAAAATTTCAAGATTATGTAAAGCCTCTTCAAAAGTATCACCCATTACTATAAAATCATCCATATAAACTTCCACACAATCATGAAGGGTCAAAGAAAATACCAAGGACCGCCCACTGGAATGTGGTTGGTGCATTGCATATACCAGCTAGGTACCCAAGGGACATGTGAATGTTGTCTTCTCCTAGTCCTATGGAGCTATCCTAATTTGATTGTATCCGCTGAACCCATCTAGGAAGGAAAAATACTTTTTCCCTGCTAAAGTGTTCAGCACTTGGTCTATAAAACGTAAAGGGAAATGGTCTTTTAATGTAGCTTTGTTTAGTTCCCTGTAATCTACACACACTCGCCATTTACCATTCTTTTTTGGAACAATAACCAGTGGAGATACCCACTGGCTATCTGAGATAGGGTAGATGAACCCTACATTTAACAATTTATGCAATTCATCTTTTACAATTTCCCTTAAGGCAAGGTTCATCCTTCTCTATGGCCATCTCACGGGCCTAGCATTTTCTTCTACATAAATATGATGAATGCATGTATCTGGGTGAATGCCCCTCATGTCTGTATATTCCCATGCAAATGTATCCGAAAAAAAATTCAATGTTTGAATTAACTGTTTTTCTTGTTCAGGAGTTAAGGCAGAATTAATGTTTAAAGATTTTCCAGGAATAAATTTAGCTACCTTTATCCGCCATTCAGTCATGGAATATGCAGGAAATGCAGATAAGAGGGTTGAATGTAGTTCAGATGTTGTACTATGCTCATAAAAATCTTGCAGTTTAGTAATGATATCTAAACTATGACTACGCTACCCTTCTAAATGTTGCAGAAAATCAGGATTAGAAATACAACACTTTATCAAATTTTCTTCTGAATTTTCATTAAGGCTCATGGCTTGGGAAATTGTTAAAACTAGCTAGTTACATTCATAATGAAGCTCCTCTTCTTCAACCCAATGTGTATTTTCTGATCTCAAGAGGGGTTTAGCAAGGGGATACAAATTAATGTTCTTTGTTTCAGCTCCATGAGTGATGGTTATGTTTCCAGACCTATACCCTATGTAGGCATCTATCATGGCTAACCACGACCTCCCAAAGATCAAAGGATGCCCTCCAAATTTGGTTTTAGGCTGAAGAACATAAAATTCTGTAGGATACTCCCAAGAATCTAATGAGATGACAATGTCTTCTAATACCCCCTCTAGCTGTATCTTAGACCTATATGCTAATTATAACATGGTAGGAGTCAGTAATAAGTCAAAGGATCCTATATGAGATAAAGTTTCCATCGTCATTACATTAATGGATGCACCTAAATCAGTTTAAGTGTTATTTATGGGATACCCGTTGATAAAGGTGGTAACCATAGGGATTCTGGGGTATGCATATTTTTCAGTAACAAATCTAGTGGACATTAAACTTGCAAGCTTTCCACCTACTTCAATTGTGGAGGGTTCTCTCTTTTGTCTTCCTGGTTTCTTGGTACATAGCTCCCTCACTATTTTGGCATAAATCGGGATGTCCTTAATTGTTTGCAGTAACGGGATCT
Organism: Pinus albicaulis; assembly: GCA_034641835.2. Taxonomy (NCBI): domain Eukaryota; kingdom Viridiplantae; phylum Streptophyta; class Pinopsida; order Pinales; family Pinaceae; genus Pinus; species Pinus albicaulis. Next base: position 148,195 of record JAXQQM020087961.1, on the reverse strand, counting down.
TAATGCAGAAATTTCTTAGTTCAAACACAAGATCAAACTCGAGTTGTTTTAATTTCATTTCCAACCTCTCTGGAAAAGGAGGTTGAACCATATGGGATGAGGAAGGTTCTTGTAGCCTTAAAGTAGGTTGTTTTGTTGGTTCAGGTGTAGTTTCAACTTCAGGCATTTTTAGAGTATCTTCCTCTACAATCTCTTCAATCCTATCAGGCTGAGTTACTAATTTTCTCGATCTAAGTTTAATTTCCTGCAACAACATAAGAAATTCCTGTAACATAGGAACAGAAATTTCCTGCAGCAGCTGTGGTGCAATACAGTAGGTAGGAAAAGTAGTATAAGTGACCAATCCAATATTGTGAGAAAATTGGATGGTTTTATTATTGGGGTTAGACACTGGCTGAGAAGGGAGTTGTGTGGGATGAGGTTGATTTGGTGGGGCAGGCAACTGAAGATGTTGTTGTGGCTATATCATTTTTTGCGGTGTGGGCTATGGAGGATAAAAGGTTTGAGTTGGAAAATTCTTAGCAACAGGGTGAGAAAATTTTCCCTGCCAAGTTTGTTGAGGAGGCAAAGGATGCCAGGGCATTGGAATATTCCACATCTAATTTTGAGCATAAGGAAATTGAAAAAGTGACTGTGACATACCTGTAGGACGTGGCTGCCATGGTCTTTGAGGTGCCATTGCATAGAGTGCATTGATAACTCCTTGATCTCCTATATATGCTACTTTAATTTCAGGAAGAGAAGGACATTCATCAGTGGAATGCTCAGCTTCACAAATTTGACATACCTCTATGCTGTTAGTAAGGCATTCCCTTAGAGCATGTTTCTTCCTGCGTTTGGAGCAGAACACAGCCATGGCTTTATCCATTTCCTCCTGATTCTTCTTAGCCTGCAAAACATCCAGTTGTGAAGATAAAGCGCTAAGAATATCAATTTTAAAATTTTCAAATAAATTACCCATTTCAGCTCTAGTTACTCCAATTCCAGCAACAGATTTGACACTCATTGAAGAAGTGTCTCTTGGCCCACGTCCAACCTTAGAGTTTCCTCTTGAATATCTTCTACACAGCTCACACACATCATCATAGCTCAACTTTGATACATCACCTGCTCCCATTAAGTTTAAAATCTCTAGAAATTCTGGTCTGATTTCCCTAAGCAAAATTGTCCTTTTGGTTTCTTTGCCTAGAGGATTAATCTTGCATCTTTGTAGATTATATTCAAATATTTCCACCACGTCCTCTAGACTCTCCCCTTCCTTCTGAGTCATGCCAAAAATATCTTCTCTGAGGTCTCTAGATTTACAATAATCTTGGTATTTATTCAAGAATACCTTCTTCATTTCATCCCAAGTTGAAATGGATTTTGGACCCAAACCCATAAACCACCTGAGAGTTGCATCCTTAAGTGTAGCAGGACAAATTTTTAGCTTTTGAGCATTAGAAGAATAGCCATAGCTCCTACATAACACATCGAACTCAAATAAGAAGGCATCAGGATCTTCACTAGAGGCCCCATGAAAATTAGGCAAGGCTGAGGGAGGAATGTTTTTCATCTGAGTAGCTCCACCAGTCTCCCTGATAGGGAATTCAAAGGTAACTAGTTCCTCCTCTTTCTCAGTGTATATCCCATCTGTGTTACCATTACCCTCTTCATGAGCCATATCAGACCAAGAGAAAGTTGGATCTCTGTAAAATACAAATTCCTCATAATCAATGGTTTGGAATTCTAGTTCTTGAATAGAATTAATGAAGAACTCCTCTTCAGAATAACCACTGAGCAACGATGTTGACTTCCTTGGGAGGGGAGGTTCTAAATGGGCAGCAACATAGGATTTCCCAACAGAATATTCTGTTGTATAAGTATTGACTTGTTTGGAATCAACAACCAAACTCTCTTCAGGACTACAACCCTCCTATTCAGATTCTCCTTCTTTTGATACCTTGTTTCTTGCAGATGTCCTTGTTCTGGCCAGTGTATTAGTGAATGAAGTGATGCTCACACCACCACAAAAAATAATTGAAAATATTGGACCCTATTCGTCTATTATACAAACAAATTCAAAAATTCTACTTACCAAACAAGCAGGACATGGTTTTGGAAAAATTATGATCTTTACAGGTGCATAGGCCTTACCACGCATCTTACCACTTTGACTCCCCCAGTCCTGCAAAAATTTCAAAAAACAAAAAAAAAAATCATAAAAACACTTTCAGTATCATCCCTTAGCACCTCCCCGGCAATGGCGCAAAAATGTTGAGTCAAATTATCGACTTATAATTTTTCAATCATAAATTTTCAACCCAGGGTAGGTAGGATTATGAGATGTTGTGAAAAATATATGCAGGCTTAATACTTCAAGTGTTTACTAATCAAACCAGTCAATCACTCATCAAACTAATGCCTCTTTTCTGAATCCACATTTTGCAGCAAAGGCTATGGAGTGGATCTGAGCATCCCTCTACATCTCTTAGCCTTGTTGATGTGATAAAAAAATATAGGATATCAAACTTACAGCAAGAAAGAAATCAAATTGACAATACAAATCAAACTTGATCAAATGAAATCCACACATTTAACATTAAAAAATGAATCATTTAATCAATTAATCATTGCTGCTGAAAACTTCAGAAAGAGTACATTAGCTGAATGAAAGAATTATTACTGCATAACATAAATTAAAATGCACACACACACAACTATGGGAGTTGTGAATGAAGGGGGCCCTCCCTCACTCACAACCCCTGCAGATTAAAGAGGCTTTCTAAGTAGAGTAGACAGAAACTGAAATATTATATTAATCTGAAATATTACAGTCAAGTACACTTTGATATATGCTATCAATAAACCCCAACCCAACCAACTCCTCACATCATAAAACACAGTCAAATTTATACAAGTTCAAAAGCCCATATTTGTCTCAAATGAGGAAAATGTTAATCTGAGCTAGGATCTATCAATATAGGTAAAATATCATCAAAATTAGCTAACATGGGTCTAATCCATGACTAAAAGCATGGATTAGACAATTCTTGTTACAAGGATGAAGCTACTCCTCATGCGGCCAATGAGAAGAGGTCTGCAAATCTGGGTAGTTTTGAAGGCGGATTTGGCACAACCATTAATGGGACAACGTCCATGTACGACGAATTCCCCACAAAACCCATGTTCTCATTTGATTTGGTAGTGATTCGAACATAGCTAACCGCTAATTATTTTGCAGGAAATCGGAGCGGCTGCAGGAAATCTACTACAGGATTCCTGGAGCGTCTCTAGGAAATGCGAGCGCACGAGCTGTCTTAAGGAATTTCGGGGTTGTTTCATATCAAAGCAAATCTGCATAGGATTCTTAGATCATTTTTCATGATAATTTCAATAAGGAAACAATTATTTAAGGAATACTTAATATTAAAGGTAAAAATGATACTTTTATGTTAATTTTCATACCTCAAGCCTATAGTACCCCTTTTGGCCAAAACCTAGCTGATATAACCGAAATAAGCATATTAGGGGTTAAGGAGAGGTCAAAATGGGAGAGATAAGGTCTAGGAAAGGTGTCAAAATTAGGAAAAATGGGGACTCAATAGATACATAAATACGTACATATATGATCATTAGCATAAAACAATCATCATCCTGTTAGACAACAACATACATACACACATACATGTATACATATATAAACATCAACATAAATAAATCATGATATCTTTAGATAGTGACATACATACATGCATATATACATATATAGACATCAACATAAAGCAATCATGATACTTTCAGACAATGACAAACATATATACATATATAGCCATTATCATAATCATGATCACAACATAAATACCATATATCATAAGTTCTAGGTTAAGAGAAATTCCTTTATCTATGCACACCATGCATAACATTGGGAACAATGGTTCCCAACATAGCCCAGGCATATAATGCCTAAAATCCATTTATTTTACCTTTTTGGTTACCTTTCTCATGTACGTACTCCCACCGTCCATTTACCAAAATGGACTCGACCAGTCCATTTGACTGTCATAGTCTTACCTTCTTATGTGCTTACTCATGTACCAAGCTTCATCTGTGTCTTTCATTACCTGTTGGGTACCACAAAGCTATCCGTGAGCTCCATTAATTTCCTCTTTTCCCAACCAATTACCAAGAATCTCAAACAAAAGGAAAGAACAAGAAACAACAAAAACAAAACCATGAGAATCAATAACAATACAACACCACAACAAGGTGGTATGGCCATACACTAGACATAAAAAATCCAGAAATCGAGTGCAATAAACCACAAGAGTCCAAAAGCACAAGACTGGAAACAAACACCATAACTCAATCCCCATGGGTCCCCAGGATTCTAAGGGAAAGCTCAACCCAAGTCTCCTTCAATATTTCATGGCAATCTCTTTTGTCATTCAATCCCCTGCATCATACTACCATAACACACATAACTGTCAGCACATAAGTAAATATAAAATATACCAGCTACCTTACCTTGATGTGCCAATCACATTTCCTTGTAACTGAACATTTACATGCCATATCTCAAGGAACTCCAATTCCTTGATGAATCCAACCATAACTAGAAACCAACTGATATACCTGTCAAATACATGTTCATAAATATACCACACGTCCACATAATGCCAGACAAGATTAGGTTTAAGAAGACTTCATGTATGCAAAGCACTCTTTCGTTTGGAATTAGGGTTTCCAAACATGGCCAAAGGAATTATTACCCAATTCCTTTCTTTTATCATTTACTTTGCTGCAATCGAGTCCTATTATGTATTGTCACATCACCCATCTGTTAGTCATATAAACACATAAACTATTACCTTGTCATGCTAATACCAAACATGTTTCCCTGCAATTGTTCACATATGGCAATCATATGTTCCAAAGATAAATACATCATATATATCAATTATAAATCAACCTTTACCAGTGCTAACCATCGTGTCATAATCCATAGTCAACTCATAGTCATTAGACATAATGATACAACTGTCACTTACTTACAGTCAAGTACATATAAGTTATCTTAGCACATATTGCGTTAGTACAACCATTTTAAAACCAAATCATTTCTTCACGCAATCTTATAGATACATACTCATATCATGCAACTAATCAAACATTCAAACAACAAATAGATGACATAATAGACACAAAACACTCAAACACCAAATAGATGACATAATCAAATAGTTGAGCACCAGGTAGATGACATAAGCAACTCATACCTTAATATATCTTAAGGGGAGGCTCTCTCTCGTGCACAATAAATATATATTAACACAATATAACTTCTCAACATATCAACCCAAACATAAATAAGGTCATGATATCCATAACAGTTCTAACTAACATGTTCACATCATAAGCTCATAAATGATTTTTTGTTCATGCATAACAATTACAGATGCAAAATCAACCTAGATTAGTATGACACAATAGCACAAATAAGTCAACTCATAATAGAATTTCAAAACCCTAACCATCTACCCGGGCCAATCCAATTTAGCATGATACATATGTCATAAATATTTTAATGTTATAACCCTAATCATCAAGTTAACTAACATATAACAACAAGAAGTTAACATATAACATGCTCATCAACAACATTTAACATAATCATTGAGTTAATACCATGCTTGACTAACCAACACATGTACATATGATCACCCTAATTAACTAACATATATCATGTATGTAACCATAAAATCTATAGGATGAAAGGCATACACATAACCATAATGCATATGACTACACTAATCAGCTAGCATTTATCACACATGTAACCATAATAACAATAGAATGACAAAATATAAGTAACCTTATGCTTACAAAAACCATAAATCACATACCTGCATGCCAAGCATACAAACTTGTATGATGGTCTTCTCTTACCCCAAAGTCCATTTTTGCAACTTCACTTTAATGATTTGCATCTCTTGTTCTATCTTAGCCAACATATCAACATCATATCTTATCAACAACATCATGATGACCTAAAATGCATACATTTACCTGATGTAAAACAAATTTAACCATGACAATGCATGCATAACAACATGTCGTCACTGACATGCATAAAAAATGCATATACAACCGACATCCACTCATGGTGACCACATCCAATCACCATCAACTTTCACATGGCGACACCACTGCAACTATGACCAACACCATGCATATGCAACAAGCACATAGAGCATAAGCATGAGGAACACATATTCAATCGACTTAAATGCATGATTAACACACTGCCCATCTCATCTTGAACCATGCTCTGATACCACTCTGTAACAACCCCTTCTCACATATACCCAAGCAACTGACCAGCTAGGTTAATATGCGACGAGAGGCTACTATGGTGAGATTCAACCTCTTAGATGACCTTAAGGAAGTGGAATTGACAAAAATACATCACACAGACATTGTACATCAACAATAACACCCCCAGGAGCCAACCTAACCATCCAAGCATCCTGCCCCTGGGTCCCACTGATATTTTTAGCTTCTGAGCCTCTAGATGCATGCACAGGCCTGTGATCCAGTGTCTATGAGGCTCTAGACGCATGCATAAAACCACATTCCATCATCCAGGGAATAAATTCCTCAATGTTGTGCCAGTGTCCCCGGGATTTGAGCCACTTTTTCAGTCCCAAAACCCAGTGCTATTCCCAGAACTTCATGATAAGTTTAGACATGAATTAAAATGACTAGACAATGATGTATTTACAAAAATATCCATGAGGAATAAACTTAAACCCTACTAGCCATGAGATGAATTTTGTCAAACATGTCACAAACATGAAATTTATAGGTATAAACAACAGGACATAGCAAAGGGGTACCATACTTATCTGAGAATCGCTAAGAAGCATTGCCTCCCTACATCATTAGCTGCAATACAATATATTTGACCATAGATACATTGTGCATTCATTTAAAAGTAAAAACATGGGTAGAGCCATACATCATCACTGTTAAAATACATGCTTGTAACTGGCATAATAACAACAAAAATACCATGGATACAACAACCATAGAATCCACATATAAATCAATACATTTTCATACCAAATACCAAGGGAATGAATTGTTTATTAATGAATGTAGAAACCAACCAGAGATGGGACTTCCACATTCCACCTGACCATAGATTTGATGAGCCAATTCTATCTTCATCCAATCACCCCCCGTGTCATATTCCAAGCATGAATGTGGGACTCAAACTGAAAGAACCAACCAGGGCATCGCGAGGCTAAAACACCTCACCCTCATCAATATAAACCATGTTTTACCGTGATCTACACTCGATCACTAGGCCAACACAAAAAAACATGTCATAACTGGCTTTTCGTGATATACACCCAATCAATAGGCCAATGAAAACATGGATATCACCGGATTCTCTCTGCCTAAACTGTGAGGAATTTTCATGTCTCCTAGTCTATTAGGATTTACCACAATTCACGGTCTTAATCAGAAAATCACTACGCCCTAAACCGAAACATACTCTCCAGGATTTACTGTGTATCCCAACTCGGGATTCCTATGCCTGATGGATATCAACCACCTCTATGCTTTACCGTATATCTTGACATTCAATGGTCAAGGATTTCTAGGCCCACCGAGGCAACACACTATCCAAATTTACCGCAAACCACAGTCTGTTTTAGGGGTTACTAGGCCATGTGTTATATCAATTCGGAGATCCACCCCACTCAGCTTTGAATCCATCTGAAATTCCAGCTAAACCAAAACATGAGAACTCCACAAAACCATGGTTATCCAGAAATGGAAAGGCCAGTCTGAAAACACTGTCACACTTAGGAAAACCCATGCCATGACATAAAAGAACCACATGCAATACCATGCATTTCAAATCTAGAAAGGAAAACACGCATGCAAATTGATACCTGCAAAGAATCCTGATGTAGTTGCTTGATCCAGCTCTTCTTTGCTTGCTCCTTCCTTCCTCTTGCCTTCATTTCCTTTCTTGATCCAATGCCAACGTGCTCCAAGAAACTCTAAGCGTCCAACAGTCAGAGAGAGAGGAAGAGATAGAATAGGATGAGAGCCATAAGTGTGAGAAAAATCTTAGAAAAAACTTGCCAACTAGTCCTCGTGAGCCTTTTTATCAATGAGGCCTCTATTTTCCTTCATTTTACTCCTCACATGCAACTTGGGACCTTTCACCTTCCTTTTCTCCTATTTTCCATTATTTTCATAAATAAAATGCCAATTAATGCCTCATGCCTTTCCAACGCCTTTTCCAATTTCCTTTAGCCATAATAATCGAAATGAACACCCACTAGGATGTTTTTCCCACCATTCAGCTTGGAATATGTATCCTGTCAATTGTGGTTATTATTTTTAACTTTTATTACATGGAATTTTTACCAGGGTTTTTATAGCGAAGTTAAGAAGAGAAACAAGGCATGTTTGATCTAGGCTTCAAATATAAGCCTTCAATGAAGAATGATCTTCAGAAGAACCTGAAATGTGTCTGAGGAATCATGTGCCATCTCCAACAAAAGGTCTATGGAAATCTATATTGTTCAAGTATATAATGATCAAATTGGATCTCCCTTACTCTGTGACATGTACCTCATTTGAATCCTAAGTCTTTGGAGAACATTCAACTCTTGGTCCATAAGTTCCTCTAAGGCACTTTATGAATTTTAGTGTGGACCTAAGACCTTGAATCTCCATGAAAATTATCTCTAGTAAAGCTATGAAAGTTGTGACAAATCCAAAGATAGCATTTGAGCTCTCTCTTTATGTGGAGGATCCAAGGATCCGATTCTCAGGTATTTTATATGCACACTGTGCGAAGGAATTTGAGAAGATGGCTTCAAGGGAAATTTGAGTATATAACATCTATCTATTTTGATTCGAAGAAGAGATCCTCGTATTTTATGTGAAAATGTATATTATAAGGAGGATTCGAGGTAGGATTTTCCTTTATAGAAGTCCATGCATCTAAGGGATTTCTATTTGAAGTTCCAAGTCCTTATTTCTCTGTGTCATTCAAAAAAATGGTCATATGTTAATCTTGAAGCATCCAAGCTACTTTTGTTGAACGGTTAGGAAATATGTCTTATATATATACAGTTTTAGTTCTGATAGAATGATAACACTAGGAAACCAAGATAATTATTCTTCATTACAAGAATTTGACCTATTATCTATAATTGTTTCCCTAATTAAGGGTTAAACTTGGAAGTGTGAATGTCATTTTATGATGGAAGTCTAAGTACCATTAAAGAAGTCCACAAAATTTGGCTATGAAAGTAGCATCCAATGATTAAATTTTTTGTGAAAATCTTCAAATGATTTTTTGGTGGCTTGGCATCATTAAAATTCGATCAAGGTGCAACATTGAAAAATAGTGTCAGATAATTTTAGATATCTCTCTCAAAGATAGAAATCCAGCTACTAGTTTGAGATCATAAGTCTTCACATAACCTGAAGGTAAGACATCAAAATAATGATCTCAAAATCATTAAGGAATCATCAAGTTGCAAGTAAATAACCTTCACATTGGTATGTAAAGTTGAATGAACTAAAGAAGTATTTATTGGGCCATATTCCCTCTACATATCATGGATAATTGGTGCCATCTAAAAGTTTTGAATGAATTTTTCAATGGAAAGGATTTAAAGGACTTGGATTTTGTTAGCATGTTTAGTTTCTACGACAAAAGCTAGAAATCAATTTTTTCTTCTACAGATAACCATTTCCAATGATTAATAAACAATAGATTCATATAACATTTATTTAAATATCATTAAGAAGTTATAAAGAAAAAAAATATCAACCAATAGACATGAAAGAGCAGTAAAATAACCATCATACAATGAGACAAAGACATGTAAATTAGGCTTGAGGCCAGGGAAAATCCCACAAGGGGAAAACCCATAACAGATTTCTTATGAGAGAGAAAGAGTTAAATTTCCATCAAAATGTCCAAAAACAAAATAACAAATACAATACCTAACCAAAATCAAGTGTATCCACAAATTCCAAGCCTCCCTGTGATTTTATTCTTATACTACTTATCATATTTGTTGGAATAGAACTCATGATGACATAATTTGATGTGTCACAATGAAGAGAGAGACTCTCTTATAAATAGTCTTCTAATGAGGTCAAATGAGCACCTCTAAAGGGGAAAAACCAACATAAACAAAAAGGAGGCTGACTCGTGCATCTTATAAGAGGAAAAATATAATTTCCAATTTCCAATTTCTTCATGATGAAAATACCAACCATGGCTACCTCAAATTTCAACACTCCCTCTTAGACAGGGAGGTACTTTTCATTCTCTCTCTCAAGATAAATATTCCCGACCAATCATATGTCTCACAAGAAGGAAGAGATCACAAATACAAATCTCTCTCTCTCTGTTAGGATCAATCTCCCCAATAAATCATAGGTCTCACAACCCACAACCTAAGGGATAGATAATCAGTCTCATCATAAGGAAAGATACATAGCATCCAACTCATCTCAATGCATCTTCCTGACCATAAGGTTTCACAACACACAACCTAAGGGACGAATCACCAAATCAATGCATCTCCCAAAACATAAGGTCTCACAACACATAGCCTACATGAAGAGTCATCAAATATATACATCTCTAGTACCACAAGGTCTCATAGCACACAACCTATAAGAGGAATCATCAAATCAATACATCTCCCAGACCACAAGGTCTCACAATGCACAAACTATAGAATAAATCATCAAATAAATACATCCCCTGGACCATAAGGTCTCTCTTCACACAACCTACAGGAGAAATCATCAATGCACCTCCCAAACTACAAGGTCTCACAACACACAACATATGGGAGTGAAAATCTTCCCAACCAATCCATTTGTCTCACCGTCACAACCTAAGGAATATTTTGGATGTTATGTAATCAATGCTCCCTCTCCAAAGGGATTCTCATTCATTCTAGTTTCTTCACATTAGAAACCAACTCAACATTATAAATGTAGCCACGGAGGATCTAAAACATTACAAACATTCAACTGTTTATCCATCTTTAGTCAGGGCTTCTCTCAGAAGAAAACATCAACAAATATCATTAGAAAATAATAAACTTTAGTAGTGGCTTCTCATAGAAGCAATCATCGACAACCACAAAAGTGAATATCAACCATAGTCGAATCTAGTAGATAATAAATGGATTTTCTCATAAGCAAGCACCATAATCTAGGTGGATTGGTGGAAACCCACCTATTCCACCTAGAACTCCATTCGGTTTCATCAATTTCCTTGATTATAGCAACAATTACTATTTGTAGCAGTTTTTTAGGTCATGAACTTTCAGAGTTGTTTTACCCCCTAAATGACGTTTTTTTGAGGTCTACATTGGACCCATAAACTTCTAACTAGGTATCGTATGCGCCAAAAATAGATCATATGACCAAGTTATGACCCCGGGAAGTTGGTTGCCTAACTAACCCCAACAGGGCCCACAAACTGTTAGTGTTCCATCTCCTAGGGTTAGGGTTTTGGTTGTTTATGTTTTTCCCTTTGTTGTTCAATAATAAAAGGCCCTCGAGCCTCATTATAACATGGTTCAGAGGCATGTAACCGCCACATCTCTTCTTAGAGATAAGCTACCATCGCCCAAGCTAGTTTGTTTCCATTTTGTATGTAAGCATATTTCAGTTCTTTGATATTAATGAAATTAAGTTTTATTTCTTCTGAATTTTTGTGTTTATGTTTATATATTTATTATGTTGCATTCTTATATAAGTTTGGATCACACCAGCAGTCCATAATTGAATCCAACATATACCAATAGATTTTAGTAGAAACAAACATCATCAGATATATCAATGAACTAATGAGAGAATTAACCAAGTTAACATCAAAGTCTTGCATCTTCTTCAAATCATTCATCAGGGAGATGTTCTTGGACTCACATTCCATTGTGCCAAAGATATTGCCGAGCTCATGCCTCAAAAGAAACTCCCTCTTACACAAAAGTCCTCTACATACTAGAAAAATCACATGATCATCTTTAGCATATCTAGATCAATATTGGTTTTCAAAACTTATAACCACCTTCACGGAAATGTGCTTCAATCAGGTTGATCTTGTCTACTCCCTCTGATTACAAAGCCTATCACGAGTCTTCTTGTCACATTGTTCTTCTGGCATTTCCAATGATTTCCACACCTTGGTAGTCTCCATTATGTACCTGCAATCCTCACTAGGAGGCTATGGAAGAACAAGAACAACCAAGCAAGGCAAGAGACTCATAAGGAAATAATCAATAGAAACAATCAAGATAGTACTCTATTTAAAGGACTTGGATCATTTTAGCATAGTCCTGGGGTCGACCAGGTGATTTGTATTATGTTAAAAGGGGTTATTAATCTTTTATCTTCCCTAATATTAAACCTCTATCTTCTCAACTTTGGGCCTTTTTTGGAGCTTAGATTGCCTCCCAAAAATTAATATATTTTACTAGAAATTAGCTCATAGGAAGATCCTAACAACTGAGAATTTATTGAAAAGGGGAATTACTAGACCTCCTTGGTGCACCTTGTCCAAGCACACTGCTAAAAATATATATCATCTCTTCTTAGAATTCTCTTTCATGCTTGAAGTCTAGGAAGTGATATTTTATCAATTGTTGGGAAAATGGGGAAAATGTTACAATGGCCCTTCTGTGGGGAAAAAATTAATGAAGAGAATATGGGAAGTACTACCTAAATATGTATGTTAGAAAATTTGGCTGACGAGAAATCAGGCTATTCTTCAAGATGAAATGGTCGATGTCATCATGATGGTGAGATAAACAATAGGGCTTCTTAGAGAATATTTTCGGAATAAGAAAATAAATGTTGAGGATCATAAGTTAGATGGGGAGGAATTACAATGGATTATATTTTTTTATCCAAAGTGGGTCATAAGGGATAAATATATCTCAATGAAAGTTGGAAAGTAAGATTATCTGAGGAGGAATTTTATCAGTGGCCCTTAGAGTAGAAACATTTATTCTTAATCTTCGACGGAGTAGCAAAAGGAAGCCCAAGGGTGGCACGAGCCAGGGGGTGGGGGTGATGTAATTTTTTTCCCTTAGAATCAAGAAGAACATAGGTATGCTTGGGGTTTATGTCACACTTCCAACAACATAGCTACAAATTATGCCTTATATTAGGGTTTGAGGCAAATTGTGAATGGGAATTTAGGATGTGATTGTTTTTAGTGACTTCTTGAATATAGTTCATCATTTAGATTCAAGATATCTCCCCTCAAATATAAAGTTAAGTTATATTTTCAAGCGGATTTATCAGCTGTATTAGTTTATCCTAAGAAGAAATGTTTCCATGTTCTTAGATTAAACAACTCCAAGGCGTATCACATGGCTAATTTGGGGCCAAGGCTAAATCAAGGTGAACTTTGATGGAAGGGGAAAAAGGGGTATGTCCCCATTCCTTAATGGTTAATCATGAGACTCGGAAATCAAAGCAAAGGAAAAATTCTTCATGGTTTAATGTAACATTGTGATGCTTTTTTAATTTTGGTTTTTGCTAATTTAGTATTGGTGAATGTACAAGTGGATTATTTTAGATATTGTAGCATTTTGTTCAAAAGCTTCAAGGTTAGAATTTTGTAGATGGTCGTTGAAACATACTCCATTTCTACCATGTCCACTCATTTCAATTTGCTTATGTAATCATGTATCTAAATTGAACTTTAGATCGTTGTCTTTTAATATAATAGTTATTCTCAATTCTTGTTTTAAAGAAAAGGTACCACAAACCAAAATTGGTTTTATTGAATGTTAACAATCATATCAACATCAACATCATCAACAACAACATAAAAAAAATCTTGAACAATTTTAGATACAATATGAAAAGAATCTTGAAAAATCATAAACATAAAGTTGCATCTAAAATCAACTTTCCTCTTTAAATAATGATAATAACACATTTTTAACTTTATATTGTTAACTAAGTAATAATCATATATGAATTAAATAAAATTCACAACACATTGTAAACTTATAAAAGAAATAAAATCATCAATCCTTATGAATAACCCAATTATATTAGATATCTTTTTTGTTTTATTCAAATAAATAATAATTATATTAATATAAAATTATTTTTTAATATCAATTGGATGTAGCTTAAATGATGAGGAGAAATATTGTTATTCTTCCCACCTTAATTCAATTCCTGTATTTGATATGCTTAATTCATAATACACATATTGGTGTAAAATTAATTGTAAATAAAGAGAAATTAAATTAATATTTCTCACAGAAATTAATATAGATAAAAAATTTCATATCAAATAATAAACTTTCTATTATGTTAACTACAATATGATATTCCAATTCCTCTAGTATTTAAAAAAAAAATCAATTTTTTTATCATAAACAATTTCTTGCCACCTAATTCCACATCCTTTGTACATTGTCTTGGTAATGTAGCAGAGTGGAAGAGGCTGCAGGAAAGTTTTTTTTACTATCTATTTCCAAGCAATTCTAAGACTGAATCAAATAAACTGCAAACATAATGATTCTATTGTTGTACTATCATTAAGATCGAATCTTATTTCCTAGGCGGATAAAAGTAAGTGGAATGCTTAGAGATCATAGATAAACTGCTCAAATTTGTCCAACTGATGATTTTGGAGAGCAATGTAGATGTTGAGGCCACCGTCGTTTTTTCCATTCGAGAGAAGCAACACAAACTCCACCATGGCATTCGCAATGGGGCCTGCATATACAGGCTTCCCAAATCCAAAATCAACTAGCTGAAATGGTATTTTCCACCATGCAGACAAAAATATCCCTCCTTGTAATGCCGGAATGGCTTTGTATGTCTCACTGAAATCCATGCATGACCGAACATAATCATTTGTGACTCTAGCCACTGCTTCCTGCACTCCCTCCACACAGATGATAATGGCTTCTCCTTCACTGCCCCTGCTGGTTCAATGCAATATGAGCTGAAAACAACATTCCCTGATGCAAATTTTAACATAAATAAATCAGACTTGGATCACCATTGAACCGGATAATAAAATATCAATTGGGTAGGAAATAATTAATAGTTACTTCTTTCAATTTTCTTTGAGTATAGCAGATTTTACATGTTCAATTACCACTAATTTTGTCAACTTCCTTTTTGGTTAGGAATAGATTAAGTGTTTGATATTTTACCCGAGAAATTAAAACAGACATGAGCCTAGGGATTAGTATGTTAAGTAATCAATTTAATTGGTGATAAATGGATAATTGGGTAGATTTAGATTTGAAAAGATCTAATGGGATGGTTAATAATCAGCATTGATAGCTTTTTTGTCCATGGATAATTAAGTAGATTTAGATTTGAAAATATCCCATGAGATAGCTAATAATGGACATCAATGGTTTCTTTGTCAACTGGGTGGTGGTTAAGCAGTGATCCAAGTCCTGTGTATTAGCTTAACAGTACCTCATATCACATCATCTTACAAATAAGTGGTTAACAGTACCTCAGTGATCCAAGTCCTGTGTATTGACTTAGCAGTACCTCATATCACATCATCTTACAAATAAGTTAATAGTACTTCATATCACAACATCTTACAAATAAGTGGTTGTGACCAAATGCAAGTCCTGAGTATTGACAAAATGGTACACAATATCACAGCAGCTTAGCCAAATAGTGGCTTTTTTGTCAATGAAGTTGTGAGTTTCGGTTAAGCAGTGAAGTCATTGGCATGATAAGCAACCCAACAAAGTTTAGTTCTTTCAAAAACTTGAATAATTAGTCGGGACCAAATGCAAGTACTGTGTATTAATGCAGTAGTACTTCATATCACATAAGCTTAGCCAAATAAAAGTGTGCTCACAGCAGCTTAGCCAAACAGAAATGCAAGGATGGCGGTTTGTAATGAAGCACTTTCAAAGGGACTTGGCTAAGCTGCAGTCTGCAAATTTTGCAAATTTGGCAAAGAAGCCACTAGCAAGTTTGACAAAAAAACATTTTCAAAAGGAAAAAGTGATGGCTGCATATCTATGAGAAGAAATGAATTGATTAGCTCAAATCTAAGGTAAAATTCAGTTTGGCGGTCAATGAATCGAACTGCATACTAGTTTAGTTCTAAATATGAAAATATTTAATTGGATTGTTAATAACATCATAACAAGATTTGCCCTGTCTGTGTAGTCTTCGCAGATGTACTCAGCTTGGTTGTGCAATGAGTGGAGTCTGCTGGTTTGGGCAAACTCTTCTCTATTTCGTTAAACTTTGGGAAAACTCTTTTCTATCTGGTTAAACTTTGGCAAAATGGATCAAATTCTGTTACTTGAACCAACTTTAAAATAATTGGACAGAAATTTGACCACTTATTTGTGTGTCAACTTTTATGACAAATTTTTCTCTAATATAAGTTATGCTAGTGTCACTTTTAATATTTACTCTTTGGCTGGCTAAGTTGTTCCAAATCTTTGTCATAGGTCTATAATGATTAAATACACCTTAGATTTATGAAACTCAGCTTGTTGGATGATAACCAACAAAATAAAAGACAAAATAAAAAACAGTCAGAGAGAGAAATTGGAAAACCATGGCTAAACATGTGTATTTATTGAGTTAAAAGACAGACGTGTTGTAACGTTTTTTTTAAACATTTTGATTTAGTCAAATTAAATACAAATAAAAACTAAAAATAAAATAATAAAATTGATAATTATAATTATATTTATAATTATAAATAATAATTAAACCAGTCTAGATCTATCTTAACTCCAGATCTACCAAAAACAATTAAATCTCTTGAGGTGCAAACCTTTTTTAGAGTGAAAAGAGATCCGGAATTAAGTTAGATTTAGGCTGGTTAGTAAAAATCAAAATCCCTTAAAAAAAGAAAAGAAAAGAAAAAGTTGGAGGTAATCTTAAACATAGATGTTACTTGTAACTGATTGGAAGATTAACCTTGGTTGCAAACTTTAAATTAACCAAGAGTAACTTTCTATGAGGTGATTTGGATGAAGCTTTAACTTCTTTGTTATCAGTTGATCAAAAGCTTGTATTGAGATTTAACTCGCCATCCTAGTATAAGAAAACAAAAAGCTTCATAGCTGCTTTGTTATCGGTTGATCAAAAGCTTGTAGTGAGGTTCAACTGACCATTTTGGTATAAGCAAATGAGACTCTGAAAGAACACGTAAAACACTGAAAGTGCATTTCTTCGATTCAGTTAGGAAGTCCCACAAGCGAATTTAGTGTCAAATGGAACCATACAAAAAAAAAAATCATTAACAATTCTTTTACGTGCTTGCAACCATCCATAGCATCAGATCAGTACAAAGCAATGTAGCAATGTGCTCAAGAAAAGGCGGGATTCATTGAACCATTTATGACCTACAGAGTATATGCATACCTGCAAAGCCCTTTGGCAGTGGGGGGTCCATCTTTGAACGAATATCCACAGCGAAAAGCATCTTGGAAGGTACATCAGGAAGCATATCAACGGCCCTGGTATAAGCCTGCCATACCAGAGCTGCAATGGCATCGAATGAAGAACATTTCCTCAGAGTACCATCCTCCATGGCCTTTTTCTTTAGTTTTTCTACCATCTCCCCAGTGAAAGGAAAAACTTTATAGCAATAATCAGGTGGAAGAGACATGTTGCACATTTCTGAGTTTGCTACATTGGCAGTTGTAAAGGAATTTCTCATCTCCTGAGGGATATCACTGAGTTTCAGCCCCTCCAAATGCTCATATTTGATCTCTGGAATATCTCTAGCTTTGAAACATGTCCGGTCCGGGGGAGGATAAGTGATCAATCCCTCTCGCCGTGCTATAGAGGAGAAGTTCATCATGAATTCCATTGCTCCAAACCCATCAAACAGAGCATGGTTCATAGACATTCCCAGCACTACCCCACCACACTTAATCTGGTTACCTGCTTGCCAATAAAAAATAAATAAACAGCTCAACTACTCTCTGTAAAGTTAACAGAACGAAAGCACATCATTATATTAGGTAATAAATAAAAAGATTTGATGTTCTGTATCAAAAACCTTAACTTGTCTATCTGGAAACGACTAACACTAAAAACTATGTTGTGATAAATGCACAAAGTGGACAATACCAACACCTTCTAATCAGCCAAGAGATATATGGATAGGGTTTCCCCTCTCATTAGGGCACGCAGGATTGAATTGGACTAATCAGCTTTTAGCATTCATTATTTACTAGGAGGGCCTTTACCAGTCGTCCTTTATCAATGTAAAGCAATTTGGAGATTGTCCAAGGTCAATAAGACCATTCATTGTTACGCTAGAAAAGCCATGAAGAATCTGAACACATAATAAGTATGGAGATTCATTTTATCCTTGATTCTCATTGGAAAAATATTATGTATGTGCATGTGTTTGGTATTATAGTCAGTATTGAATATATTCAATATCAACTAGACATACTCCCAAGGGTTAGTTCAAGTAGTTGAACCATCAGTCCAAGGCATGTTGCCTATAGGAAAGTCATAGGTCACAAGTTCAAATCCAAATGAGTCCTTTGGAATGGAGAAGAGGAAAAGTCAACAATGGTGCACTTGCATAAAAAAACAAACACACACTATTAGACAAACAGATGAAAGAACAAAACACTATTAAACTGAAAAAGAGTTTAGCTGCTGTAAAAAAACTTGCTAATGAGCTCTGGAGAGCAGTTGAAACCAGACTTCTTCTCTAGAAGATGGTTTCTGAGTTAAGAAACTGAGTTAAATGCAAAAGTTGAAAAGATGACATTCTGAAAAATACAATACCATAATTTTTTATGACAGTCCTACAAGAGAAGGCAAGGACATCGTACGATTAGACGCTACGAGACTAGCAAAGAACAATCATCATGTATCGTAAGCAGTTGCCAAGGAGTGTGCCAAAAAATTTGAGTGAATGATTACATGGAATTTCAAACAAATGACTATCCACTCATTAACAGAGGAAACAAATTTCCTGGCATGCATCTATCACTCTAGTAAAAGTCACACAAATAGACGAGGTAGTGAAACAAGAATACAACTGATGGACAGACAATGGTTGGATGGCAAAATTAGACACAAACAACATAAATTACTAGATTGTCCTGCTTGCGAACACTTATCAGCCCAGCCATATACAATATACAAAATATGATTACACTAAGAGAAGATTGTACCTTATAACAAAAGTCACAGAGCTAATTGCTGCAACGTCTACACACACATGATAAACATGCCTAACTAGATCCAGGTGTCAATCAAAACAGGAGTTACAATACAAAACATACACATTCCTTGCAGATTGAAAGCTGATGTGACAAGGTTACGACGAGCATCCTACGTTGCAGAATCTACATCGCAACAAAGGATGCATTGCACGAGATCACCGCAAACAGATATGACGCAAATCTAACACGAAGGAATCAAAATGG
Source organism: Pinus albicaulis (assembly GCA_034641835.2). NCBI lineage: Eukaryota > Viridiplantae > Streptophyta > Pinopsida > Pinales > Pinaceae > Pinus > Pinus albicaulis. The sequence goes on along the minus strand of JAXQQM020087961.1, from coordinate 128,714 downwards.
TCCGATAGACCAATAGGAGTCTAAATGGACAAAAGAACATTCAACAATTGACTCACTATTGAAGAACTGGCAGAGGTCTGCCAAAGCCATCTAAATTGGACTTTAATTCTTAAATGCCATACGTCTCATGAGTCATGACTGGTCTATAGAACAATATGGTCCTGGTCATGAGAGGAAGTCATGAATTGGGTCCTATGAACCAACCATGGTCTGGTCATGGGTTGGTCCTATAGACTAGGTGGTCCTAAAGCCATTACAGGGGCGTGGTGCTAACAACTGGTCACAGCTGATGCTCACAGAGTCCTAAGCCTTTGTGCCCTCTAGGCAGGTTTCATTCACGCCATTCACATATCATGAGTTTCAGAGCGATTCTATGTCTTTGAAGTCACTGAGTTGCATTCCGCAACTGGCGTTCGTGGTCCTAAAGCGTCAACAGGGCAGTGATTCAACAAGTGATTCACTAATGAGGTTGACGGAATGCTAAGCCATCCAAATGGGTTCCAGTCTTGCTGCTAATGTGTCATGACTTTTCAGGGAGTTGTAAAGGTGTCGCGAATTTCAAAGGGTTTCTCAAAGGAACCATATCTCGTGAATTTCAAGGGAATAATAATTAACCCCCGGGACCTGGCAACAGCATGGGAGCATGTACAGCAAAGATTCAAAAAGAGACTAAGACATGAAAAACACCTACTCAATTGAATATTTATTCTTATCCAGGACTACAAATAAGCCTAATTACCTGCATCATCAACAGAGGAGGATTAACCCCAAAGCTTCCTAGCATGAACTCCTTGGAGCACCAGACTTCTGAAAAACAGTTTGAAAAAAGTGACATCACCCCAGGTCAGATAATGTCAGATTACAATTGGCTGCTGCAAACAGAGCACCAGCTCTATTACACTCAATTTCCAACCTCTCTTTCTCTCAGATTCAATTTCATTCTTCCTGCCATGAAATGATAGGGCACTAGCACCTTCCCAAGGGCTTTCCCTAGTCGTCCCACAACATCAGCAGCAGCAGCATTCTTGACATCCTCTCCATTTAGGTGTGTAAAAATAGACAGTATCCACAACATAAAGCAACTGCCGAGTCGATATTCAATGGAAGAGAAACATTCCTCAGTGGGTTCAACTGGTACAATCATCTCAGGCTCCTCCACCTCCACATCTAAGTGAGTTATCAAGGATGACTCAGCTGCTGCTAAAGAGCCCATTCTGCTCAATCAACTTCTAACTCAAAACTCTGCTAGAAATCCTGCCAAAGGAAATTGATATATAATATTGCACTCAAGCAGAGTGGGTGTTTGCATGAAGGATACTGTGCATGTCAGTCCCTCTTAACTTCTCAGTCCAAGCTTGCTCTTAGTTGGGCGTCGTGGAGGATGTTGTGAGACACGTTCCACAGGACGGAGAGGATGCGATGGGCTTGACTAAGGAATGTGAGGACATTGTAATTTTCCGCAAATACATATATATGTCCAGTACCAAGTAATTCATTTTTTTGACCTTTCTAGCCATATGCAGGGAAATTTGACTGACTTATAATAATTTCTGTATCTGATCTCAGCTAGGTTTTTTTAACGAGATAGTCAAACGTTATTTTCTATTTTTTCCCAAATTTAAAAACGGAATCAGAAATATGTTAACAAAATCAAAATCACAATAGATTTATCTTAAATATTTATTTTAATATCCTCTGATTTAATATGAATTTAGAAAGATTAATTCTTTTATATTTAAATCACTCTGATTTAATATGAATTTAGAAAGATTAATTCTAACTTTTATCTGTGAATTGGATTATGAATTTAGAAGAATGAAATTTAATCTTAAATATAAATTTCTTTAAAATGCAAATATAATGTATACTTTTTCATTTCATTTAAATTATATTTTTAGAATATATAAACAACGTTTTGATTAGCCTCCAGGCTCAATTATAATACATTATCTTTGATATCTGTATATACTATATATATATGGGAGTGGTACCTTGTAACTTGCTATGGTATCATTCATCGATTTGTTTCTATATATTTTCTAAGTCATATTCATGTTCTTCTGAAATGCAGATGATTACTCTTTTGTGTATCGCAGAAGACAGTAATGGATGACAAACTCCATCAATGTTATTCTGTTTTCTTCTGAAGTCTGGTACTCTCCACAGTGATTGAATGAACAACCGCTGGGCTTGGGGAATTCAGGAAAACCGATTACCAGAGAGAGCAGAAGAAGTGGGTGAGAGTAATCTGATTTTAGGATAGTGTTATCAATCTCAAATAACTTTATGGTAGATTTTAAGTTTGAAATATGTTAAATTTAAATTTATTTATGGTAGATTTTAAGTTTGAAATATGTTAAATTTAAATTTATTTTAATTATGGTTGATAAATGTTTGTGTTTACACATTTCTACGAGTTATTTTTTGGATTTTTTTTATCTTGGTGAATAAATATTTTTATTGATTATTATAATAATTTAAGTTACAAAGTATTTATGGGAGAGCTGCTCTATGGCCCCAAGTTAAAGCCACAAAGTATTTATGGGGCCTAGGATGTATGCTAAACAATTGACTTAAGCTTGTTTTTACTCTAATAGGGATTCAGTTAGCCAAAGAAAAATAGGTAATTTCTCTCACTGTTTTGGGAGACTCCCTCATTCTTATTCAGCATTTGATGAAAGGATACTCTCCAAATTAGAAAGTATTGAAGATTTAGGAAAACAACAAAATGACTCTCCTTAATAACATGCTTCCATGTTCTATGTAATCTCAATAAAGATGTGGACTTATGTGCTAATTAATGGTGTAAATTATAATTGGGAGATTTAAAAATAAATGGTCAAATCATGTCTTCTCCTATTCCTTAGAGCTAAATGGATTGGCATTGCACAATCATGAAGTGATTTCATTATCAACCAATTAAAGTATGGTGTGCAAAATAGTCATTTTGTAAACTATATGCCTACACAAACCCAATTTTTAAATACCCAATACAGTTCCTCTCAAAACAATTGTAGTTTTGTGAGATAAGAGAACTCGGGAAATTTTTTTAAAGATATAGATATATACCACTTAATGTATTCATGTGTGATCCATACTCAAACTTACATATAAATACAAAATTCTCATTCTAATATATATATATATATATATATATATATATATATATATATATATATATATATATATATATATATCCATATATATATATATATATATATATATATATATATATATATATATATTACATACATAAATATTATCTTTATATATTATCAAATTATATATATATATAATTAATGTAAAATAAATATATAATTATAAAACCATAAACCTACTTTATACTCTCCCTTTCAAAATTATCATATATATATATAATTATTAAATTTAAAAAGTAAAATAAATTTATAATTATAAACCATAAACCTACTTTTTACTCTCCTTCAAAATATATATATATATATATATATATATATATATATACTACTAGACTGACCTAGATGGTCTATCGACGTAATATATTAATTAAGATTATTTAACATTTTATTTCTATACTAAAAAAGAAGAGAAAAGTGCTTTCGAATAACCATAGTTTTGCTAAGTTAAAAGGTAAAGAAGGTTGGTAGCGTGATAAATATTTTTGAAAATTAGATAGAATGTGAGTATAAGATGGACATTTTAAGAGTATTTTCATCTTCAACCTTCCTATGATCTCATAGGTGACAAAATATTTCTTCCCATGGTGTTTTCAACCCATTGATGCCCAATTTCACTTTAAACTCATGAGAAATTGGTTTTAATCTTGGAAATGATGATTTTTCTTCATAACACTAGTCGAGACAGACGAGATGATTTTAGTTTTCCGATTGGGGTTGATCAGCTATTTCATAATATCATAGTTTCGGTAACTTCTTAAATTTGGAAGAAATAATATTCTTAATCATATGCACGATGTTCTCTCCTCTATTTCCCCAAATGGGCTACAACATTGGACATCTTATACTACCTTTGCTTGATTCAAAGGTGGGGAGTTTCTGGATGATTAGAAGCAACTTTTAAGAAAACCTCTTGGCATCCATGTTGTATAGCTTCTTCTTTTGTACATAAGATACCTAGTCATAGTCATGTTTTCGATGGGGAAATACTTGCTTCATTAATAGGATAGGGCATGGAGTACTTTCTTTAATCTTGGTATTGTTGGGTATAAACTACTTTTTGGATTTTTTCAATCTTCTCCCATGATTCATTGGAGATCTTGCCAACTAAACCTCACATTCATGTAAATTAACAAGGAAGACAAGAGTCTAAAATAGGAGCTTCTTTTTATCCCAAATGCAGATCTCGGACTTACACTTTTTCAACCCCATATTAAGCTTACAACCTCCATTTATCCTTTTTTTCAATACTATAATTTCAATTGAGACTTATGAAGACGTCATTCCAAGATATTTATATGAAGGGACTCACTAAGAATTTTTGCATAAATGAAAAGTATCGTAGTGATATTTTAGAATTTAATTAATCATGAATTTTGTTTTGTCTATATTTATAGTCATACCCATCTTAGAGGAGAAAAGATGGAGGATTCTGAGCTACTTTCGAAGATCGTAATGGTTCCTTTCCAAAAGAACATTTAATTTTAAGATATATTTTCTTGAGGGTTAGATCAATTGGTCAAGACCCTGTTGTTAAGGCACCTCTACTACTTGAGAGATTACGGGTTCAGTTATCTCGACACTCTCAAGTTCAAGCTTCGTGGTTGAGCCAACATGAAGTGATCCTTACAGATAGATTTGTCTTATGCAAATTTTATGTGGATGTAGTGGTCACCAATCTCCGGAGATCATAAACCACATAAAACAACCATATATATATATATATCCTTTATCTAGATTATATGATGAAAAATGTTTATAATGGTATAATCCATTTAGTTGTCTCTATGGGCCATAGGAAACCTATATAAAACCATCTTCTTTCGCTAACACTAGTCATGGTACCATTAAATCAAAGTTAATTAGAACAATAACTTATCCTCATTCTCGCCATGTGGAAAAACCTTCTGTCAACCAATAACAACCTTTATGTAGATATTGTGCAAGCAAACTTTCACTCATATTAAATGGTTTCAAACCAAAACCATTTTAATAATTATATTAATATAATTTGAATTATATATATATATATATATATATATATATATATATATATTAAATAATATTTAATTAGATTTTCATTCATATTAAATTGTTTTTTATTTTTAAATAGCTAGTTTTTACGAATGTCATTTTCTACTAATATCATCGAAGTCAGTATCTTTGTTTGGTATCATAATACTTATAGATATTCATAGCATTTTTTTCAACCATAATTGTGACACTCTTTGTCATAATAGCTAATGGTAAGAGCTTCTAATGAGAAAAGAATCAACATAAAGGTTTTGATGAGTTGAAATGGAAAATCAGTCAAGCACCAATTTTTGCATTGTGTAACTTGTACAAGCCTTTTAAAGTGGAGACTACTACAAGTGGATATGTTGTGGAAGTGGTTTGTGGAGCTAGTATGATATAATTTTGAAACTTTCATGGGGAAGTGGATATGTTGTCGAAGTGGTTTGGGGAGCTAGTATGCTATAATTTTGAAAATTTCATGGGGAAGTCATAAACTACCTTTCATATGATAAGGAAATCTAAGCCCTAGTTCAATTTGTGAAGAATTTGAAGCACTATCTTGTGGGAAAGGAAACCATTATCCACACTAACCATTAACCAGTACAATTTTTGTAATCCCAGAATAACCTTTAGCAAACCAAGCACTGCAAGTGGATGGGATTTTTGCAAGAATGTAATCTAGTCATAAAATACAAAAAGGGAAACCATACTAAGTTGGTAGACATGCTTTCAACTCCATCAACATCCAAAATTATAAATTTGGGGTATCTTATGCACATGGATCGTTTTACCCATGATGCATAAAAAGAGGCATGTACAAAATATTGTGACATTAAAGAGTTGTTTCAACAATTATAGACCCAAATATTTTGTAGAAGCAAGTGATGGTAATGTGGACTATCATCTATATAATGGGTTTCTCTAGAAGCTAAATGAACTATGTGTTCCTTATAAATATGAAAGATTGTAGCTTACCAAAGAGGCTCACACTTCCAAGGTTTGGGGAGCTAGTATGCTATAATTTTGAAAATTTCATGGGGAAGTCATAAAATACCTTTCATATGATAAGGAAATATAAGCCCTAGTTCAATTTGTGAAGAATTTGAAGCACTATCTTATGGAAAAGGAAGCCATTATCCACACTAACCACTAACCAGTACAATTTTTGTAATCCCAGAGTAACCTTTAGCAAACCAAGCGCTGCAAGTGGATGGGATTTTTGCAAGAGTGTAATCTAGTCATAAAATACAAAAAGGGAAGCCCTACTAAGTTGGCAGACATGCTTTCAACTCCATCAACATCCAAAATTATAAATTTGGGGTATCTTATGCACATGGATCGTTTTACCCATGATGCATAAAAAGAGGCATGTACAAAATATTGTGACATTAAAGAGTTGTTTCAACAATTATAGACCCAAATATTTTGTATAAGCAAGTGATGGTAATGTTGACTATCATCTCTATAATGGGTTGCTCTAGAAGCTAAATGAACTATGTGTTCCTTATAAATATGAAACATTGTAGCTTACCAAAGAGGCTCACACTTCCAAGGTTGAAAAACATTTATGTGTTGGGAAGATAGGTTCCAACTTACAAAAAATGTGTAGTGGCCTAAAATGCAAGAAAATGTAGCTTAGTACAGGTCCGAGCTAATATCCACCAGGTACGAGGGTGATATTGTGGCTGCCTGAAGGTGTTCGAGGTATGTTTGACTGTCTGTAGCTGCCTCAGTTATCAATCATCTGATTTATAACCCAAAACCATTCCAGATTCATCCGTGGACCTTTTTTCTTTTTGATTGTTATGCTCCCTCTCTTTGATGTCTTCAAGTTCACGAGTTGTGAACTGTATTACTCATTTCTGTAATGGATGATCAAATTAGATGATAGAGAAATGAAGTGGCTCACTGTATTTATAGTGGTTTAGGCATGGATAGTGATATCCCAAGGTAGGCTGCATGAGAGCTTAGGACAGGTCGGATCCAGGACAAAATTAATTTCGTAACCTGAAAAATTCATATCTCCCAAACCGCTTGGAGTTTCCAGCCAAGTAAGAGCTCATATGAAAGTTAAAATTATGCTTTAAATGATGGTGAAGGTTTCATAGAAATTTTTTGCCTCCAAGGTAGTGAAAAATAATTTTCAATGTGACAGGTCATTTACAGGTGTAGAAATAGAGGTAGGGCAGAGTGTAGGATTTTTCATGTAGTCTTCCATTGTCCAAATGATCACCTTAAGCATGGTCATTCATCATCATCTAGCATCCTATTTCCATCAAGGACAACCTTGCTTAACAATCTCCCCCTTTGTCATTGGATGGCAATATTATTTTTCTTCTCCCCCTTTGACATCAATGGAAACTGGGTGTCAATGTGCTCCCTCTGCCATGTTTCTCCCCCTATCATGTTGCTCTCCTTGACATGCTGCTTGTTTTATTGTGGTGCAAGAGAAATGACCCCCATCTTTTGGCAAAGATACTTAAATGGTTCTCGTGGAAGGGGTCTTGTAAAGATATCTGCAATTTTCTCTTTTGTATTGACGTATTCCAACTTGATATTTTGTTCAGCAACTTGTTCACAGAGAAAGTGGTATTTGATTGGAATATGTTTGGTCTTTGAGTGCATTACTGGATTCTTTGAAAGACTAATGGCGCTAGTGTTGTCACAAAAAATAGTGATTGGTTGCTTAGTTTCTATGTTGCCATCTTTCAAGGCTTCCTTCATCCATAGTATTTGTGTACAACAATCAGCAGTATATATATATTCAGCTTCAGCTGTAGAAAGGGATATAGATGATTTCTTTTTTCTAAGCCAAGATACAAGACAATATCCCATAAAGAATGCATTTCCACTGGTACTTTTTTGATCATCCACATTTCTGGCCCAATCAACATCAGAGTAAGCTGTCACAATAAGAGTTGAACTCTTAGGATACCAAAGACCAAAATCAGTCGTTCTTTTCAGATAACGGAGAATTCTTTTCACAGTTGCTAGATGGGATTGTTTAGGACTTGACTGAAATCTTGCTACCATTCCTACAGCTTGCATAATATCTGGTATTATAGCAGTGAAGTATAGGAGAGCTCCAGTTATTTACCTGTAAAGAGTTGCATCTATGAGAGGGGTGTCATCATCTTTACTTAATTTACAATCGGTGGTCATTGGTGTGCTCATTGGTGCACAATCTTCCATCCCATATCTTAAAAGCATGTCTTTCAGATATTTTGCTTGAGATATAAACATGCCTACAAAGGTTTGATATATTTGCAGCCCAAGAAAGTAAGACAGCTCACCAATCATTGACATTTCGAATCTTTTGGACATATTTAGAGCAAATTCATGACTCATCTCATCATCATTTCTAGCAAATATTAGATCATCAACGTATACAAGAGTGATCAAAATTTTTTCTTTGTCCATCTTCATGTAGAGATTGCTACCTCCTACTCCCTTTTTGAAACCTTCTTATAGCAGATAGTGATCCAACTTTGCATACCATGCTCTGGGGCTTGTTTTAATCCATACAAGGCCTTTTTTACCTTGCATACAAAGTCCTTCCCTTCGACAAGATCAAATCCTTTTGGTTGCTCCATGTAAACTTCTCCCTTGAGATCTCCATTCAGGAATGTTGATTTTACATCCATTTGATAAACCTTGAATCCTTTTGAGCAAGTAAACGCCAAAAAAATTCTTATAGATTCCAATCGAGCTACTGGCACAAAGGTTTCTTCGAAGTCAATTCCTTCAATTTGTGAGTATCCCTTGCAGAAAAGTCTGGCTTTATTTCTGATGATTTGTCCATCCTCATTCATCTTGTTTTTGAATACCCATTTTGTTCCAATTATATTTTTATCTTTTGGGCGAGGTACCAACTCCCAGGTCTCATTCTTTTTTATTTGAGACATTTCTTCTTCCATGGCCTTTATCTAATAAGGATATTTTCTTGCTTGAGAAAATTTTTCAGGTTCTATTAAAGATAATAGAGCAACATCATCTTTTCTTGGAGTTTTTGTCATCCTTCTTTGAGTTTGAATTCCTTCATCTATATTCCCGATAACCTGTTCTTCCGGATGATGTTTTTGAATGAATTTGATCTTAGAAGGAGTTTTTGAAGGTTTACTTTGAGGTTCTCCATCCTCCTCTTCTTTTTCAAGTTATTCTTCTTCACTTTCTTCAAGGAAAGGCTCAACTTCATGATCTTCAATTCTCTTTTCTGGAAGGCCTTCATCAATATTCACATCAATTATTTCCACTATTCTCCGTAGACAATTGTTGTAACATTTGTAAGCTTTGCTTCTTGTGGAGTATCCAAGAAATATTCCTTCGTCAACCCTAGAATCAAATTTTCCTGGTGACTCAACATATATTTTTATGAAGTATTTTCTTCCAAAAATCCTGAAATATTTTACTGAAGCAGGTCTTCCTTTCCATAATTCATAAGGATTTTTTTCATTATTTGGTCTTAGTTGAGTTTGATTTAAGGTATAAATTGTCATCCCAACTGCTTCTCTCCAAAATTTTGGTTGCAAATCAGCTACTAGTAGCATTGTCCTTGCCATTTCTTGAACGTTTCGGTTCCTTCTTTCAACTACTCCATTTTTCTTGGGAGTCCTAGCCGCAGAGAGTTCTCTTTCGATTCCATGCTCTTTACAGAATTCATCAAATTATTTTGAGGTGAATTCTCCTCCTCTATCCGTTCTAAGACATTTAATCTTAGAGTCTTTCTCATTTTCAATGAGAGCTTTAAGATTCTTAAAACATTCAAATGATTCAGATTTATATTTTATGAAATATACCCACATCATTCTAGTATAGTCATCAACAAATAGAGAAAATTACCTTTCACCTTGAAGAGCTGGAGTTCTAGTTGGCCCACATAAATCTGCATGAATGATCTCCAGAGGTTCTGATGTTGAGAACTCCTTAGGTTTGTGGCTAGTTATGGTTTGCTTTCCATGTTGGCATGGGCCACATACAACTTGATTTGGCTTGCACATTTTTGGAATGTCCCTTACTACATCAATTTTGCTGATGTTGACCAGGTTATCAAAATTTGTATGCCCCAATCGCTTATGCCATAACCAACTTTCATCTGTTTGACTTATGTAACATTTATCTCCTTGGATTTTACTGAGAATGTAAACATTATCTAGTGTTCTTACTCCTTTCGCCACAAGTTCTCCTGAGGATGAGTCTCTTATTTCACAATTTTTAGTACTAAAGACAACATTATGTCCTTGGTCACAAATTTGGCTAACACTCAAGAGATTGTGTTTGAGCCCTTCTACCAGCAAGGTATTTTGAGCCTTTCCTTGTCCACTGATAAGGGTAGCAGTTCCTTTTCCAGTGATTTTAGCAGATCCACTTCCAAAGGATACATTTCCATTTTTCTTGTTCAGTGAGATAAACTTCTTTTGGTCACCTGTCATATGTCTTCAGCATCCACTATCAACGAACCAACGGTTTTCTTCACTATGAGCACATAGGGCTAGGCCACATTTATCAGTTTTGAGATTTACGCTTTTAACTTTCTCTTCTTTGGGAGGGAAATTTTGTTCATTATGATCATAATTATTACATAATGAGCAAGAAAAAATCAAACTTAGCCAAAGGATCAAAGGAATTGTAAGTTTTTATTTGTCCTTGCTCTTTAGGACCACGTAGTTTGTTTGTTTGTTCTTTCAATCTTGGTGCTTCATTCTTATGAGCCTTGCAATGCTTAGCTTGATGCCCAAAGTTTTTACAATAGTAACAATACCCAAGAAAAATTGTTTGGTACCTGTTGTAATAGCCATAGCTTAAACCAACATTCTTCCTTGGAGTTTCTCTTTCTTCAATTCTTGGTTTTGAGATGGGGCTTTGTTCTTGACAAGATGTATTTTCTTCTTTTGGATGGCAAGAGAGTATGTCGGCATATCTCCTTGCATTATTCTTTGTGCTTGATGATTCTCATTTGAAACCAATTCCAAATTTGTCATGTTGATATTTTTGAGTATTAAGAATGTTATCAAGTGCTAGAGAGCTTTGCCAACTCCTTTTGACTTGCTTCAATTCCTTTCTTAGAGATATTATTTCAGCTTCACGTTTTTCACAGATATCATCCTTCTCTTTTAGCTTATTGTTTAAGAAGTGTTCCCTTATTTTTGCTTCCTCTTTTTCTATTTTGAGAGAAATTATCTTCTTTCGTAGATTCTCATTTTCTTCAATGGCACTCATTAGTAATCTATCCATGTTTTCTTCATCTTCCAGTTCTAAATCATCATCATTTGTAAATGCCATGAATAACGTTTCTTTGCTTCCAACATAGTTACCTTCCTCATCTGATTCATCATCACTTTCTTTGTGATGAAGCATATTTCTAGTTGATTTCCTTTTTATGACTACAAATTCATCTTCATCAGAATCATCCTGTTTGGAGAGGAATTTCTTCTTATTAAACCCTTTCTTTTTGTACATCATCCTTTTAGAGTCCTCTTCATCATCACTATCATGTTTATGAGGACATTTTACATAATGACCTATTCTTCCACATTTGAAACAAATAAGAGGGTACTTACCTTTTAGCTTATATCCCTTCTTAATTCTTCGTACAAATTGAGCTAATTCGGTTTCAGCATCAGATTCATCGCTGCTGCAATTCCATCCTTTTCCTCTTTTTGTTGATTTTGAGGCTTTGAATGTTGCTTCTTTGAAATTTGGACTTCCTTTCCTCATCTCATGGGCAATGAGAATTCCATGAAGTTCATCCATCTTGAGAGTATCTAGGTCCTTCATTTCTTCTATGGCACCTACTTTGGAGTCAAATTTGTCAGGAAGCGATCTCAGGATTTTTTGAACAATAGTGCTTTCTTCAATATTTTCTCCTAGCCCTTTAAGAGAGTTAACCACTTCATCTACTCGGAGGGAGTATGAAGCAATATCTTCTTCATCATCCATTTTCAGACTCTTGAATTGTCTTATATAGGTTTGAAGCTTTGCCTTCTTAACTTTGGAGTCCTCATCATATAGGGAAACAAGCTTATCCCATACTTCTTTGGCTGAGTCACAATTCATGACTTTCGTGAATTCAGAATCGGTAATTCCACTAGTGATGGAATTTAAAGCTTTGGCATTAGAAATGTAGGCTTGTATTTCATCTGGATCAGTTGGAAGACTGGAGGGAGCTTTCTACCCATCCAAAACAGAGTGACATACTTCAGGATCAAGAGATATTAGATAGTAGGACATCCTCTTTTTCCAAAAACCAAAATTTGTTTCATCAAAGATAGGAAGCTTCCATGTTGCTTTTATGTTCTTCATTGTGCCTAAGAATCCTTCTTCCAGTTGTTAGGCTGATAATGAAGAAGCTGGCTCTGATACCAATTGTCAAAAATACTGAGAGGGGGGTGAATCAGTATTTCTTTTCAATTGTTAATTTTTGTCAGTTAGATTCTTCACAACTAAAACATAGAGGTGAATAATAATAATATTTTTAAGGATTAATAAAAACTTCGATCATTTTTCAAATAATTGAGTACAATAGATATGTGAGGGCACCAACCCTTCAATGAATTAGACACCAACTTGTTGCTAAGCACTAACTTGGACTTTGATGAGGCTACGACCTCTAGGGCTTCGACCTTATCTTCTTCAAGGCACCAACCTTGTGTTTAGGAGCTCCTACTCCAGGGACACCAATCCCTCTTCACTTATTTATTGGATTATTGATTCAAAGATGCCCCATTGCATCAATCCACACAATACTGCACCATCTATTCTGCATCACGCTTCTTTATCAATTCTGCACCACAGTTTGCACCAAGAGTTCTCCACCACACTACACTATTCATCTAGCAATAAACATTATTAATTCTGCATCATTATTCATCACCATGCTGCACCAATAGTCCTGCACCACACTGCACCAACACTAATGCTCTTGCAACAACCCTTCAATACCAAATCCTTCAAAAACTACCACAGTTCCTTCAATACCACAGCTACTTCGGCTTCCTTCAACACTTCACTAAACTGTTACAGAGGTTCGAGCTTCTGAAATTTCTACAGGAGTAAACTTGAGATGATAATTCCAAACCCAGCAAGAGATGGCAAGTCCGAGGTGTATACAGTCCTAAAAAAAATATGAGCCTGTGGCCTCAACTGTGACCGTTGTCCATAAAAATTAATTTATGTTCAGGAATCTAAGCTAATATTCACCAGGTCCGAGGGTAGTATTGTGCCTTCTTGGAGGTGTCTGAGGTATCTTTTACTGTCTGTCTCCACAAAAAAATAGCCCTATACGAATCACAAAAATTATGTACAAGTCCGAGCTAATATCCACTAGGTCCGAGGGTAATATTGTGGCTGCATGAAGGTGTTCGAGGTATGTTTGACTATCTGTAACTGCCTCAGTTATCAATCATCTGATTTATAACCCAAAACCATTATAGATTCATCCGTAGACCTTTTTTATTTTTGATTCTTATGCTCCCTCTCTTCGGTGTCTTCAAGTTCACGAGTTGTGAACTGTATTAATCTTTTCTGTAATGGATGATCGAATTAAATGATAGAGAAATGAAGCGACTCATTGTATTTATAGTGGTTTAGGCGTGGACAATGATAAAGCACCCACAAAATCTTAATAGGGATGGGGGTTTAGAAGTAAGCAGGAGTTGGATCCCTTTACTCACTCAAGAACCCTTAACTTACAACCTTGGCTAGACTGTTTTCCTTCATCTTCTTCCCTTTTACTCCATTAATCCTCTCCCTCCTTCCCTCTCCCTCACATTCATTCCCCCTCTATATTCTTTTCACTGATCTAGCCCTTTCCCTTATTCCTTCCATCCCATCCTTAAAACTCCTTAACTAATAACTAGAATAATTCATCCTTATAATAATATAATACTAATACCCTATCTCAATATTAAAGTTAATGGTTTTAATAAAAACTATTAACTTTATTCTTTAAATTAATAATATTGTAGAACCTATTTTAACATTAACAACATGAAATTGTAATAATTAACCCTAACTTTAACATTATTAATCCTTATAATAAAACTTTGTTATCAACATTAATAACTAATTCTTATATCAATAAATATTAGTTTTAACTTTATTAATTATAATTATTATTAATCTAAAAAGTTAATAATAAGAATTATTAACTGTGTTATTATTATTAATTAAACTTTATTATTATTAGTATTAAATTAATAATAATAATAATTAAATTTATCCTTAATGATAATTATCCTTAAAAACAATCACAATATGAATTATTAATCGTTATTATTAATAATATCAGTTACTTATTCTGTTTATAAATTCTCATATCTTCATGTAATTAATTTCAAGGTTAACCGGTAGGCTCTTTCACTTTTCTTATCCTTCCATCCCATATTTATTATCCTTTATCCTTGCTCTTCTTTGTGGATTTGTCCTGACGATGAGTCCTGTTATAGACTCGAAACATCGACTCAAAAATGACTACTATGGATTATATTTTGGATACTCAAGCTCAAGATTCTTACCATATAAATATTCAAACTCTCAAGGCTCACACCTCCAATATTGAAGGACATTTAGTGTTGGGATGATATTTTCCAACTTACAAAGGTATGTGTATTGGTTTATAATCCAAGAAATGAAGCTCACTATATTAGATGATGTATACTTCATTGTACTAGCAAGCACAATAATAGAAAGAAAGGTTTATACCATATATTACCTATACCTACTCAACCTTGGAAAAGCATTTTGATATATCTTTGGGTGGTTTTCCAACAACAAATAAGGGACATGACTAGTGATTTGTGCATTGATTGATAAACAAGATGTGTATTCTTATGCCTTGGTAAAATATCATCAAAGGATAAGAAGCGGCATACACATTCTTTGAACATGCTAGGTGCATTTTGGGATACTAAGGAGTATCATCTTAGATAGGGATACCAAGTTTCTCAATTCTTTTTAGACTACACTTTGGAGCAATGTGGACATTAAGTTTAAGAGATCTACAACTTCCCATTCACAAATAGAGGGGAAAATAGAAGTAGTCAATAGGAAATTTATTCAACTTTTTAGGGGTTAGAATCAGAAGCATTTAATGACCTTTGGTGAACATCTCATTTGCACTCAACACTCTTATAATAGATTAGTCCATACTTCTAAAAATAAGCCCCCTTTTGAAACTTGCTTTAGGTGCTTGTCACCTTTTCCCTTGGATTTTGTATATGAACAATAAGGAGAAGGCATCCAACATCCTTCACTCCATAGCCATTTACCAGGATTTTCTTCCAAGGAGTAAAAAATGGCATCGTTCATATTTTCCACCCATTTGAATGGACTTTTCATTCTCTCCTAGACCAAATAAACAAAGGCTTGCAACCCAATATAATACTAACTAAAACCTAACCTCATGGTCTAAATTCACAAAGAACATAGTATTTCTAAGGAAAAAACATAAGAAGGATTTAAATCCTTTTTATCTTAGAATAGGAATACATTTCAACTAATCAAATCACACATTAGTCTAAATAGGGATACCCACAGTTGGCCTTGTAAAGGAATTCACATTCATTTCAAATTCCATACAATCACACTTCAAGCCATTCGAAAGACTTTCCACTAGTTGAGGAGTCATTCAATGAACTCTTTAGCACTTTATGTCATATATTTTACAAGGACTTTTTCCTTTGAGTCTTCTTTTTATAGTCAAGGTTTTAACTCTTGCATCTAGATCCACATCATCAATAAGACCCTCTAATCATAAAAAACATATTCAAAGCTTCTCTAGTCTCTCTAGAGAAGATCAAATTCCCTTGTTTGAGACCAGATAAGAGTATTTCACAACCAACTAGCCATCTTAGTTGTCCAAGAAGTTTATGGGTTAATATCCCTGATCTTCTTAGTAATAACATCTTACTTGACAAGAGGCCTATTACAGCTATAAACATTAAAAAAATAGAAGTAAGAATTTATCAGTGGCATGCTTATGTGACCCATTTGATTGATGCCCATAATCATAAACACACATTTAGGAGATCACATTAAATGTCAACAAGCAAACATGTGAATACTACACAGACATCATAGCTAAATGTACCAATTCATGCCATGATTACAAATCGCATAGACCAAGATGTCCATTTAGTAGGAACACACACACACACACACACAAAAAACAAATATATACACCTAATGTATCTACATCATTTCTATTTCATTGAATATGATTTATGGTGTAGATTTAAAGTCTAAAAAGAACACTAATTTGATCAACTGGTCAATAGTTGCCTACAACTGATGAAGGGTGAGTCATGTTCCACTCCACCATAGGCTCAATTGTCTATTCTATCTAATCCAGATCATGAAGCCATGGGGGAAGTTCTCAGCTAGACATTAAAGAGTAGAGTCATGAAGGTCATTCTCCTTCATCAAATAAAACATCAATTCTTTTAACATCCCATTAAGCCCAAAGCTTGCCCAAATGATTTGGGTGGTTTCTCAATTGTCTACATAATAAGAACCAAATGGGGGGATTTCTCTCTTAGGTTAGTAGTGGTGTAAGTATGATGGCCATTATCCTTCATCCACACTAAAATATATATACTTTCTTCCAATCTATTGAACCAAGGCATATTTTCATTCACATTGTGGCCAAAATGGGCCTACACAACATAAAGTGAGTAAACAATTTCTCAGTACTCCCCCTTTCTCGGTGATTTTTGTGCTTAATTCAAACAAATTCCACAACAATTTTTAGCCTTCTAGCTTTGGTTAAAGACTTCGACACTGATTTTTCTCATCAAATTTGGTGAATCATAGTTACATAGGTTGTTGTGTCTTAGACGATTTTTAGCTACCTTTTATTTAGAGCTTCAATCTTAGACCCTCCTTTGTCTCTATTTCTCTTTTCATATGTTTCTTTGGTTCACATGTTTCCTTTCCACACAATAGCCTCCTCTACTTATGCTTGTGGATGCACACCCCACTCTCTCTATCTCGTGCACACACCAATTATTGATTTTGAATGCTTATCTCCTTTAAATTTCCTTCATGGGTTTCATCTTCTTTCATCTTCTTTGGTGGATTTCATGTTAGATATGTCAATTGTGGTTAGATTAGAAGCTTTTGATTAGACCCCATAAGTATTTCAATGGTACTCTACACATACCTTCAATAAGACAGTCGAGGGATGTCCCAAGTACATCCATAAATATTGAAATTACTATGACATCATTCCCACTTGATATTTTCTTGGGAACGTTGACAATCTAAGAATTTATGAATATTTGGCTTAGCCAAATAATTTATTAACAAGGATTAATTCCATAAAATATATTTTGTTGGTTTCCCTCCCCTTTCATGGCTTCTCAGAGTCTCTATAATGTCTTTATTAGTTGTTATTAAAATATAATTACAATTGTTATGGGTATTTTAACCTATTTACATTTATATGTCCATACAAAATTTATTAACATAGTTAATTACAATTACAACATATCTAGAGAATTCAAGTTGGGGTATTACCCTTTTAAGAGTTCCAAATACTAAATATTAAACTAAATCCAACTTAATCAAAATAAAGTTAAATACAAAACATAAAAGTTGAGGTGTTACCCTTTTAAGTGTTCCAAATACTAAATACTAAACTAAACTAAATAAACTTAATTAAAATAAAGTTAAATGCAAAACATATACTGGACTGCCAATTGTAATAATATATCTCTTCTTCACATTATAGAATCTACTCCTAACAAATAAGAATGTATTGCATAGATAAAGGCAAACGAAGAAAACCACAAATATAGCTTGATGAAATCAAAATTGTAAATTGTCTAATAGACCAATATGGTCTAAATGGACAACGGGCATCGATTCAATAATTGATATAATGTTAAAGTTAACAAGGTGACAAGCCATTTAAATGGATTTCTTTCTCGTTGCTCGTATGTAATGAGTCATGAATTCGTCCTATAGACCAATTTGGTCTAAATTTCCAATGGGACATTGATTCAACAAACAATTCACAGCTGAGGGCCATTAAGTCCTAACCGCTCTAGTAAATTCTTGCTACTCATATACCAATACCATGAGTTTCAAAGAGATTATATGTCATGAGTCATGAATTTGTTTCATAGCCCAATATAGTCTTAATGGCCAATAAGGCATTGATTAACAAGTAATTCAAAGTTGAGGTTGACAAAATACTGAGCAGTCCTTACGTGTCATGAGTTTTCAGGGATTGTCAAAGGTTCTTGAATTTCAAAGGAATCATATGTCATGAGTTTCAAAGGGTATACTAGTTAACCCTACGACCTAGCACCATCATAGGAGCATGATCCTAAAAAAAATTATAATAAGAGTCTGAACTAAGACATGAAAAAAGCCTACTTAATTGAATCCTTACTCTTATGATATATCCAAAGTACAAATAAGATAATTACCTGCATCATTAACAGAGGAGGATTAGCTCCAAACTTTCTCGCATGAGCTCCTTGGAGCACCAGATTTCTGAAAACAGGATTTGGAAAAGTGACATCACCGAGATCAGATAAAGTCAGATCACAATTAGCTGCTGCAAATAGAGCCCCAGCTCTGTTACACTCAATTTCCAACCTCCCCTTCTCCAGATTCAATTTCAACCTCCCTGCCGTGAAATGGTAGGGCACCAGCACCTTCCCAAGGGCTTCTTTCAGCCCACCCACAACATCAACAACAACATGATTATCTTCCTCTCCATTGAATGCGTAAATATACAGAGTATCCACAACATTAGCACCTCTATGATCAATATTCGATAGAAAGAGAGAGCATTCCTCAGTGGGTTCAACTGGTACAACCATCTCAGGCTCCTCCACCTCAACATCTAAGTGGTTTATCAAGAACGACTCAGCTGTTTCCAGAGAGCCCATTGTGCTCAATCAACTTCTAACAAAAAACTCTGCTAGAAATATTGCCAAGAAATTTATATATAAATATTGCTTCAAGCTGAGTGGGAGATTAGCATGTGTATGGGGATTTATAGTTTTCTAACTGCTAAGTGCAGTATGGTGCTTAGTTGGGCCTCCTGAAAGATGCCATGAGACAAGTCCCATGGGACAAAAAGGTTGCCATCAGCTTGATTAACAAATGTCTGACATTGCAACTTTCGACATATATATAATTCAATCCATCATCTTTGCCTTTCGTAGCAATTTGCCTTTTGAATTATAAAGAATCTATATACATATACATATTACATGAAATTCAAATTACATTTAAAATTCCCTGTCAGTACCAGACTTTTTTAAATATATAGGTAATAAAATAAATAAATAAATAAATAAATATATATATATATATATATATATATATATATATATATATATATATATATATATATATATATATATATATATATATATATATATATAACTTACAGGGGATATATATACATGCATATACATAAGGAATCTATATACATGCATACACATAGGGAATCTATATATAGAAGGAATTTAAATACACATATAAGGAATATATATAGATATACAGGAAATCTATCTGTGTATATATATATCTCATTTTAATGTAATTTGACTTTCTTGTAATATAATTTGTTTGAATTTCTTGTAATATAGTTTGTATTAGAGTTATGTTTGTTAATCATATTGCATAAGCAAAATTTGGTAGAAATAAAGTAATAAAGTCAATAGTTGGATTTTGTTTTATATGTTATATAAAAATATAATTTTTTTTAATGCAACTTGATTTTAACATTTTTTTTATATTTTTTTTTAAAGAAATTAAATTTAGTAGAAATAAAGGCATAAAGTCAATAGTTGGATTTTGTTTTTTATGTTGTATAGAGATTTTTTTTTTTTTTTTTTTAATGCAACTTGATTTTAACTCTTTTTTTTTAAAGAAATTATTGGAGATGTTTTTTTATATATTTGATTGTTATAATGTTTAATTTTTATAAAGAATTTTAATGTAAGTCGATTTATTTTTTAAAGTTGGTGAGTTATATTGCAGATTCTTTAATATGATAAAAACAAAATCTGATAAGGAATATCATATTGTATATATTTTTTAATAAGATAGAAGTAAAATTTGATAAAGAAATATTATATTGCAGATTCTTTAATATGATAGAAGCAAATTTTGATAAGGAATAAAGTAAATGACTTGATTTTATTTTATTGGAGTTATGGTTGTTAATCATATTACAAATTCAGTAATATGATAGAGGCAAAATTTCAAAAAAAGCAAAGTCAAAGTCAACGATTTGATTTTACTTTATGTTATATGACAATAATGCAATTCATTGTCATATCTTTATATTAATTTGTAATGCAAATTGTGTTGGAGAAGAAAGAATTTTTATGTTTCATAGAAGACACACATATTTTGTTCAGTTCTTCATATTGTTTAGAAATAAATAATAAATTTTAATATTAAAATTAAACATATACAAACCAACTAAACTACTGAATAAATATTAATTTTTAATATTAAAATTATACAAACTAACTAAACTACTAAATAAATATTAATTTTTAATTTTATACAAAACCAACTAAACTACTAAATAAATATTAAATTTTAATATTAAAATTAAACATATACAAACCAACTAAACTACTGAATAAATATTAATTTTTAGTATTAAAATTATACATATACAAACCAACTAAACTACTAAATAAATATTAATTTTTAATATTAAAATTAAGTTTATACAAAGGAACTAAACTACTAAATAGATATTAATTTTAATATTAAAATGAAACATATATACAAACTAACTAAACTACAAAATAAATATTAATTTTTAATATTAAAATTAAACAATAAAAAAATATTATTATCAACCACATGTATGTCTACATCACATGTACATGCCATATTAAATGTATTTGCACACATCAAATTATAATATTAAAACGAAAAGTACTAAATAAATATTAGTTTTATACCACCGAACTAAATTAAATAAATATAGAAATAAATAATAAATTTTAATATTAAAATTAAACATATACAAACCAACTAAACTACTGAATAAATATTAATTTTTAATATTAAAATTATACAAACTAACTAAACTATTAAATAAATATTAATTTTTAATTTTATACAAACCAACTAAACTACTAAATAAATATTAAATTTTAATATTAAAATTAAACATATACAAACCAACTAAACTGCTGAATAAATATTAATTTTTAGTATTAAAATTATACATATACAAACCAACTAAACTACTAAATAAATATTAATTTTTAATATTAAAATTAAGTTTATACAAAGGAACTAAACTACTAAATACATATTAATTTTAATATTAAAATGAAACATATACAAACCAACTAAACTACTAAATAAATATTAATTTTTAATATTAAAATTTAACAATAAAAAAATAGTATTATCAACCACATGTATGTCTACATCACATGTACATGCCATATTAAATGTATTTGCACACATCAAATTATAATATTAAAGCAAAAAGTACTAAATAAATATTAGTTTTATATCACCGAACTAAATTAAATAAATATTACGGTATTTGGTTCATATAAGCAACTGGTACTTGGCGCATATAAGGGTTCCTGATAAGGTTATTGTTAATATTTAAATGTCGAAAAATAATTGTAAAATAAATACCTACCTCTCTGCCTATTACTCACTTGTCACGTGAATAGTATGAACGAACATATATATAAAACTCTTGTACGAGAGTTTCTTCCCGATGTAAACTCTCGTTCGAGAGTCTCTGCTCAACGTAAACTCTTGGCCGAGAGTTTGTACAGCTTTCGGACGAGAGTTTAGTCGCACGGTTAAATTTAACCTGTGGTGGTTTAAACTCTCGGTCGAGAGTTTAAAAAATCTCTCGCCCGAGAAATTATCTCGACTGAGAGTTTCTGGTCAACGAAAAACCCAGAAAATTCTGCAGTTTTCAGGAACCTGCAACTTTGGAGGGGTGGCACCTACAAAAACAAAATGTTATATTTCGGACCAGGTACCATTAGATTCATCTCTGAATCTAGTTTCTGATGATGTAAGATTTGTACAGTTTCATTAAAAATTTCAATTTGTTATTAATTTTTTACTAAACTGTGTCACTGTGGAATTTCATTGTTCGGAAAATTGCATTGAATGAAAATTCAATAACTTTAAAATGACGATACCAAAAAATTTAGAAAAATCATATTGCATTTCCTCTCCCTGTCTACTTCAAAAGGGTACTCTCATTTTTCTTATTGACGATCACATTGAAAAGAAAATCCAGGGTTCATAAAATGTACTGAAACATCACCGTTTTCTTGTCTTCGTCCATTTCAAAAAATAATAAAAAATAGTGATTTAATCTGAAAATTACCAAAAAATAGTCAGTGCACTAGTGCACTATATGCAGATTATGATGATATGGTTTATTTCCAGAAAATGAATAACCTTCCCTAAAAAAAGTTAGGGTTCAAAAAGTGACTATTTATGTTTGCTTGAAAATTTCAAGTATATGCAGTTAGTAAACAACAAATTTACCCCTCTATATGTCAATATTAAAAAAAAAAAAAAATAACGAGTATGGAGGTAAGACAATTATCTACAAATCTTGTTTTAATGTCAAAGCGTAATTTGCATTGAAAATATGAGTTTAGCGGAGTTGAAGCTGAAAAAACATAGAAAATTACAATTTTCAACGTCAAAAAAGGGAAAAAAAGTGTTTCCCAACTTCACATTTTCACCCATAATTAACGTCCAATAAGACTTATATGGTCTATCAGACGTAATATATTAATTATAATTCCTTAACATTTTATTTCTATACTAAAAAAGAAGTGAAAGAAGCGCTTTCAGATAACCATAGTCTTGCTAAGTTAAAAGGTAAAGAAGGTTGGTAGCGTGAAAAATATTTGGAAAATTAGATAGAATGTGAGTATAAGATGGACATTTTAAGAGAATTTTTTTTTCATCATCAGCCTCCCTATGATCTCATAGGTGACAATTTATCTTTCATCCCATGGTGTTTTCCAAATTGACCAATGCCCATTTTCACTTTAAAGCTCGTGAGAATTGGTTTTAATCTTGGAAATGGTGATTTTCTTCTTAATACTAGTCAAGACAGAGAGATAATTTTAGTTTTCCAGATTGGGGTTTATCACCTCTTTATAATATCATAGTTTTGGTAAATTTATCCTTAAATTTGGAAGAAATAATATTCTTAATAAGATACCTAGTCCTAGCCATGTTTTCGATGGGGAAATACTCGCTTCAATTAGTAGGATAGGGTAGGGAGTATTTTCTTTAATCTTGGTATTGTTGGTTATTAGTTACTACTTTTGGATTTTTTCAACCTTCCTCCATGACTCTTTGGAGATAATGCAACACAAACCTCACATCCATATAAATTAATAGTGGTGAGAAGAGTCTAAAATAGGAGCTTCTTTTTATCCCAAATACAAAGATCTATGGACTTACATTTTTTTTCAATCCCATATTAAGCTTTCCAACCTTCATTTATCCTTTTTTCAATTCTATAATTTCAATTGAACTTATGATGGATGTCAATTCCTATATATTTATATGAAGGAACTCCCTTTAAGAATTTGTCATAAATGAAAGTATCATAGGTGATATTTTAGGTTTTAATTATCATGACTTTGTTTTGTCTATATTTATAGTCATACCCATCTTAGAGCAGAAAACATGGAGGATTCTGAGCTGCTTTCTAAGATTGTAATGGTTCCTTTCCAAATGAACAATATTGTTAGCATAAAGGAGAAGGGTTATGACCATACGAGTGAGTGTGAAGCCAACACAATCTACTTCTTCTAAACACTCTTTTAGCTTATATTTGTATAGGCCAAAAAGGGTAAGGGATAAGGGACACCCTTTCTTGAATCCAATATTGCATTTAATTTCCTCCAACAAACCTTTAATGGTCATGAGCTTCACAATAACATTCTCTTATAGTATTGTCACAACCCTCAACTCTAAAAGAACCACTCTCTCTTCTAGTCTCTTTCATAACTTTGTTATAGGAATGGTGTCAAAAGCTTTTCTACAGTTAACTAAACTACATAAGAGATTACTTTATATATATAGTTAAAATGCTATTAAAAAATAATTTATAATTTTGTTATAAATAAAATTAAAAAAATAATTATAAATAATATATCATATTATAATAAATTTAAATAATAATGATTCATATTCATAAAGATAGTATTTTAAAACATATAATTTATAAATTTATAAAAACTTAACAAATATAAATAATAAACATATGATTAAACATAATAATATTTCTATAAAAATAAATATGTGAAATAAATATAAAATATAATAACAACTCTAAATTGAAATTCATTTTATCATATAAATTAAAATAATAATTTATATTCATAACTATTGTATTTTAAAACTTTAAATTTAAATGTAGTTAATAAACCAAAAAAACAAAACTTACGATTATATATATATATATATATATATATATATATGAGTTAGGTCAAGAGTCTAGGCCAGGGCCAACCCTAATGTTGGATGGAAGTGGGATGTTATCATCAGGGTTGTATGAGGTTTGGTCGAGCTTGGCTGCCCCTTGGGATAGTTTAATTTCCAACGAAAGGTTGCTCCTATCCTTTGAACCCCTCCCCATGAGATTTGAACATGTGATCTAATGGGGCCTAAATCCCACACAACCCAATTGGTGTACACCTCATGAATATGTCAAGTGCATATATACGTAACTATATGTATTATTAGAATTTTAATAAAATTAAAAATAAGAATATTTATATATATAGAGATGTGAAATTCATATAAAATTAAATAATATTATTAAGAACCAACATAGATTTATCATAAACTTGATTCTTCTTAATTTTTTCAAGTTTTCCACTCAAAAATGAGTTTGTGTTTTGAGATATTTGATCCCTCTAGGAGTTTGATAGATCCGAAGTTAAAATAAATATATGCTAGTTTAGATTATTTTATCTTATAATTTCAATTCAAAATATACATTTTCCATCAATTATTGATACATAATTTTGTTTTATAAAGAAATACCTTTTTTTGTAAGTTAATTTTATTGCCTTTAAAAAGAAGATTACATCACTAATAAAAAAAAATATACTAACCTCACTCTGCCACACTAGAAACCAGATTTACTGGTCGGTATGTGAAAATGCAAAGTATCTTTAGAAAACAAGGAACTACACTTATCCAAATATACTGTAAAAACCAAAAGGAGACTACTATAAGAAAGCTAGAACATGAAAGCTAAAATAGGTGTCGGATGATGTCACAGGAGCCATATCCTTTGCACTCCAACCAAGTGGCACTGAGGTTTAAAATCACATCAAATATGAATTTCCATGTGAGCTAAGAAAGTTCCAATATGTCAAGGCATGTCTGTTCATTCCACTAATGTTTTCAAATATCATTCAAGAAATAAATGATGTCGTTATGTCCTCGATATTTTGCTTTAAAACACTTCCTAGCAGGGGCTTTAGTTACCAATGAAGAGTTATAAAATACATGTATTGGTTCCTTCTTCCCTCGGTGTGAATAGGGTCGAGAAGCCAATGATACACCACCTCTAATAACTCCAAATCTAGATAGGCCTGATGATATTGAGAAACATGATTATCAAGTAGTTGAATATCCTCTCAAGTACTAAAAAAGGTCGTCAAGTAGTAAGTATCTGCAGCCTCCTAGGTCTACGATTGGACATGAGCACCAACCCCGCAACAACCACACATCTGTTGATACATCATGAGGACCATAGTAAACATACAACCAACACAAATCAAGGAATAAAATTCCAACCAACTATAGAAACCCCAAATAGAGTGCGACCCCTCATAATCAAACAATAGAATAAGATATTTGGGAGAAACTACTTCCCCTGATAATGCCATAGACTAAAATGAACTAAGAAAAAGAGTTGTCCACATAAACTCAAGGAATGACAATAGTGTGAAGAAATAAAAATAATTATCCCACCAAACAAATCAATAAGAAGGAGCATCCAATAACCAAATCGAGTAGTAAAAAATCCTTGGTAATAGACTAGCTCTGAAGGAAACCAGATTCTGAGACTCAAAAGGAACATAAGTAGGTTTTTTCAGATACCTTTTACCAAAACCCACAACGCACAAAAAATAGATAAAATCCAAGGTCGAGGAAATGAGAGACCCAGAGCCTGAATTCATCCCTAAGCAACCCTCCCAACCATCCAAGAAATTGTCGCCATTACCCTCTTCTACCTTGTTTTCTCCACCTTCTTCTTCTTGAGTTCCAACTCCCACAATCGCCCAAAGAACCAGGAAGTTGATACAAGGAGTCACACTTTTAGTAAAACCTACAACATGCCAATTTAAATCGAGAAACTCATATTTTCATTCTGAATCATGGCTTGGCCATCCAAGCAGTACAAAATTGCCAAAAACTAAAAGTGGAAGGAAAATCCCACCGGTGTCAAGTAAAATACATTCACAGGGCGTAAAATCCTACCTCTCTACATAGAAACTAAACATGAGCAATCCAAACTGTGGCTAAGCATAACATACGATATGAGCCTTCACATGATTTATGCATTTGGGGGGTGGGGGGTAGGGGGTGGTTACCAAGTGTTTAAACACACCCATCGGTGGTTTTATAAAATGATAATTATAAATAAAGGTGTTATCACCTAAAAAAATTATCACCTAGCCATTTCTAACTAGGTGGATTGAAATACACCGTGTAGGATTAATTTTACCATAGTAAAATCAGTTTCACCAGAGGAAATAATTTAGTAAACAATTTTTATTAAATTATTTATGATTAAAATTAAAAATCCCCATGAGAATAATTGAATAAATCATTATTTATTTAATTTTCTCTAGGAATAATTATTAAATCATTATTTGATAAGTATTTATTGTCACATTTGACTAAATCACATTGGAATAATTAAATAAATCACTATTTATTTATTATTCCTTAATTTTATTTTTTGAATAATTATTAAATCATTATTTACTAATTATTTGGAATTCACACATTTCTTAATCCTTGTGAAGTGATTAATAAATCATTTTATTTGTTAATTACTTCTAAATAAAAATATTTGACCATTTTGAAATTTTTTTCCCTTTCCAAAAAATATAATAAAGTATTCCTAACGATTAGATTTTGATTTGGTCAATAATATTTCATTATTTTCGAATTCCTAATTAAGCCCAATACTTTGTTGTAAATAAAATGGTTTTCCATTCATTCTTCACCATGATCACTATCTTCGTCGCCATTATCATCTTCTCACATTTGAACTCCCACTTGAGTTTCACTTTTTGTTTTGAGTTTTCTATATATTGAGAGATAAAAAATATCCCTGAAGCACAAGTACATCAAAGAACCCATTCCACAAAGAGGGATTTGTAGATCCACGTTGTAAACCTCCCTCACCAAGTATATTTTAATAACAATATTATTCATTTAAATTATTCTTCTATTGGTTTGTTGCATCAATTATTTCTTGTTTTTTTATGTTTTAGATCGCACATGTTCTTTTTGTTGTAGGGTTTTTTTGTTTTAACAATGTAAACTTTGAAACGGGAATGGAAACGAGTACCCGCTTTTTTAGGTAGCAAAAAGGTAATCCGATTTTGAAAAGTGCTCATCAAGAATACATTTTGTTTTTTGGGAGCATGTTTTTGACACTTTAAATTTTCTTATGTATCATTTTCTTCTTTTTTCTTTTTTCTTTTTTTAATGTTAGTGATTTTCATGTTAATTTAAAAAAGTGTTGAAGCAACATCAACCATCTTTTTTATAGGGCTTATTTTTTACACTTTAAATTTTCTATTGTATTAAGTGTCCATATATTTTTTTTAAATGTTGATGATTTTCATGCATATTTTGAAAAACATCAACATTTATTTCTTCAAAGACATTTTTGACACTTTAAACGTTCTTATGTCCTAGGTATACGCAAACATTAGAAACACTAAACAGAACGTACAGCCTGCAAAACCGCACAACATTAGACCATTCATTTCTTAAAACATAACAAAGGGTAGAACCATGTTTCTATAGAATAGTAACCATTCATTTCTTAAAACATAACAAAGGGCAGAACCATGTTTCTATAGAATAGTAAATCTGAGGACAAATGCTTCAAAACATTTCAGTAGCGGTAAATGCAAATAATATCCACTTTGAATCTATTAAAAACATCCTCTAGGCCAGATCGTTTTCAAGACTTCAAAAACACAATAAATCAATCAATAATATGTGAAATAATGTGGAGAATCAGCTCGCCGAGGGTTGTGTTTTCCCTTTTTCCATTTATATTTGATGTGAGCGAGCTTTTCCATTTGCCTTGGAGTAGAACTCACTGGGAAGCGAATAACCCACAAGTACTTGCACGTCTGGGTCGCTGCTGGCAAGTTTAACTTGCCTACAAAGTTTCATACTCAAAACCCAGTTAACTCAATTTAACAGTGATGCCGACCTGAGTATCCCTTCGGAGTACTAAAACCACTCAGCAATTTTTCAATTGTAACATCATGGAAGATGTGCGTCTTCAACATAGTACAACATTAGGGTTTGGAAAAAACCCTAGCTGTCTCCTTAAGGTGGCTCTAGCATAAAGGATTACTCCAGGGTCGGGTTTAGATTTTCATATATTTTAACGGCCCACGGCCACATTTCAGTACAAAATCATGTGAGGTGTTAGCACGCTGTGCCCTTTATCAAATGCCTCACATCTAAATTTTAAATATTCGCTTGATTTTTTCTATTAAGCCAAATCAGAGAGTAAAATAAGAAAAACATGAAAGATCGAACATGAGAAATCAAATCAGAAAGTCCAAAACAAGAATAACGAGTACCCTTCAGTATAGTCGGTCTGCAGAAGGTCGAGGTACGTATCCCATTTATTCCCAATCACCTGCGCACACCGATAAACCCAAAAGTCCAAGATTAAAGAAAAATGCCAAGCACATATATAAGAAGACGTGCTTAAATCTCTGAAAACATAACCAGCTGAAAACATACATGCAAAAAATGATTTGCAGAGAAAATTTGGGCATTCGATTACCTTTCTGCAGGTAAAACATCGAACTGGGATAATCATTTTCACAGACGACAAGCAGGCGACAGCTAATGGCTTTTCCTTGTCTATTGATGGGCCAAATACGTAGAGAACTGGGATAATCATTTTCACAGACGACAAGCAGGCGACAACTAATGGCTTTTCCTTGTCTATTGATGGGATGAATACGTAGACCGCTCACCACTGCTTTCAGTGTAATATAGTTGACCGCACCAATGTTGATAAACAAGAAAATGAGTTTAGCCGTGATAATTAAGGGTTTCCTACAAGGTACTGATTCTCCTGGAAGTGGCCATGGTCTTGCTTCTGCTCAACTTCGCAAAGCCTTCACTAGATCCCGGATGCTGCATTCAGAAAAAGCGCGACAAAAACTCAGCCCATTTCTGCTAACTGACGAAGCTCTGGCAAACGCAAGATCATAACAAGAAATGGTTCTCGCCCTGCCTGGTGGTGGAACAGCTATTCTGGTTGGCACAAGAAGAGGTGTGAGGATAGAATCGCACATCGACAATCAGCATGGAGATGAACAACAACTTAACAGAAGGCGTAACAGTAATTAAGGCTTTGGAGCGATCGTGTACAGCATCATGCGGAGTCTGCGGGGACGAAGAGTGGAGGCGGAAACCAGGAACAAATTTTCAAGTTGTCTTATGTCTCTTAGTACTTTTCATCCTAAGATATTAGTTTTTTAAGTGTTTTTCAAACATATGTTTTTTTTTGTTTTTTTTTGCAATGTTTTTTTTTTTTTAATAAAACTTAATTTTTTTTTTTTGCAAAATAAAAATATAACATCAAAAATATGTAAGAAATCAAATATAAAATTGTATATGAAAAGACAAAAAAAACATTAAAAATGTTAAAAAACAAAATTGACTAAAAAAATTAAAATAAAATAAAAAAAAAACTATAAAAAGTAAATAAAAATAAAAATAAAACATATTTCAAAACACACATTATTAAAAAACAAAATGGAAATAATAATAATAATAATAGAGCAATTTTACATAATTTAAAAAAAAACCTTAAATTTAAACTTAAAAAAAAAAAACAAAAACACTTTAAAATTATATTAAAAATAGTAAAAAAAAATTAAAAGCAAAACTACATAAAAATTTTTGAAAAAATAATTAAAAACCGTAGCTAAAAAATTTAAGAAATAAAAGAAAATAAAAAATAAAAAATAAAAAATATGTTGCCTAGCCCGACAGCTGGGTGGTCACAGGGGGCAAGGAATCGGCCTTGCGCCATGTGGTCACTCGGCCACTGAGCTGGGCAACTGTGGAAGCTGCGACCACTACTCCCATGGCTGCCCAACCCGGCAGCTGAGCCCGAAAGCAAGGCCAGCTAGGCGTGGCCGCTCGGCCGCGGGTTGGGCGGCCGTGGGCGCTGTGACCTGGCTGGGCACCCAAGCGGTCATAGGGGACAAGGACGATTCTCAAAATCAGTCTCTCCCCCTATGGCCACTCAGCTGCCAAGCTACGTAGCATAATTTGTTTTTAGTTACATTTTTAAAATTTTTTTAATTTAGTTTTGTTTTTTATTTTTTATTCACTATTTTTAATTTAATTTTAAAGTGTGATCTTTTTATAAATAATTTGTTTTTCTTTTTTAATGTTTTTATTGTTATTTGTTTAGGTTTTTAATTTAAATGTAACATTTTTATTTTTTTAATTATGGTTTTTGTTTTTTTTTTAAATTCAAAATTGTTCTATTTTTTTTGTTTTTTGTTTGTTAATCTTCTATTTTTTTTTTAATTATGTGTGTTTTGAAATATGTTTTGTATTTTTATTACTTTTTTATAGTTTTTTTTTTTTGTTTTTTTTTTTTTTAATTTTATTTTAAGATTTCTTATGAGAGAGAGAGAGTTAAATGTCTAGAAACAAAATAACAAATACAATACCTGACCAGAATCAAGTGTATCCACAAATTCCAAGCCTCCCTGTGATTTTATTCTTCTACTACTTGTCATATTTGCTGGAATAGAGCTCATGATGACGTAATTTGATGTGTCACAATGATGAGAGGGAATCTCCTATAAATAGTCTTCTAATGAGGTCGAATGAGCGCCTCTAAAGGGGCAAAATCAACATGACCAAAAAGGAGGCGACTCATGCATCTTACAAGAGGAAAAATATAATTTTAAATTTCCAATTTCTTCATGATGAAAATACCGAGATGGCTACCTCAAATTTCAACACTCCCTCTTAGAAAGGGAGGTACTTTTCATTCTCTCTCTCAAGATAAATATTCCTGACCAATAATATGTCTCACAAGAAGGAAGAGATCACAAATACAAATCACTCTCTCTCTGTTAGGATCAATCTCCCCAACCAAATCTTAGGTCTCACAACCCACAACCTAAGGGAGAGATAATTAGTCTCATCATAAGGAAAGATACATAGTATCCAACTCATCTCAATGCATCTTCCTGACCATAAGGTTTCACAACACAAAACATAAGGGATGAATCACCAAATCAATGCATCTCCCAAACCATAAGGTCTCACAACACATAGCCTACATGAAGAGTCATCAAATATATACATCTCTAGTACTAGAAGGTTCTCATAGCACACAACCTATAAGAGGAATCATCAAATCAATACATCTCCCAGACCACAAGGTCTCACAATGCACAAACGATAGGATAAATCATCAAATAAATACATCCCTTGGACCACAAGCTCTCTCTTCACACAACCCACAGGAGAAATCATCAATGCACCTCACAAAATACAAGGTCTCACAACACACAACATATGGGAGTGAAAATCTTCCCAACCAATCCATTGGTCTCACAGTCACAACCTAAGGAATATTTAGGATGCTATGTAATCACTGCTCCCTCTCCAAAGGGATTCTCATTCATTATAGTTTATTCACATTAGAAACCAACTCAACATTATAAATTTAGCCATGGTGGATCTAAAAAATTTCAGAAAAAATAAGCATTCAATTGTTTATCCCTCTTTAGTTAGGGCTTCTCTTAGAAGAAAAAATCAACAAATATCATCAGAAAATAATAAACTTCAGTAGTGGCTTCTCATAGAAGCAATCATCGATAACCACAAAAGTGAATATCAACATCCATAGTTGAATCTAGTAGATAATAAATGAATTTTCTCAGAAGCAAGCACCATGATCTAGGTGGATTGGTGGAAACCCACCAATTCCACCTAGAACTCGAGTCGGTTTCATCAGTTTCCTTGATTATAGCAATAATTACTATTTGTAACAGTTTTTCAGGTTGTGAAATTTCAGAGTTGTTTTACCCCCTAAACGACATTTTTTTGAGCTCTGCATCAGATTGATAAACTTCTAACGAGGTATCGTATGCACCAAACATAGATCATATGACCAAGTTACGACCCCGGGAAGTTGGTTGCCTAACTAACCCCAACAGGGCCCACAAACTGTTAGTGTTCCATCTCTTGGGGTCAGGGTTTTGGTTGTTTAGGTTTTTCCCTTTGTTGTTCAATAATAAAAGGCCCTTGAGCCTCATTGTAACACGGTTCAGAGGCATGTAATCTCCACATCTCTTCTCAGAGATAAGCTACCATCGCCCGAGCTAGTTTATTTCCATTATGTATGTAAGCATATTTCAGTTCTTTGATATTAACGAAATGAAGTTTTATTTCTACTACATTTTTGTTTTTATGTTTATATATTTATTCTTTTGCATTCCTATATAATTCTAGATCACACCAGCAGTCCATAATCGAATCCAGCAGATGTAGAACAAATTTGTGCACACCAGAAGACTATCAACGCAAAGCTAAAGAATGATGTTAAAGCTCTTGAGGACATGCACCAGGATGATGTTAACTTCTTTCTATCAAGGGTCGCTTCTCTTCAAGCACAGTTCGAAAATATTTTGAACAAGTGCACTCATGCTGAAGAATCGATTGAAATCCTAAAATACATGGTAGAAAAATGCGCTGCCCCTAGTACTAGTTCCAACAACATAAGGAACGTGGGGAATGAAGAAAATTTGGAGAACTCTACTGCGCGCCAAATCAGCCACATAAATATTGACTAATCTACCTCTCTCTCCTCAGCATGACTTTTAAATATGCATTTCTTCTCTCATAGTTTGTCCGTATCTATAACTTTTCAGTATTTTCACTCCTCTTGAATACTAGAATCAAAAGGCATGTAATACATAGTTGTAGTTGCTCTCCTCATTGCACAGCAAGTAGAATTTCATGTAATTTTGGAGCTTTTCTCTCTCTTTTTTTTGGAATACAAGCTAGCAACCGATTTTGTCAAAAAAAAAAAAAAATTCCCCATATTCCCAACAATTGATAAAATATCACTTCCTAGACTTCAAGCATGAAAGAGCATTCTAAGAAGAGATGATATATATTTTTAGCAGTGTGCTTGCACAAGGTGCACCAAGGAGGTCCAGTAATTCCCCTTTTCAATAAATTCTCAGTTGTTAGGATCTTCCTATGAGCTAATTTCTTGTAAAATATATTAATTTTTTGGGAGACAATCTAAGCTCCAAAAAAGGCCCAAAGCTGAGAAGAGAGAGGTTTAATATTAGGGAAGATAAAAGATTGATAACCCCTTTTAACATAATACAAATCACCTGGTCGACCCCAAGACTATTCTAAAATAATCCAAGTCCTTTAAATCAAGTATTATCTTGATTGTTTCTATTTATTATTTCCTTATGAGTCTCTTGCCTTGCTTGGTTGTTCTTGTTCTTCCATAGCCTCCTAGTGAGGATTGCAGGTACATAATGGAGACTACCAAGGTGTGGCAATCATTGGAAATTCCAAAAGAACAATGTGACAAGAAGACTCGTGATAGGCTTTGTACTCAGGGGCAGTAGACAAGATCAACTTGATTGAAGCACATTTCCATGAAGGTGGCTATAAGTTTTGAAAACTGAAATTGATCTAGATATGCTAAAGATGATCATGTGATTTTTTTGGTATGTAGAGGACTTTTGTGTCAAAGGGAATTTATTTTGAGGCATGAGCTCGAAAATATCTTTGGCACAATGGAATGTGAGTCCAACAACATCTCCCTGATGAATGATTTGAAGAAGATGCAAGACTTTGATGTTAACTTGGTTGATTCTCTCATTAGTTCATTGATATATTTGATGATGTTTGTTTCTACTAAAATCTATTGGTATGGGTGAAAATGTGTAGTTTGGAAACACTTTTTTCCCTTTTTTGACGTTGAAAATTGTAATTTTCTATGTTTTTTCAATGCAAATTACTCTTTGACATAAAAACAAGATTTGTAGATAATTGTCTTACCTCCATACTCATATTTTTTTGAAAAAAAAAATATTGACATATAGAGGGGTACATTTGTTGTTTACTAACTGCATATACTTGAAATTTTCAAGCAAACATAAATTGTCACTTTTTGAACCCTAACTTTTTTTAGGGAAGGTTATTCATTTTTTGGAAATAAACCATATCATCATAATTTGCATATATTGCACTAGTGCACTGACTATTTTTCGGTAATTTTCAGATTAAATCACTATTTTTTATTATTTTTTGAAATGGACGAAGACAAAAAACGGTCATGTTTCAGTACATTTTATGAACCCTAGATTCTCTTTCAATGTGATCATCAATAAGAAAAATGAGAGTACCCTTTTGAAGTAGACAGGGAGAGGAAATGCAATATGATTTTTCTGAATTTTTTGGTATCGTCATTTTAAAGTTATTGAATTTTCATTCAGTGCAATTTTCCCAACAATGAAATTCCACAGTGACACAGTTTAGAAAAAAATTAATAACAAATTGAAATTTTTAATGAAAATCCACAAAT
This sequence comes from Pinus albicaulis, assembly GCA_034641835.2. NCBI lineage: Eukaryota > Viridiplantae > Streptophyta > Pinopsida > Pinales > Pinaceae > Pinus > Pinus albicaulis. The sequence goes on along the minus strand of JAXQQM020087961.1, from coordinate 93,659 downwards.
CTTACATCATCAGAAACTAGATTCAGAGATGAATCTAGTGGTACCTAGTCCGAAATATAACATTTTTTTTTTGTAGGTGTTCCACCCCTCCAAAGTTGCAGGTTCTTGAAAACTATAGAATTTTTTGGGTTTTTCGTTGACCAGAAACTCTCGGTCGAGATAATTTCTCGGGCGAGACATTTTTTAAACTCTCGACCAAGAGTTTAAACCACCACAGGTTAAATTTAACCGTGCAACTAAAACTCTCGTCCGAAAGTTGTACAAACTCTCGGCCTAGAGTTTGCGCCCGAGAGTTTACGTTGAGCAGAGACTCTCGAACGAGAGTTTACGTTGGGCAGAAACTCTCGTACAAGAGTTCTATATATATGTTCGTTCATACTATTCACGTGACAAGTGAGTAATAGGCAGAGAGGTAGGTATTTATTTTACAATTATTTTTCGACATTTAAATATTAACAATAGCCTTATCAGGAACCCTTATATGCGCCAAGTACCGGTTGCTTATATGAACCAAATATCGTAATATTTATTTAATTTAGTTCGGTGGTATAAAACTAATATTTATTTAGTACTTTTCATTTTAATATTATAATTTGATGTGTGCAAATACATTTAATATGGCATGTACATGTGATGTAGACATACATGTGGTTGATAATAATATTTTTTTATTGTTTAATTTTAATATTAAAAAATAATATTTATTTAGTAGTTTAGCTGGTTTGTATATGTTTCATTTTAATATTAAAATTAATATCTATTTAGTAGTTTAGTTCCTTTGTATAAACTTAATTTTAATATTAAAATTTAATATTTATTTAGTAGTTTAGTTGGTTTGTATAAACTTAATTTTAATATTAAAAATTAATATTTATTTAGTAGTTTAGTTGGTTTGTATATGTATAATTTTAATACTAAAAATTAATATTTATTCAGTAGTTTAGTTGGTTTGTATATGTTTAATTTTAATATTAAAATTTAATATTTATTTAGTAGTTTAGTTGGTTTGTATAAAATTAAAAATTAATATTTATTTAGTAGTTTAGTTAGTTTGTATAATCTTAATATTAAAAATTAATATTTATTCAGTAGTTTAGTTGGTTTGTATATGTTTAATTTTAATATTAAAATTTATTATTTATTTAGTAGTTTAGTTGGTTTGTATAAATTTATTTTTTATATTAAAGATTAATATTTATTTAATAATTTAGTTGGTTTGTATAAGTTACCGTTGTTGTCATGTTTTGAATTTAAATTTTTAACAAACTTAAAAAAGAATTATAATGAAAATATCTCATGTTTTTTTCGTTTAAACCATAAGTTAGAAAATGGTGATATTCTAATATAAATAAAAAAAAGCACGAGAAGAAATAAGTGAAGGGATGGATACACACCAGCAACCTAGCACCTGTACATGATTTTGGGGGTGAAAAGATTTGGGTGTTTTTAATAAGAACAAAACTCTCGGGCGAGAGTTAAAACAATTCTAGGTTGAGAGTTTTAGAACTTTCATTCGAGAGTTTACCCTAGAGTTTATGTAAATAAAACTCTCGGACGAGAACATACTTAACTCTCCTTCGAGAGTATTTTAACTCCGGTCAAGCTCAATCTAACTCTTGCTCGACACTTTAAAAATCTCTCGGAGGAGAAATTGAGTTGACTATTTTCTCGAACGAGAAATTAAAATTTTCATTCAAATTCTGGCCATCCGCCAAAAAGTGTTTCCCAACTTCGAGATTTCACCCTTATATATATATATATAGGATAATTTTTAAGGAGAGTATAGAGCAGGTTTATGGTTTTATAATTATAAATTTAATATTTATATTATTTTTTGAAATTTTAAGATTTTAAATTTAATTGATGGAATATATATATATATATATATACTTGAATGAGAATTTTGTATTTATATGTAAGTTTGAGCATGGATCATAGTGAATATATTAAGTGGTATTTATCTATATATTCAAAAAAAATCTTGAGTCCTCTTATCTAATAAAACTACAAATTTTTTTAGAGGAACTCGAAACTGGACATTAAAAATTTGGGTTTTGTAGGGATATAGCTTACAGAAACGGCCAAAAAAAATTGACACACCATACTTTAATTGATTAATAATGCAATCACTTCATGATTGTGTAATGCCAATCCATTTAGCTCTAAGGAATAGGAGAAGACATGATTTGACCATTGATTTTTAAATCTCCCAATCTTAGTTTACACCATTAATTAGCACATAAGTCCACATATTTATTGAGATTACATAGAACATGGAAGTATGCTATTGAGGAGAACCCTTTTGTTGTTTTCCTAATTCGTCATAAGACTTTCTAATGTATTGTCCCTTGGAGAGGATCATTTCACCAAATGTTGAATAAGAATGAGGGAGTCTCCCAAAACAGTGAGAGAAGTTACTTGTTTTTCTCTGGCTAATTGAATCCCCTAGTAAAGGGAGCAAGCTTAAGTTTGATTGTTTGGCATGCATCGTAGGCCCCATAAATACTTTTTGACTTTAACTTCGGGCCATAGAGCACCTCTCCCCCTCCTACCACTCCTGATAATATAAATTCTTTGACCCTTAAAAAAAACTTAATACTTATATTTAATTAAAATAGATTAAATTAAACTCTAATTTATTAATTTATTAAAATTTAATTAATGTAAAAACTATTAAAATTAAAATAAATAACAAAATAATATTTCTCTTTATTTGAAATTTTATAAACTAAGTTTCCAAATTGAAAGGTGGAGTTTCATCAATAATTAACAACATCAATAATTTTCTTACCTAAATTTTGCGTAATTATTTATATAAATTTTGATGGGCACTAAACTTAATAAATATTAATATTTACATTTTTACTCAGATGTGACCAATTACCTAATGTAACAATGTGATGTTGGACCACTGGTCAACCATGGTCCAACGTCGCATTGTGAGAAAGATTGTCTCAATATGAAAATCAACCATGGTCAACCATGGTCCAACATTGCAATGTGACAAAGATTGTCTTGATATGAAAATCAACCATGGTGAACCATGGTCCAACGTCGCATTATGACAACGATTGTCTTAATATGAAAATAAACCATGGCCAACCATGTTTATTTTAGAGTTTATAATATTTATCTTAGGGTTTATATACCTTGGGTTTATAGTATTAATCCATTGGGTTTAATATTATTCCCTTGGTTTTATTAATCATTAGTGTTTTAGTATTAATCCCTTGCGTTTATCATCCTTTTGGGTTTATAATATAAATCCCTTAGGTTTATTATTCTAAGGGTTCATATTCCTAGGGTGTAATATTATTCATAGGGTTTATAATACTAATCTTAGGGTTTAATATATGTCCATTGGGTTTATAATCATGGTCAACCATGGTTGACAATGGTTCAATTTCACACTATGACAAATATGGTCTAAATATGAAAATCAACTATGGTCAACTATTGTCAACCATCGTCAACTATGGTCAATCATGATCCAATGTCACATTGTGACAAATATTGTCTCAATATGAAAATGAACCATGGTCAACCATGGTCCAACGCTGCATTATTACAAAGATTGTCTCAATATGAAAATCAATCATGGTAAACCATGGCCAACCATGTTTATTTTAGGGTTTATATACCTTGGTTTTATAATATTAATCCATTGGGTTTATAATCCCTTAGGTTTTTAGTATTAATCTCTTGGGTTTATAATATAAATCCCTTAGGTTTATTAATCTAAGAATTGATATTCCTAGGGTATAATATTATTCATAAGGTTTATAATTTTTTTTTTTGGTAAATAAGACTAATTCTATTAAAAAATCATATAGTACAAAATGAAGTTACAGTCAAGAGAAGCTACATAGCGGGGAAACTAAAAATGATAAACTATCAACCTCGGTCTCGTTAAGTAACCAAGAAATAAGAAAAAAGGACCAAGAGTAGTAACAAGGAAAAAAAAGGAGATAGACACTGGAATATACCCAGAATGGGTTGAATCCTCAATATGACATTATTTTCCTTTCTTTTTGTTAACTTTGACCCAACCATCATGTTGTGGATGGGCTAGAACCACTTGAAAACTATTGTTGACTGTGGGGAGAGTCTCCTTATTCGAATCGGAGGAGGAGGACTCATGAGTTCGTTTCTATGTATTTGAAGAAACAGTGGGTACCTCAGGGCCAGCCGAGGGCGTATCCTTCGTCTGATTTGCAACCTCCACTTATGCTTCAGTCTCCTCCTCATCCGAGATGAAGGACTTAATGTCATCCATGGGTGGCGGATCACATGGTTTCCAGCTTTTAGATTTTGATTTGTGATTTATTTTATTCTTTTGGGCGAGGAATGTGGTAGAGGAGTTCTAAAGGTGCCCTGTTTGATGGATGTGGCGACATCAGAAGGCATTGTTCTCATAGTCCAGGGTCTGTGTCCACAGGAAATCACCAAATTTGAGATTGATTTGATCGGGCAGACCTTTACTTATGTCTATTTCAGCACATATTCTGCCATAAGTGTATATTCCCTTCTCCCCCCTAGAGGGATATGTTGCCAGAAAGCAGCCCAGGGTGTTTCCAATTCCTTAGAAGACAAAAAAGTGTCATAAATGCGCAGGTAAGTTTGGAAGCCTAACCCAAATAGGAAGCTTCGTAATGACTGCCGTAGAGGGGTTGAAGTCTAGGACATAAGGTTTATAATATTAATCCTTGGATTTAATAAAAGGTTTATAATATTAATCCTCAAGTTTAATATAAATTCCTTCGGTTTCTAATCATGGTCAACCATGTTCCAATGTCACATTGTGACAAATATTTTCTCATTATGAAAATCAACGATGATCCAACGCCGCATTGTGACAAAGACTGTCTCGATATGAAAATCAATCATGATCAACTATAGGCCAACGTTGCATTGTGACAAATATTGTCTCAGCATTAAAATCAACCTTGGTCAACCATGTTTATTTTAGGGTTTATAATATTTATCTTAGGGTTTATATGCCTTGGTTTTATAATATTAATCCCTTGGGTTTTATATTATTCTTTGGGTTTATAATCCCTTGGAGTTTTAGAATTAATCCCTAGGGTTTATTATTCCTTTGAGCTTATTTATCAAATGGTTCATATTCCTAGGGTATAATATTATTCATAGGTTTATAATATTAATCCTATGGTTTAATATAAATCCCTTGGGTTTATAAATGGTCAACTATGGTCCAATGTCACATTGTGATAAATATTGTCTCAATATCAAAATCAATCATGGTCAATTATTGTCAACCATCATCAACCATGGTCAATTATTGTCAACCATTGTCAACCATGGTCAATCATGGTCAACCATAGTATAATGTCACATTGTGACAAAGATTGTCTCAATGTGAAAATCATCCATGAAAAAGCATGGTCAACCATGGTCCAATGTTGCATTGTGACAAAGATTGTCTCAATATGAAAATCAATCATGGTCAACCATGGTCCAACATCGTACTGTGACAAAGATTGTATCAATATGAAAATAAACCATGGTCAACCATGTTTATTTTACCATTTATAATATTTATCGTAAGGTTTATATACCTTGGTTTATAATATTTATCTTAGGGTTTATCATAGGATCTTCATAATATGAAAATCAATCATGGTCAACCATGGTCAACCATAGTCAAGCATGGTCAACATTGGATAAACATGGTTGATCATGGTCAATTATGGTCAATCATGGTTAACCATGGTCAACAATGGTCTAATGTCACATTGTGACAAAGATTGTCTCAATACGAAAATCAACAATGGTCAACCATGGTTACATTGTGACAAAGATTGTGTCTTGGTTCAACCTCACATTGTGACAACTATGGCCATCCATGGTCAACCATGGTCCAACATCGCATTGTGCCAAAGATTGTCTCAATATGAAATTCAACCATGGTCAACCATGTTTTTTTTAGGGTTTATAATATTTATCGTAGGGTTTATATACCTTGGTGTACAATATTAATCCCTAGGGTTTAATATTATTCCCTTGGGTTTTTAGTATTAATCTCTTGGGTTTATTAGTGCCTTGAGTTTATAATACCAATCCCTTGGGTTTATTAATCTAAAGGTTCATATTCCTAGCGTATAATACTACTGATAGGGTTTATAATATCAATCCTAGGGTTTAATATAAATCCCTTGAGTTTATAATCCATTGGGTTTATAATATAAATTCTTTGGCTTTATTAATCGCTTGGGTTTATAATATTAATACTTGATTACGTTTATAATATTAATTTATTGGGTTCTCAATACTATTCCCTTGGGTTTTAATATTAATCCATTAAGTTTATAATAATAATCTATTGGGTTTATAATAATAATTCACCCCTGTGAGCATCACTGGATGCAATGAGTGCTAAGTGGACTATTCAAAAATCATGAGAAATTAGTCAGTTACAACTGCCTCTCGTGGAAATGGTCATAGATGAATGACTTACTTAACGCAGTTGAATCCCAAAAACGATATCTAATATAATGCATTACAAAAACCCCTCATATTTAAATTAATATTTTGTGTTTAATATTACTTCCTAGAGTTTATAATAATAATAATAATAATAATCTCTTTGATTAATAATATTAATATTGTAGGTTTTAACCTTGAACATAAATTATCTACACACGAATCTTATAACAGAGAATAAACAATAGCGAGAGCATAAAACATAAAACAGATAAACACAGAGATTTTCCCCTGGATCCCAAATTGGGACGACCAGCTTGATTTTTCATTATATTCTTTTTAGTGTTACAACACATATATATACATGCCAAAGCATACATAAACCCCAATCCATAAACCCGGGATTATAACATAACCATAGTTCCCTTTATCGGATCTACAAAATACAGGGGTCAAAAACCATCGTACCCCAAAACCATGTACGAAATAAACACAAAAACGCTGGGTGGTCCCGCATATGAGTGGGACCGCATGCCAAAAAAAATTTCGCGGGAGCGTGCCACACGCGGCCCCCCTGCTACGCCCGACGCAACGTACAGCGTGTGGGGCTAGTCGTGGAAAGAATATAACACACACCCAACATTCTCCCACTTGTTGTTTTCTTTCCACGGGGGGCCACAAGAGAGCTTTATCATTTGGAAAATTCTTCAACACCCATTGTTTCTCTACACCAAGAGAACTTCTGAGTGCTCACAGACTTCGTCAATGCATTTGCAACATTCTTCAAAGTGTCCACCTTTACCGGTAACACCCTTTTAGCCTCAACCATATCTATAACAAAGTGATATTGAATATCAATGTGCTTTTTCTTTGAATGGTAAGCAAGGTTCTTAGCCAAGAAAATTGCACTTTGGCTATCACAGTATATCCTTATAGCTTGATGTACCAACCCCATACTTGAACACAATCTCTAAAACCAAACTACTTCCTTGCTTGCATGAGTGGCTGCTATGTATTCTGCCTCTCTAGTTGAAAGAGCCACTACAGACTGTCTTTTACTCATCCAACTAACTGTGCCTCCAAATAGGCTAAAGACATACCCACTTGTAGATCTTCTTTGGTCCAGATATCCAGCCCAGTTTGCATCAACAAAACCATGAATGTCCAACATTCTTTCCAATCTTGGTCTTCCCTGGTAGCACAAGCCATAATCACTAGTACCACGTAAATATCTGAAAACCCGCTCAGCTGCTTTGTCCCGATGCTCCCCCTCCTTCCACAGGTTTGACATAAACACCTTTCAAATAATCCCTTTGCATTTGCAATGTCGGTTTGTTATAGACCATTGCATATCGGCTACCCACGCACTTGCATATGGAACACGGGACATATCCTCCGCTTCTTCTTGTGTCTTGGGACCATGTTCGGCTGATGATTTGTATGCCTACGAGAATAGGAACACTCACCTAGGTTTGCTATCTGCATATTAGTTCTCTGCCCGATATAGTCTCGACATACTTCCTCTGGTTTAACGAACTTCCTCTGCACGATCTCTCTTAATTTCCATGCCCAAAATATAGTTTGCAGCACCAAGATCCTTCATGTCGAATTTGGAGAACAGTTGGGTCTTCAAATCTTGGATAATTTCTTTGTCATTTCCAATTAACAACATATCATCCACATACAAGACCAAATACATAACACGGTCACCAATTAATTGAAAATAAACACGGTGATCCTCCTTGCTTCTAGTGAAGCCAAGTCCGTGTATATAGGTATCAAATTTCTGATACCACATCCTTGGTGACTGTTTTAACCCATACAACGACTTCTTCAATCTGCACACCATTTCTTTCTTACCCTTCACCATAAAGCCTTCAGGTTTCTTCATGCAGATCTCCTCTTCTAGATCCCCGTGAAGAAATTTTGTCTTCACATCCATCTGTTCTATCTCAAAATCAAATGCAGCAACAACAGATAAAAGTAATCTAATAGAAGTAACTTTGGCAACAGGAGAAAAAATATCACCAAAATCAATTCTCGGCACACAGGGAATAACCTTTTGCTACCAAAAACGAGAGCTTTTATTTCTCCACCTTGCCTTCATTCATCTTCTTTTTAAACACCCATTTGCTCCCAATGGGCTTCCTTCCGGCCAGCAACTCCACCAGATCCCATGTCTCATTTTTGGGCAAGGATGCCATTTCATCAACCATGGCCTCCTTCCAAAGTTTTCCATCCTCTGAATCTACTGCCTCCCTGATAGTTCTGGGATCATCATCAATTATAGTTAAGGCAAAACCTTAATAGAAAGCAGATAGATTATACCTTTCTGGTTGCCTTCTTTCCTGAACTAATCTTATAATAGCTGGAGTTTGTGGCTCTTCATCTTCTGAGTCTTCTTCTGTTGTAGAGTCTAATTCATCCTACTTTAGCTCAAACTCTATGTTCTCAGTTTCCTTTGGTTGGAATTAATGTTTAACAACATATTTCACTTCTCTAAACACCACATCTTGGCTATACATAACTTTCCTTATTTCTAGGTTCCAAAGCTTCTAACCCTTTAAACCATCGTTATACCCAATAAAGACGCACTTCCCGGATTTATTATCCAACTTGGTCCTTTTCTCCTTTGGAACATGTACATATGCATCACATCCAAATACCCTCAGATGTGAAAGAGAGGGTTTCTTACCAGTCCATACCTCATTTGGAGTCTTATCCTCTAACGTTGATGAAGGTGATATGTTAACCAAGTAACGTGCAATCTCCACTACCTCTACCCAGAATTCTTGTCCTAACCCGGTACCACTGAGCATGCTTCTTGCCTTTTCCATCAGCATTCTGTTCATTCTTTCTACAACTCTATTTTGCTAAGGTGTGTATGGAGTATTATTCTATCGTGCTATACCACACTTCTTATAGAACTCTTCAAATTCCTTCTTGAAAAACTCCCCACCATTATCTATCCTCAGCACCTTTATCTTCTTCTCTGTCTGGTTTTCCACAAGAGCCTTAAATTCCTTAAATCTATCAAATACTTCAGATTTCTTCCTCGAGAAATATATCCATGTATTCCTTGAGAAGTCATCTATGAATGAAACATAGTACACAGACTTACCCAGTGATGGAACCGACACAGGTCCAAACACATCACTGTGCACAAGCTCTAATATCTTGTTTGCCACTCTTAGCACGGAAAACTCACCGATTACGCCCCGCATACACAATGTTCACGAAATCGAAATCCGGAAAACAATTAGACATACCTTCTACCATACCATCTCTATGCGGTATCCGAAGGCCCTTCTCTCCAATATGTCCAAGCCTTTGATGCCATAGCATGGTCTTTATTGGTTGGCCTAGACTTTCCGTCCCATTTCGAGACACAGAACTGTTACACCCATCAATAAAAGTGCTACCTTGTAGCTTGTATAGAGTTCCAGTCTGAACTCCCCGCATTAATACCAGTGCTCCCCGAACCATCTTGCAGGCATCTTTCTCGAACACTATTTTTACACCTGCATCATCCATCTTGCTTACAAAAATCAGATTTCTGGCCAATGTAGGAATATACGGGGCACCGAAGTGTTCTGATGCTCCCACCTTGCGGCTTAAAACTGACCTTTCACGTACGATGATTCGGCCTTCCTATCATCACCTAAGAAGACATCACCACCATCATATTTCTCATACTCGTAGAACCACTCCCTATGGGGAGTGAAGTGAAAGGATGTACCCGAGTCAATCAACCATGACTCATGATCTACATGTATTTGAAGAAGAAGCCAAATACACATCCCCACCTTCATCCGAGGTGGTTTTTGCCTCTGCAGAAGGAACATCATCAGATCCCTTTCCTTTCTCGGGAGCTTTAGATCTGCAGTACTTTTTGTAGTGCCCTTCCTTTCCGCATTCCGGCACAGCACAAACTTTACAGGAGATTTAGATCTCCCTCTAGATTTGGATCTCCCACTCGAAACCTTATTCTTGTTTCTGTTCTGGGACCTTCCTCGTACAGATAAGGCATCTCCATTCTGACCCTCCATATTTCTCCGTTTCATTTACTCCGACAGCAAGGCTGAGACAATGTCATCAAAGTTTAAGGTAGTTGTATTGCTACCTATTGCAATAACAAGACTGTCCCACGAGTCTGGTAGAGAACACAACAAACTGATGCACTTATCTTCATCTGAGATTTTAATATCAACAGATGGCAGCTAACTTACCACAGTATTGAAGGCGTTCAGATGCTCTGTCACTGAATCTCCATCCTTCATCCTCGGGTTATACAGCTTTTTCCGCAGGAACAACTTATTCACCAAAGACTTAGATTGGTACAAAGTCCCTAGCTTTTCCCACAAGGTCTTAGTAGCCAGCTGGAATACATTCCAACAATGCGAAGATACGAGACACACAACGAAGTATTGTGCTCTTAGCCTTGATCCGGTTCTTCCGGTCTTCATCGACATTGCCGTTGGTTCGGTGGATCTACCACGATCCGCGATCTTTATCCACCAACAAATCCTCCATCTTAGACTTCCACAACTCAAAACTCGACCATTAAATTTCTCGATCTCTATCTTTAAACGCTCGCCATCTTCTTTCACGCAAGAATCGATCCCATGAGATCTCCCCCTTTGAACGGGGGTCTACCACGGGCCGGGCGAAAAACCTACGACAACAAGGCGTCCCTTGAAGCCGAAACAGCTGCGATACCAAATGTAGGTTTTAACCACTGACGAAATTATCTACACACGAATATTATAACGAGAGAATAAACAATAGTGAGAGCATAAAACATAAAACAGATAAACACAAAGATTTTCCCCTGGATCCCAAATCGGGACGACCAGCTTGATTTTTCATTATATTCCTTTTAGTGTTACAACACATATATATACATGTCGAAGCATACATGAACCCTAATCCATTAACCTTGGATTAGAACATAACCATAGTTCCCTTGACCGGATCTACAAAAATACCAGGGGCCGAAAACCATCGTACCCCAAAACCATGTGCAAAACCATGCACAAAACCATGGGCGCGGACCGCCCACTGGAAATTAAGGACCAAAAAAATTTCGTCGGGGCGCGCAGTTAGCAGGCGCGCCCCCCCTGTGACCCCCCTGCTGCGCCCGGCACAACGTACAGCGCGTGGGGCTAGTCGTGGAAAGAATATAACACATACCCAACAAATATTTATTATATGATTTATAATATCAATAATATTATCATATTATTATAATATAATTATTATTATTATAAAGTGTCATTATAATTGTTGTAATTATTATGGTATTCATAATATTATGATAATAATATTTTAGAATATAATTATTATTATTGTATTATTATGATAATTTTATATTTATTAATATTAATATTGAATCCATATCTATTAGTGTATATCTACTTATATTAATCATTTATCCACATATATCAATCACATTTAAAGATGTGATTGATATATGTCTATTGACAATGTGGTTGCGCTAGTTACATTTTTATTCAAATGCAATCATTTATCCACACATATCAATCACATTTAAAAATATGATTGTTCATGTGATTGATATATGTCTATTGACAATGTGCTTGTGTTAGTTACATTTTTACTCAAATGCAATCACTTATCCACATATATCAATCACATTTAATAATGTGATTGTGCATGTGATTAATATATGTCCATTGACAATGTAGTTGTGCTAGTTACATTGTTACTCAAATGTAACCAATTACCTAAATTTTTATAATAATCAATAAAAATGTTCATTCACCAAAATAAAAAAATCTAAATTTATCAACAGAGTTACAATAAATTTAAATTTAACATATTTCAAACTTAAAATCTACCATTTTGATACAAATTAGATTACTCTCACCTACTTCTTCTGGTCTCTCTGGTAACGGTTTCTGAATTCCCAAGGCCAGCGGTTGTTGATTCAATCCCTGTTGAGAGTACCAGAATTCGGAAGAAAACAGAATAACCTTGATGGTTGTCCTCCATTACTTTCTCCGCGTAGATACAGAAAAGAGTAACATCACCCACATTAATAACTGATAGATAGTGATCTACATTTCAGGAGAACATGAATATGACTAGTAAAATATATATAGAAACAAATCGATGAATGATAATAATTGATCCTAGAGGATGAGGCTTATTGAGTTTAGAGGCCACAGTCTGAGGCTTGTTGAGTTTGTTTAGAGGAGGTGCAATGTGATTTTTTAAAGAAAAATAAATTATATTTTAAATAGAAAAATAAATAATTTTGTTATGGTTAAAATGTTTATTTGGTTTATATGTTTAAAAATATAATTTAAGCAATGAAAAATTACACATTGTATTTATACTATAAGAAATTTGCAAACGCTAAGATTTGATTTTTCTAAATTTATATTAAACCCATATTTAAGATAAATCTACACGGTTGCCATTTGAATTTTGTTAGCAGATTTTTGCTTTGGGAAAAATTAAAAAATAATGTTTAGATTTATCTCGTTAAAAAAACCAGCTGAGATCAAATACAGAAAATATTATAAGTCAGTCAAATTTCCCTGCATATGGCTAGAAAGGCCAAAAAAAAATGAATTACTCTTGGTACTGGACATACATATGTATTAGTGGAAAATTGCAATGTCCCACCTTCCTTAGTCAAGCCCATCGCATCCTCTCCGTCCGATGGAACATGTCTCATAACATCTTCCACGACGCCCAACTAAGAACGAGCTTGGACTGAGAAGTGAAGAGGACTTTAAATTTCTATACACATGCCAGTATCCTTCATGCCAAGCACCCACTCTGCTTGAGGCAATATTATATATCAACTTTTTTGGCAAGATTTCTAGCAGAGTTTTCAGTTAGAAGTTGATTGAGCAAAATGGGCTCTTTAGCAGCAGCTGAGACATCCTTGATAACTCACTTAGATGTGGAGGTGGAGGAGCCTGAGATGATTGTACTAGTTGAACCCACTGAGGAATTCTCTCTCTTCTAATAAAATATCGATCAGGTCGCATTCATATGTGGGCACCTTGCATATGCTATGAGCTTGCCTACTTATTTCTCTATTTCACATGTGTTTTGAGCGACTTGTGTGTAATAATTATCCCAACATGCCTCCTTTGATATGTAGTGCCATGATCACTCCCATCCCATGCCTCATATATGAAGAGGTAAGGCCTCATGTTGTGCTAATATATACTTGACCTTTACTGGGTGAAGCCACATTTGGTCACACAACCATCTCTAGCTTGTTTGCCTTTTTTCCACTATGCCGTGTATGTCTTTGGACTACATGTACCTGCCTGTCACCTTGTGCATTTGGTTTTCATATTTGATATTATGAATGCATGGTCGTCTAGTTGCTTGCTTTTTCATAGTGATTTCTTTTTTCATTTCCTGAGTGAGCTAGCTTTTGAAGAATATGTTTACCAGTCATATACAATATACACATACACATTAGGGAAACCTCACCATCATAAGTGCATGGAGAATAGATGAAAGTAGCACTATAATGAAATCATATCATAAAAAAAGACAACACCATAAGTAATCATGAAATGAGTAAGTAATAAAACATAAGTGCATCTCTTTTGTATCATCATGTAAAAAATTTAGTACATCTGCATGATAGTATATATTGAATAGGTGGCTACACATCTACATGTATCCCAAGGCTAGCTCCTCTCTCTAAACCTAGTTGCTTTATATCACAGCTTCAAATCGACAGAAGCCTCCCCTGCGGCCCTCTATGGTTATGGAATCTGTTTAGTTACTCTAGTCTCCATGGTGATAGGTTGGCTACCTCTCTTAGTAGCTCCACCTATCCCAAGAGTAGTTTCTTATGTTGTGGATGGTGTGTATTTTTACACACCCAATGGAGAGGACAAGAATGTTGTTGTTGCTGATGTTGTGGGAGGGCTGAAGGAAGCCCTTGGGAAGTTGCTAGTGCCCTATCATTTCATGGCAGGAAGAATGAAATTGAATCTAGAGAAAGAGAGGTTGGAAATTGAGTGTAACAGAACTGGTGCTCTGTTTGCAGCAGTTAATTGTGATCTGACATTATCTGATCTGGGTGATGTCACTTTTCCAAATCTTGTTTTCAGAAGTCTGGTGCTCCAAGGAGTTCATGCTAAGAATTTTGGGGTTAATCCTCCCCTGTTGATGATGCAGGTAATTAGGCTTATTTGTAGTCTGGATAAGAATAAATATTCAATTGAGTATTTTTTTTTTCATGTCTTAGTCTCTTTTTGAATATTTAAGGTACATGCTCCCATGCTGTTGCCAAGTTTAATTATTATTCCCTTTGAAATTCACGAGATATGGTTCCTTTTAGAAACCCTTTGAAATTAACAATGTTACCGATAAAATAGGTAACTGCAATGTTACCTACTTTTTTTTGGTAGCATAAAAAGCACTCGATTTTGAAAAGTGGTGATGCAGAATCACCATTTTTTTTTGTGCACATTTTTGACACACTAATATTTTTATTTATGAAGTATGAATATTTGTTTTAAAATGTTAGTGATTTTCATGCTAATTTTGAAATCTATTGATGCAGCATTAACTTTTTTTTTTTTAGCGCGGTGATTTTCATGCTAATTTTGAAACGTATTGATGCTGCATCAACCTTTTTTTTTTAGAGTGGTAATTTTCATGTTGGTAATAAAACACAAAACTTAGATAAAAAAAATATATATATAAAAACAATAAAAAAATCAATAAAAATCTTTAAAAAAAACAAAAATAGCTCGTAAAAATAAAAAATTCAAACAAAAAAAAAAACAAAAATATTCGAAAATTATATCAAATGAAATGACAAAATTTGAAAAAAAAACACATAATTTAAAGAAAAAAAGCAAAAATTGAACAAAATTTAAAAAAAAAAAAACATCAAAAACATTTTTTTCTAACTTATTAAAAAAAACCATATAATAAAAAATAAATAATAAATAAAATAAATAAATAAAAAATTAAAAATTAAAATAAAAATTACAAAATTAAAATTTAGATTAAAAAAAATTAAATTAAAAAATAATAATAATAAGAAAAAAAATACAAATTTTAAAATTAACAAAAAAAACAAATTAAAAAAAAAATAAAAATAAAAACAAAATTTAAAAAAAATAAAAAAATTAAAAATTAAAAAATTAAAAAAAAAATGAAAAAAACCACGTGTAAATAATTAAAAAACAAATATACATAAATTTAGTGTTTTTTTTTTTTAAATGAAACAATTCGTAGATTTTAAAAATGAAAAACTAAATAAACGAAAAGATTAATAAAAACAATTAAATTAAATTAAAATTTAATAAATTTAATAAATAAATTTTAAATTTTTTGAAATTAAAAGAAATTTTAAAAAATCAAATTAAAATAAAAATATTAAAAATTAAGAAATAAATAAATAAATCAAATTAATATATATATATATATATATATTAAAAATTAAAAAAATAAAATAAAATAATAAAATTAAAAAAAAAAATTATATTTTAAATATAAAAATTAAATTTAAAAAAAAAATTGAAATAAAAATAAAATAAAATAAAATAAAAAATGAATGACATGACCTCGCCTTATTGGTAGTCTCTTATACACCTGAAGCGGAGAGCCAGGTGGTCTTAGCCCCACCACGAAACATACGTTTTTTTTTTCAAAATATTTTTTTTTTTTAATTTAATTTTTATATTTAAAATATAATTTGTTTTGTTTTTTATTTTTATTTTTATTTTTTTTATTTTGTTACTAATTTTTATTAAATTTTGCATTTTTTTTATTTAATTGATTATTTTTTAAAAAAAATTCATAATTTTTCTTTGTTATTAAGTTTTGCGTTTGGTTTTTTAATTTAATTTTATAAAATTTAAGAAATTTTGTATTTTTTTTTTAAATTTATTTTAATTTAATATTGTTTTTTAAATGTTGTATTTTTTTATTAGTTTTTTTTTGTTAATCACATAAAATTTTTATATTTTTTTATTTCAATTAAAATTGTGTATTTAAAATTAGATTTTTTTTTAATTAAACTTAATTTTTTTAAATTAATTTGTTTTTTATTTTTATTTTTTAATTTAACACACACACACACACGCATATATATATATATATATATATATATATATATATATATATATATATATATATATATATATATATATATATATATATATATATATATATATATATATATATATATATTCAATTTTCCATTTTTAATTGATTTTTAAAGTTTTTGAACTTTTATTTTAACAATGTTTTTTTTTTTTTTTCTTTTATATTTAAAATTAATTTTTTATTTCAAAATTTATTTGTTTATTCATTTATTTATTAAAATTTAATATTTTTGTTTTTAAATTTAATTTATTATTTTAATATTAACATTTTTTTTTAATTTAATAAAATCTAATACATATACATATTTTAATTTCAGTCCATATATATATTTTTATTTTTATAATTTAAATTTAATTTATTTTTTATAATTTGTTTGTTTTTTTAACATATATTGTTTTAAATTTAATATTTTTGTTGTATTTTATTTTTCATTTTTTATTTTTAATTAATTTTTCGTTTTTTTACTTTTAATTTAAATAATGTTTTTTTTTTTTTTTAATTTATTAAAATTTAATATATTTCCTTAAAAAAAAATAAAATTATATTTTAAATATAAAAATTAAATTAAAAAAATAAAATAAATAAATTTTGAAATAAAAATAAAATAAAAAATGAATGGCAAAAAAATTTCAGAATTTTTCTTTATTATTAAGTTTTATGTTTGGTTTTTTAATTTAATTTTATAAAATTTAAGAAATTTTGTATTTTTTTTTTTAATTTATTTGAATTTAATATTGTTTTTTAAATGTTTTATTTTTTTATTAATTTTTTTGTTAATCACATAAAATATTTTTTTTTTTTTATTTCAATTAAAATTGTGTATTTAAAATTAGATTTTTTTTTTTAATTAAACTTAATTTTTTTAAATTAATTTGTTTTTTATTTTATTTTTTAAATTTAATATATATATATATATATATATATATATATATATATATATATATATATATATATATATATATATATATATATATATATATATATATATATATATATATATTCAATTTTCCATTTTAATTGATTTTTAAAGGATTTTTAACTTTTATTTTAAAAATGTTTTTTCTTTTATATTTAAAATTTATTTTTTATTTCAAAATTTATTTGTTTATTCATTTATTTATTAAAATTTAATATTTTTGTTTTTAAATTTAATTTATTATTTTTAATATAAACATATTTTTTTTTAATTTAATAAAATCTAATACATACTTATATTTAATTTAAGTTCATATATATATTTTTATTTTTATAATTTAAATTTAATTTATTTGTTTTTAACATATATTGTTTAAATTTAATATTTTTATTGTATTTTATTTTATTTTATTTTTAATTGTTTTTCTTTTTTTACTTTTAATTTAAATAATGTTTTTTGTTTTTTTTTAATTTATTAAAATTTAACATATTTCCTTAAATTTAATTTTTTGTTTTAAAATTAATTTTTTTTTTTTTTTTTTAAATTTAAATTTAATAAACATTTTATTTTTCTTTTTAAATTTAATTTCTGTATTTTATTTTTTATAATTTCCTTCTTTTTTTTACTTGTTTTTATTTTTTAAAATTTAATATTTTTATTTTGTTTTTATTTTAATTTTTTAATTTCTATTTTTTTTTTTTTTTAATCTTTAAATTTTTTTTAATTTTTAATTTTTGATTTTTTTCCTTAAATTTTAGGTTTTTTTTAATGTTTGAATTAAAATTTTTATTTTGTTTTTATTTTTATTTTTTTATCTTCATATATTTTTAAATTTTAAGCTTTTAAATGTTTTTATTTTTTAAATTTATTTTTTTTCTTAAATTTTAGGTTTTTTTTAATGTTTGAATTTTTAAAATTAAAAAATGTTATTTCTATTTTTAAAAATGCCAAAAGTATGACACAATTTTTTTTTTGTTATTCCAGCATCAACTTGTTTTGTTTTGAGGGTGTTTTTTCAATCCTTTTTTCAAAAAACAATTTTGTTTTTACCATAATTTTATAAAATGTTGAAATTTGACCTTAAAAAAAAACGAAGTGCGTTCTGGAATACACACTTTTTGTTTTTGGGGTGTTTTTTCATGTTTTTTGAGTCTTTTTGGGCTAGAGTTCCCGTTTTTTGAGGTCGAGGTTACCTCTTTCATCGATATGATGTTAATTCATGACACCTTTACAATCCCCCGAAAAGTCATGACACATTAGCGACAAGATTGGAACCCATTTGGACAGCCTTAGGATTCCGTCAACCTCAACGATTGAATCATCTGGTTGAATCAATGCCCTATTGGCCATTTATACCACATCTGGGCTATGAAACAAATTCATGACTCAAGACATAGAATCCCTTTGAAACTCATGATATGTGGATGGCAAGAATGAAACCCGCCTAGAAGGGCTTAGGACTCTATGAGTATCAACGGTGAATCGGTTGTTGAATCAATGCCCCTTTGGCCATTTAGACCATCCGAGTCTATAGCACCAACTCATGACTGCGACCATATTGGTCATAGGACCAATTCATGACTCTCATGACCGTACCATATTGTTCTATAGGACCAATTCATGACTCATGACGTATGGGTAGCAAGAATGAAACCCACTTAGATGGCTTGACACCACCCGCCAACCTCAATAGTGAGTCAATTGTTGAATGTTATTTTTGTCCATTTAGACCTTGTTGGTCTATCGGACCATTTTGATTCCTTCGTGTTAGATTTGCGGTCTTATCTGTTTTCGATGAATGTTAAATGCATTCTTTGTTATGACTCATGAGTAGATTCTACAATATGAGGAGGGTGTTCTCATAAACTTGTCAATATCATTTCAATATGTAGGAATGTATGTTTTGTATTTAAACTCGTTTTGATTGAATAACCTTGATCTACTTAGGTAGAAATGTTTATTTTTTCACCTTTTTTTTTGTGGGTAATGTTGGTAGCAATGAGCTCTATGAATTTTGTTATAAGGTGCAATCGTCTCTTAGTGTAATCATTTTTGTATATTGTATATGGTTGGGTTGATAATGTTCTCAAAAGTAGGACAATCTAGTAATTTATGTTGTTTGTTATCTAATTTCACCATCCTATCATATCTTACCCAAGTTGTATTCTTGTTTGACTACACTGTCTATTTGTGTGAAATTTAAATTTTTTACTAAAAGGGATGAACGCCAAGAAATTTTTTTTCGTATGTTAAAGAGGTGGATATTCAATTGTTTGAAATTCCATGTAATAATTTTCTAATTAATTCACTAAGTTTTTTGGCATACACTTTTGGCAAACTCGCTTAAGATACATGATGTTCCCGCTTGTCTTGTAGCACCATCATATGATGTTCTTGCCTTCATTGTAGGATGGTCATAAAAATTATGGTATTATATCTTTCAGAATGTCTTTTTCAACTTTACATTTAACTAGTTTCAACTTATAAAATATCTTCTAGAGAAGTCTGATTTCAACTAAGTAGAGCTTATTTCCGTTTTTTTTATAATGAAGCTAGGTTAAGGCTTTTAGTAACCTTTTTCACGGGTTTGTCTAATAGTGTTTGTTCTTTTACGGGTTTGTCTCGTTAGTGTTTATTTTTCGCTTGTTTTCAAGAAAGACATCCTGGATTCTCCCTCTTCTCCATCCCAAAAGACTCATCTCGCATTTGAACTTGTGACCTATAACTTTCCCTGTAGGTAACATGCCTTAGGCGGATGGTTCAACTATTTGAACTTACCCTTGGGAGTATGTCTAATAGTTATTGTATTCAATATTGTCTATAATACCACAAACATGCACATATACCACACACATGCACATATATAATATTCCAAGATGCTTTTTGTTGTGGATATTCATTCAAAAAATGGACCCCCCACTCGCCAAAGGGATTTGTAGGTATGCATATACTACGTAAATCATAGGCTATTCAATGTCCCGCCTTTTCTTAAGCACGTTGCTACATTTATTTGTAGATTCTATATTGATCTAAATGGTTGCAAGTAGTGAGCACCCAAAAGAGATGTCAATGAATAATTACATATGGTTCCATTTGTAACCAAATTCGCTTATGAGACTTCCAAACCCAATCCATGAAATATAATTTTCAGATGTTTTTCGTATATCTGCTATTACGTATTCCTTTAGCTTTTTACGTCACATTTGCTTACACTAAAATGGTCGAGTTCAATCTCAATACAAGCTTTTGATCAAGCGATAACAAAGCCGCTATGAATCTTCTAAATTTCCCGTACTAGAATGGCCGTTAAACCTTAATACAAGCTTTTGATCGATCGATAATAGAGCGGTACTCTCTTCATCCAAATTCACCCGATCATAGATTAAGACTATTGGTTGATTAAAAATTTGCAACCAAGTTTAATCTTCCACTCTAGTACAAGTAACTCTTTTTTTCTTTTTTGCATACCCTTTTGAGTGCTAACACATCCCCAACCTACCTGGCTAGGGATTTTGATTTTGCCAAGAAATAACAAGTAACTCCTATTTTTTGTGTACCCTTTAAGTGCAAACCCATCCCCAACCTTTTTTTCAGTGAGAAAAATACTTTTGGTTTATATAAGTGTACCAGGGGCACATATCTTCGTAATATCATAAAAAAATTGCATTTTCCACATTTACATTTTCATCCATTGATTCATAATATGTTAATAAAAAAATACATGGACATAGTTCGTCCTCGTATTCTTTGACTTCTTCATCTCTTCTAGTGCTTTTCTATCAAAAAATTCTTACAATTCCCCAAAAAAACAATAGTAATCTCAAGTATCCTCATTCTTTTGCATTCTTTCCCTCCTAGTCAAAAACATAAATTAGTACCTATACCTTAACTGAATTTTACCTTAACTTCTGCTCCATGACCATTTGAATTGAAGAGCTCATAGTACATCTCCCCGAATCTCCCATTCAATCCTCTTTTTTGACAATTTGTCCGCTTCATTGTTTTTTTTCCTTGCATATATGGTCGAAAGTTATTGTAGAAAAGGATCTCTTCAAATCTTTGATCCTCTCAATCCAATGAGTTAGTGAACTAGGATTAAGTTGTGTTCCGTTGTTCATATGCTCAATAATAACCTTCGAATCTCTGAAGACCCAAAGCTCCTCCAGGGTATAGTTGTGAAGCGAACCACGAGCGGCCCCCACAACGCAATTATTTCAGCTCTCATATTGGTTCCTCTTCACACTTTCGGCCATGCTTTTGCTTTTCTCTTCCGATTATATTTGTATTTTGTTGGTTATCATCCACTAAGATATTTTTCATAAACCTAAATTGTGTATTTATCATTAACCATAGATACATGAAAAGGATTTGGGAACAAATTGACAAATCCAAAGAGTAAGGTTATGAGTGACTTTAGTATGAGTTATATTAGGGAAAGATTTGTCATAAAACTTATACAAATAAATAGTCAAATTTACATCAAATAACTTTAAAATTTGTTAAAACAACGAGAATTTGGTCCATTGTTCCCCGAGCTCGCTGCAAGTTTAACGAGATTAAGAAAAGCTTTACCAAATGACCGGACTCCACTCATTACGAGGGCCAAGCTGAGCACACTTGTCAAGTAGTATGCTGACTCGCGAGATCTTGTTATAATGTTATTAACCATTGAATAAAATATTTCAAATTTAAAACTATATTGGTATACGAGTTAGATCCATTTCCCACCAAATTGAATTCCACTTTAGATCTGAACTAACCAATTTATTTCACATAGATATGTGGCCATCATTACTCCATTATAACCGACCCAAAGGTATTACCCCAGTGACTGAAGGTACGACAAGTGGCTTGCCTTTTTAGGTAAAATGGCCTTTTAGAGCCAAACCAAATATCACGAGCGAGATCACTTACATTTCTATTTGGCTAAGTTGTTGAGATATGAGGTAATGCTTTGTTAATACGAGTACTTGCATTTGTTCTCTCGTTATAGCAAAATCTAGCACCTAGTGCAAAGTCCGACTAGGTGACTTAAACAATGTACAACACACGAGAGTGTTACCACTATCAACTCAGCAATTACTCATCTCTTTTTAGAAAAGAACATAATCCAACACATGGGAGGCTTCTCTAATAGGGCTTAAGGACCAAAAATCCAAATATTTCAAGCCGAATGCCCCCTAAGGATCCTACAACAAAAATCCACCAAATAAAGGTATGAAAAAATGAGGTTGTAGTGGATGATGGAGTAAATTTAAGATTTGGGTTCAAGGGATCAATGGGTTAAAGCTGAAGGCTAGGGTTAACCTAAGAAGTCTCGAATAGGTTACCAAACATACCAAATCAAGAAAAAGCCAAGGCTTTCATAAACTAGAGTTTGAAGCCAAGAAATCATAGCAAAACAATAGTTTATAACACCAACAAATTTAGCTATTAAAATTGTGTAAAAGCTATGTGAAATGAAGGTTAAATTTGATAGAGTAAACTAAAGATAAAATTACAACAAATTTTGATGGTTAATAAAGCATGTGACAACAACTAAAATTTGACATAGGCCCTAGAAAATCACTGAAAATGCATGAAGAACTTCAATCTAGCTTCTCTAATGCACTTTCAAACACGACTTAAACCTAGGGCATATATGAAAAAAGTAGTTAAATGCTAAAAATACAGGGATTTTGTTGCAACTTAACATTAATTGACCATAAAGCAAAAAGAAAATTGATTTTTATAGTTTAAACTTTAGATGAGTGTGATATGTGAGATAGACTAGTGTCTTCTCAATCGAGGGTGTATGGAGTCTAGGATACAAACTTTTCTAGGGTTTATTTGGAGTGATTCTAAATCCAAACAAAACTAGGGCAAAGAAGCTAACTTACCCTAAGGTTTGAAATTTATGTTTTCAATTTTTACGAATGATTAAGAGAAAGGAAAATCTATCTCTATTCCTTAATTACTTGGAGGAAAGGTATAGTTCAACAAATAACAATGAAACAAAATACCAAATAAACTAAATTAGCACAACAACGTTAATCCTATGGAACATAATAACAAGATAAAACAAATAAACTAACTTACTTCACCATGCAATATCCAAGATCCACCATAAGCATCCATGAAAAAGGGATCATATTACATCACAAATCCACCCAAGAAAGTCATTCAGCTAGGCCTCCATTTTTTCAAAAGAGAGAAGGATTACTATCCAAGTGTGCCAATTATCCAATGAGGAAATCTACTCCCCTATTTATATGATGGTAGCCACATTGATTTTCCTTTAAATTAAGTTAAAATCCCTAAAAATAATAAATCCATGATACAAAGTGGATAGGTAATCAAGATTACCCCCAAAGATAGCCAAAAACAATGAAACAACATGAAAAATAAGCGTCAATTAAGTCTCCAAGGGTGACATCATCTCCCAAAATGAGTGTCTCTCTGTGAAAAGTTGCAAATGATGACCCCAAGGGTTTGTCTCATCCCAAAAGTCATGCCTTCTCATTAAAGTGGTGCCACATCCTCTCAAGACCAACATCATTACTAGATGCATCATAAGGGTGACATCATTGTACTAGGGCATGACATCACTAGGATAGGTGTAAAATCTCTTCCCAGAGGGATACAAAGTCATCATCATCATCATCAATCACCAAGTGAAGAGCAATGTCCACCAAGAAGGTACAACGCTAGCTTAGGGGTGTGTTGTCATCTCTTAGGCAAACTTTATCTCCAAGAAATGTCCGAACTTGGATCACCAATGTATAATATCTTTATGCTAAGGGAGGGTCTCATCAAGTATGTCAAGACATCCTCAAGGTCAACATCTCTTAAAAGGTTCCCAATGTCCTATAACAGAGAATTGCGTCATTATCAAAGTGGATGGACATCATCTATGGAAGGTTGGAGAAGCATCATATCATCCTTAAAGGGATCCCGGCTACACCTATAAGAATCATCTAACATACTCAAGGAATCAAGTGAAAAAAAACATCATGGGTACAAGAACAATAGAAGCATCAAGGTGGAACATATTCAATGTTAAAGCCATCGAAGTACTTTACACAAGTATCATCTTCAAATGTCTTACTAGCTTATCATTGTGCACAAGTTACCATAGCTAGGTATGGCGAGTTATCACATGACCCTATTAGGTGCTTCCAAATCTAAGGGGAGGAACAATTCCTAGGTCAACACTTTTGTTTAATAGGTACAAGTGATAGATGTTATGGCTTGGGGTTTTACTTCATGAAAGGTATCATAGTAGGTTATGTAAACCATTGTCCATGAGCGCCTTTGTAGAGGGAGTGCCTAACTACCTTCCCTCGCGTTTATTTTCCCAATCTCCCATATTTTCCTTTTCCTTTCTTGATTCGTATAACTTGTTCAACAAGATTCAATGATTAATTGTGTGATAATAATGATATAATCATCCTTCAATGATGGGTATTTTATCGCCTTATCAGGGTTGTAATGTTCATTGAGAGTTTCATTTATTTTGATAGGCATGATATGCATAGATGTTCTTAGGGACGAATAACTCTATAACAGGGAGATAGAGTGTAAGCTATAATTGGCTTTTGATTGCTTCTCTTGCATTCTTTTTGCATTTTGACATTTGGCTTGTGTTTGTTATTTTCTTATTGCTTTGCATCAACATTAGGTATTTCCAACCCCTTCTTCTCATAGGATAAGGCCAATAGGGAACTCTGTACAAGAAAATAACAACATTCAATCAAAATATAGGGTATTGAAATAAAGGAATGATGACAAGTGTTGAGTATGGATAACATGGAATGCTACCATCATAAGAGTCTCTTATTTGTGCCCTTCCTAGACATTGAAAGAAATACCCTAAGGAAGGTCACACTCAACTAGAGGCAAATGATAACCACCAAGGTGTTAGGGAAAAAATACACAACCGACATTGGTTTATGATCCAATTTCAACTTGTGATACATACTAGATTGCCTTAAACATTAAATGAAAGCACTCAAATGAAAAAATTGATTAATGTACCTCGTAGTAGATCAAACGCACAATCACATCCCCGATCCCCCATGTCTCTTTTAACTTTATTTTTAAAATATCAAGTGCACAATCACATCCTAACAAAAGGGGAAGTTTACAAAATTAGTGGTAGTTGAAGATCTTAAAGCCCGTTGTACTTGAAAAGGCAATAGATAGAAGAAATTGTTATTTATTGCCCTCCCAATTGATAATTTTACTATCCAGTTCAATGGTACATCAAATCTGATTTATTTATGTTGAAATTTGCATCGGGGAATGTTGTTTTCGGTGCATATTGCATCGAACCAGCGAGGGGCGATGAAGGAGAAGTCATTATCATTACGTGTGGAGAAAGTGCGGGGAAGGGGTGGCCAAAGTTACAAATGATTATGTTCGGTCATCCATGGATTTACGTGAGATATACAAAGCCATTCCATCATTACAAGGAGGCATGCATGGTGGAAAATACCATTTCATCTAGTTGATTTTGGATTTGGGAAGCTCGTATATTGTTGGATGGATAAGTCGTTCTTGCGGACAAGACAGACTCTCCCAAGTGTCCTACGGGCATGCACTAGCAACAAACGGACAAATAAAAAACTATTTTCTCTAGATATTGTTTGATTTGGAATTAACTATAACGGGGTTTTAAGAAACCTACTTGTAGTCCAACGCTGATCTTCTTTCCAGTGGCTTGAAGAA
This sequence comes from Pinus albicaulis, assembly GCA_034641835.2. NCBI lineage: Eukaryota > Viridiplantae > Streptophyta > Pinopsida > Pinales > Pinaceae > Pinus > Pinus albicaulis. The sequence continues at coordinate 67,465 of JAXQQM020087961.1, read as the reverse complement.
AGTCGTCGTCAAGGATCTGCAATCACAAACACAAGAAAAGATCAAAAGCATATGCATAATAAAAATTAATTCATGAATCAAACATCTATCAAGATGATCAAGGAATTAAATAAATGAGATAATTAATTAAATAACCCATTAATAAAACATGATAAATAAGCTATTTAACTAAAGAACTCATTGAGAAAACGGTATTCATTCGTATTATCTTTAATAAAGAAGAGCCTTACAATCATGTCCGTCTTGATGTCATACAGGCCTGCCTGGGGTCCAAAATAGACGTTTCCTTTACTCTAACAAGTTTTGCACTCTCTCAGCTAAAATGCACATGGGTGTGTAATCATTCCCAAATAATGATCAGTTAAGAGAGTATGAGTCTCTACAACATTTCTCCTCAAAAATTCTCAAAGTCTAACTCACTAACTCTAACCTTTGAAGCTGCACTATGGCTTCAATTTATATGAAAAGAGAGGAGGTTATGGTTCCATATAAGAAGGGATAGAATGCTCTTTTGAAGGGATTAGGCTCCATAAATCAAGGGGTAGGCTCCCATAATGGAGGAATGAACATACATGATAGGAGTGAATCTTCGACTGGATAATTTCTTCTAGAAGCTTCCAAATTTGACTGCTGGGCTTCTAAATGTTACTTTCTGCCTTTTTTTTACCTTTTACAGGGGTCCGCACCCTTAATGAATAAAAAGTGCGTTTAGCTCCACATGATTTAGAGCAAAAAGGTGCGGCACCGAAGGCAATGTTAAGAGAAAGTGCGGTACAAGTGTTTTTAAGACTTTTATGAGCTTTTCTCTCAATTTCAAGGCTTGATTTTAGGAACTTTGATGTTGTAGACTTCCAAGGGAGTACTAAAATGTCATGGTGACAAATTTCAGTGTAAAAAATTTCCCCATAAAGTGCGAAGTCTGAGAGCAGTCGAAGAGTGATGTGCTTTATCATTTCAAGGATTAGCCTGTGGACACCCTAGTTGGAACCCTCTAAAAAAATTCAATGAAAATCATATATATATATATATATATATATATATATATATCATCACTGAGGTATGCATTCCCATACTTAGATCAAAACTAACTAAACTTGTTCTGATACAGAAATGATTTTAATATTACATCAATAGTGTAGACACAGCATGGACGCAGTCATCTGTCTTGAATAGTCTACTGCATAATGAATAATAAAACTCCTCGCAGCCTGGATGGTGGAAACTAGATCCAGTGTCTTGATTTCCACTACCCGAACTAGTACGATTCTATCTATGCGATTAAATGTGTTGAAGTCAAACATGGTAGAATCCACTTGATTACCAGTCTATGATGTGAACTGTTAAAAAGTGTGAGAGAAACCACCAATAATGACAATGGCTCTCAAAGTACTTAGTACAATCCATAAAATGTGAATAAGTGATCTGAAGTCTAACATTTCACGGAATCATTCGATCGAAGTTCGATGATGCAACCTATTGTTGAAGGTGAGAACCCTGCCATTAAGGCATGCAGATTCCAAGGTACTGACGAATTCTAGATCAACTTCCTAGATGATGAGCTGTCGTTGATAGAAAGCGGTCCGTCGTAAGCAAGCTCAAGACACGAAACCATAGATCAAGTTTTGAAGAAATTTTTTGCAAGGACTGACTCAGGGATGGTCAACGCGAATGGAGACAAATGTTTGTGGATGAATGGTTTGTTTGATTGTCCTCTTGAACACATAACGACACTACAGATGGTTTGGTGATAGTTGCCCTAAGATAATACCTAGAAACCGGCTGAAGACCTTCAATTGGTTTAATTAACTGATAGGTAAGGGACTTTCCCAACCCATGTAGAAGTGTGACAAAAAGTGTCATGTTCTAGAGTGGTTTACTGCTTTTAAATCAAAGTGTAACAAATGAATTCGTTTTCTCTCTTTTCCCCCACCATTTCTAGCAAGTACCTCTTTATTTTTCACAAGCTTGAGGAGGATAACATTTACATTTTTATAAGCTCATCCTTCGGATGAGTCCAACTTAGTTTAAAATCAAACCCTAAGAAGGAGTGGTCCATTCCTGTTTGTAATCGACGGGTCCTTTACTGTTAAATTTTAATGAGTCCAGTATAGGAGAAACTCAGTGTTTTTCATTTTTAGGGAGTCAGAAGAAAAAACTTAAGAAAACTCCATGGGTGTACTTTTTGTAAATGTAGTCTCTTAAGCCCGAAAAAGGATAAAACAATATAGGAGAGAACTCTATTGACCATGATTAGTCAACATATACCTTTTTCGTAAATAGTCCATTTCAGTCTGGAAAAGGGGTAAACTTATACTAAAAGGACGACTGTTCATTTCCTTTAATGAGTTTGAATAGTCAAGTACTCGGCAATATTTTCATCTTTAGAGAGTCTAAAAAGGGCTTAAAAGAGGACTCCATGATTTCTCTTTTTCGTAAATTTTAAAGAGCCCGAAAAAGTGATAAAAGTATACTCTTTGTCAAAAATGACCATTTCACCTGAAAAATCCGGTATTCAGCACAAAAAATCAAAAAATTAAACGTACATGCTTCAATAATAAAAATATTTTGAAAAACCATCTTTTAAAGTGAAAAATAAACAAATTTCAATTTCATTTATTCGAAAAAACTTATAAAAAGGAGTTTTCCAAATTCATTTTTACCGTTTGAGTTTGGAGTGAAAATTTAGAGCTTTTGGCAAAAAACGCTCCAGAGAAGATTCTGGACAAATCGACCGTTGAAATCAAAAAAAATTTGCTCCAGGTAATCCACATCCTCTTTTCCTTGATTTTCATCCATTCATTTTCTTAATTTAGGGCTTAAAATTCATTTTTGGGGAGAAAATATGTTTGAAATTCCTCGCTCGGGGGTCTGCAGGTAAGACACACGGTACCTGCGAACCCCGACATTTTCTTACAAAGAAAAATGTCGTGGCCCCTCACTTTTAGCACAGAGCCCGTGCAGAGCTACACATTGTCTATGAACGTAAAGTGCAGGGGCGCCGTGAAGAATTTAAAAACATAATTTCTTCCCAAATTACCCAAAATTTTTGTTTTAAAATGATTCTAATGTAGAAATTTTCTGAATAATGATTAATTATCCACCGAGACTATCCTGATCACATACAATTCGAATTTATATGCAACACATAATCTCTTCCACTCAGATCATCACACATGCGGAAATAAAACAAGCGATAGCATATCAATTCATCATACACATTAACACAGTATGTATGGGGAAAGCTTATAGCTGAAAACCCCGCAGCTATTGTGTATATTATAATGGAGAAATCATGTAACAAAATCAGTACAATACTCCTCACAAGTACTCAGTACTATCTCATGAAGTTACACACAAACTAGCTTGGTTTTGAACAAGTTATTGGTTCAAAACTCACCACTAATTGCCCTTGCCTCTATTGCGCAATCATGGCATGTCTAAATAGAGATCCAAGGTTCGAATCTCCTTGGCTTGACAGTGCAATCATCATGGGAAATTCCTCCAAGTGTGGTGCAAATCTCATGCACAACTGATGTCGCCACTGATAGCTAACTCCACCCTTTCATCTACCTCTCTCACTGGTCTCCACTGAACTGATCATGCACTGTAGTGAACTGATGTGTTCTTGAGTTGAATAATGAGTTACTAATTAATGAATTAAATAATATTTAATTCACTCCACTCTTTACTAGTTGATTAGCTAGTTAAACTAATCTCAACTAGTTCAACTAAGTTAAACCGAACACAACTCCACCAACTGTCTCATCAACTCCACCAAACTTCTGCCACTGAAGTCCTAACTGAAGTCAACCATGCATGAGCTCACCAAACCCTTGGGAATAGCGTAATTCCTCTGTCAGATGCATGAGCCACTTCCAAGGCTCGAACTGAAGTGCTCCAAGAGAGTAAACTGAAGTTTATAGTCCAAATATTATTAAGGGTAAATAATATTTGACTTCCCTATTTTAGGATAGGCAGTCTAAATATAGACTTCGACCTATAGGTCAAAAAATAGAGGTCCATCTATTTTTACCAACATGACCAATACTCCAAGAATAACATACTGCAACCCTTGGACCATGCTCCATATGTCTAAAAATAGACATAGTCTAAAAATAGATTTTGCGCCAGAATTTGCCTGCGGGCCCACTTAGTGAAGGCGACTTCATTTCACTAAGCTCCATCATCTTGCTTCATTTTCAACACTCCCTCTTAGCAAGATATGGATTATCTGCAACCCCTATCCTGCCTCTGTGGAATTCGAACTTGCTCCTGGTGAGCGCCTTCGTCAGGATGTCGGCATCCTGATCCTCCGTGGGAACATATGAAAGCATCATGATTCTCTGCTGAACACAATCTCTGATATGATGGTACCTGATTTCGATGTGTTTGGACCTATCATAAAATACTGGATTAGCCGAGAGCTTGATGCAGCTCTGGTTATCACAGTAGATCACTGTAGGCTCCAAATGCAACCTGAACAAACCTGCGAGGATCTTCCTCATCCAAATAGCCTCACATGCGGCCAAGCTTGCTGCCATGTACTCGGCCTCTGCTGAACTGAGTGCCACGGATCTCTGCTTCCTGCTGTACCAGGAAACTGCTGTCGACCCAATGCTGAAAACTCCTCGAGAAGTGCTCTTCCGGTCCGTTGGACTCCCTGCCCAATCTGCATCAGTGAAGCCAGAAAGCTTCGCTCCATCCTCCTGTCTGTACCATAGACCATATCCCGATGTCCCTCTAATATAGCGCAATACATGCTTGCATGCCTTCCAAAAGAGCTTGGTAGGCTTAACCATAGCTTGCGAAAGCTGGTTAACTGCATAGCATATATCGGGTCGTGTATTGACCAGATACATAAGCGACCCCACCAACTGTCGATAGACAGTGGCATCCACTACCTCCGCTGAAGTAGCATCCTCCTTCCTCCAACCACCAGGAAGAGGAGTGTCAACAGACTTGCAGCCTTGCATGTTGAACCTCTCCAGAATCTCCCGGGCATACTTTCCCTGAGAAACAAACAGTCCTCCGCTGCGCTGCCAAATCTCCAATCCCAGGAAATAATGAAGGATGCCCAAGTCCTTCATCTCAAACTCTCATGCAAGATCCTCCTTGCATGAAAGTATCAACTGCTCATCGCCAATCAAAATCAGATCATCTACATACAGTACGATGATCAACAGCTTCCCCTCCACCACAATCTGGTACAGGTTAGGATCCGCCTCACTCTTGGAGAATCCAAGCCCAGTGAAGTAGCTGTCTATCAGAGTGTACCAAGCACGAGGTGCTTGCTTCAGCCCGTACAGTGCTCTCTTGAGTCGGCACACATGCGACTCACTGCTGAAGATCTCAAAACCTTCAGGCTGATCTATGTACACCTCCTCCTCAATAACTCCATTGAGGAACGCAGTCTTCACATCCATCTGATGAATGTGCCACCCCATCTGCGCTGAGAGAGCAAGGATCGTCCGTATGGAAGAGTACCTTGCGACAGGTGCAAAAGTCTCCTCATAATCGATCCCCTCGATCTGTGAAAAGCCACGGGTGAAAAATCTCACCTTGTACTTCTCCACACTCCCGTCAGCCGCCTGCTTCACTTTGTAGATCCATCGCGAACCCACCACTGATTTCCCCACCGGTCTTGGGACAATCTCCCATGCACTGTTCCTGACGATCGAATCATATTCTTCGATCATGGCATCAACCCATGCGGGTTCCTCCACAGCTTCCTCAAAAGAGGATGACTCTGTCACAACACATTGACTCACAAGAGCCATGTATCCAGTGTACCGATCTGGTGACTGCCTCTGTCTGCACTGTGCTGTAGGTGGTCCTACAACCTTCTCTGCATCTCGAGCCAGTCGCTCAGCTTCTGTAGTGCGCATGCACCCTCTGATGGTTGGCGCTGCATGGGTGGTTTCTTCCACCTCCTGAACTTCCTCTTGTGGCTGATCCACATCCGGAAGCTCCTCCTTAGGAACTAACGGCTCCTCATCTGCATGCAAGTGTAGCTCCCTCTCAAGCGAACACTGCATGGCTTTCTCCTCCTGAAATTTTATATCCCGTCGCACAACAGTCTTGCGACTGTCTGGCACATACACCCGATAGTTGTGAGGTGTATCGGTGTACCCCACAAATATTCCAACTTCAGCAGTTGGATCCAGCTTCCTTCTCGCATCCTTCGTCACATGCATGTAGACAGGAGATCCGAAAATCCGCAAATGGGAAATATCAGGCCTCTTGCCAGAATAAGCCTCCTCTGGTGTACTCATGCCAAGAACCTTGTGAGGACAACGGTTCTGCACATACACTGCTGTATTGCATGCCTCAGCCCACAAGTGAACGGGTAGGCCCTGATCATGCAACATCGCCCGTGCAGCACCCACGATCGTTCTGTTCTTCCGCTCAGCCACCCCGTTCTGCTGTGGGTTATGGGGTGCGATGAGCTCTCTCCGAATCCCTTCTGCGCTGCAGAACTCCTTGAATTCAGCAGAGATGAATTCACCACCGTTATCACTCCTTAGAGCAATCACCTTCTTCCCCGACTCCTTCTCGACCAGTGCTTTAAACTCACAGAACTTCGCGAATGTATCGCTCTTCTTCTGCATGAAGAAGATCCGGCACTTTCGAGAGAAATCATCAACAAAGATCACATAATACTTGTGCTTTGCTGTCGAAGCAACTGAGAAAGGACCACACACGTCTGTGTGAACTCTCTCAAGGATCGTCGTGGCGCGACTATCCTTCTCGTGAGAGGTGGCTTTCACATACTTCCCTAAAGTACACCCCTTGCACTGATCTGACTGCGCAAGAGTGCCCTTAGGAAGCCCAGTAGAAATCTGCTGCAGAATCTTCAAAGCTCCATGGTGAAGGTGGCCCAATCTCCTGTGCCACAGTTCGCCCTCATCATCCCGACTCACCACTTCTCCCGCCTTGCATGCCATAGCTGCGCAGTCATCTACCTGCAACTGATAAAGGTTCTGAGTTCGAACCCCTATCTTCCGGGTCTCTCCGGTAGTCTTACTGCGCAGGAAGGCTTTTCCTTCGCTGAAGACCACATCATACCCCTTATCCTCCAACATCGCCACAGAGATCAAGTTCTTCTTCAATCCAGGTACATGCATGACATCCTTCAATACAAATGGTTTACCAGACTCCCTCTGAAAGGATATGGTACCGATACCAGTCGCACTGTATCTACCATCATCGCCCATCTCGATGTGCACACCCAAATCTTTGTCCTCCAGATCTGAGAACAACTCCCGATCTTCCGTCATATGAAATGACACACTGCTGTCCAAGAACCACACCGATCCCAACACACTTGAAACCAAGCATGCGATCAGTGAAAAGTCAAGCTCGAACTGTGAAGCCAAAGCTTCTCCATCTGCAGATCTTCCCGCTTGCTTGTTCTTCTTCTTCTTTGGACAATTGGTAGCATAATGTTCGTGATCATGGCAGTGAAAACACTTCACTTTCGCCATATCCTGCTTCTTGCCCTTTGCACCGGAATGAGAAGTTTTCTTACCCTTCCCCTTCTTTGCTTTGGCCACCAAAGCGCAATTTTCTTCATCAGCTCCCTTTGATGAAGATCCATCCCGAGTAGTCCTCTTTATCTCCTCCTGCATGAGATCCGCCCAAAGGCGCTCCCATCCCGGCAGCTTCTCCCGACCATTGACACTATCTTGATATGAGTGCCAAGCCTTCGGAAGACCAAGGAGAGCCAAGTCGACCATGTCCTCGTCTTCGACAGTCACCCCCACACTTCCCAGCTCATCTCTGCACTGAGTGAACTTCGTGAGGTATTTGGCGATACTGTCGCCTTTCTCCATCTTGATGTTCTTGAGCTTATCTTTGAGCGCCAGCTTCCTTTGGTCGCTCTTACTCTGGAATAGATCCATCAAAGCTTTCCACATTAAATATGGAGAAGCCTTTCCATGCAGGCTGGATACAATATGATCCTTGACGCCCTCCAACAGGATCCTTCGAAATTTCTCCATCTTCTTTTGCCATGCTTCGACTTCAGCAGGATCAGTGGGCTTTTGGACATCCGTATCCACGAACTCCTTCAGTCCATTATCTTCTAATACTGCCTCCATGCGATCCTTCCATGCAACATAATTCGAACTGCCTTCAAGAGCATATTCGAGTCGCAAACCGTTGAAAGACATTTTCAACACCGGCACCAAGAAAACAAAACTGCTACAAAATTCGAATTCCACTTCAAAGATCAACCTCTCTAGATCTGTGAGAACAAATTATTTCTAGCACAGAGATTGACTGCAAGGGGCATTTACTGGATATATCACCTTTCAAAAGAAAGGATGGATCCAGAGGCTACCTGGCCCGCATGCAGACTCTGTCTACCGAAATAAGTTTGTAATCACTGTGATGATCAATCTCTGCTTCAATAGCTCTGATACCATGTTTAAATTTGATGAATAATGATATTTATTCACCGAGATTATCCTAATCACATATCAATTCGAATTCATATGCAACACATAATCTCTTCCACTCAGATCATCACACATGTGGAAATAAAACAAGCGATAGCACATCAATTCATCATACACATTAACACAGTATGTATGGGGAAAGCTTATAGCTGAAAACCCCGCAGCTATTGTGTATATTATAATGGAAAAATCATGTAACAAACTCAGTACAATACTCCTCACAAGTACTCAGTACTTTCTCATAAAGTTACACACAAACTAGCTTGGTTTTGAACAGGTTACTGGTTCAAAACTCACCGCCAATTGCCTTGCCTCTATTGCGCAATCATGGCCTGTCTATATAGAGATCCAAGGTTCAAATCTCCTTGGCTTGAAAGCGCAATCATCATGGGAAATTCCTCCAAGTGTGGGCAAATCTCATGCACAACTGATGTCGCCACTGATAGCTAACTCAACCCTTTCATCTACCTCTTTCACTGGTCTCCACTGAACTGTCCATGCACTGTAGTGAACTGATGTGTTCTTGAGTTGAATAATGAGTTACTAATTAATGAATTAAATAATATTTAATTCACTCCACTCATTTCTAGTTGATTAGCTAGTTAGACTAATCTCAACTAGTTCAACTAAATTAAACCGAGCACAACTCCACCATCTGTCTCATTAACTCCACCAAACTTCTGCCACTGAAGTCCTAACTGAAGTCAACCATGCATGAGCTCACCAAACCCCTAGGAATAGCGTAATTCCTCTGTCAGATGCATGAGCCACTTCCAAGGCTCGAACTGAAGTGCTCCAAGAGAGTAAACTAAAGTTTATAGTCCAAATATTATTAAGGGTAAATAATATTTGACTTCCCTATTTTTAGGATAGGTAGTCTAAATATAGACTTCGACCTATAGGTCAAAAAATAGAGGTCCATCTATTTTTACCAACATGACCAATACTCCAAGAATAACATACTGCAACACCTGGACCATGCTCCATATGTCTAAAAATAGACATAGTCTAAAAATAGACTTTGCGCCAGAATTTGCCTGCGGGCCCACTTAGTGAAGGCGACTTCATTTCACTAAGCTCCATCATCTTGCTGCATTTTCAACATTAGCTAACTTATCAAGAAGCCTAAGACTCACACGCTCACGTGGGATAGTGGTACTTAGTGACCAAAACTAGGGCATCCTTTCCCTATAGGTGACGATGTAGGCAAGCACCAGACCCTCTACCCTTACCTTGGTGGATTTTCTTTGGTTGACTGGGGGCGTCCCCAGCTCTTACAGGACATTGTGCCAGCACTCACAAGATATATTCTCAAGGCCTAGTTACATTTGAGTATGTGAGGACGAATAGGTCTTCTAGGATTTTGAGTATCATACGCAAACAAAAAAAAAACCACTTTTTTGATTGCTTGATCACATAGAATTAATTTAAAGGGAAAATTTATTTTTATTTTCGCTTTGTTTATATATGTGATCATAAATTTTCTTTGATCGTAGACTCTATCCTCTCAAATTTTTCCAAAACCAAACCTAGTCGACACCAGAACGGACCCAATGGGACCTCATCAATCTAGGTGTCTTTTGGACTTCCCCCCATTACCGGGAGGGGTTCTAGGTCTTTCGCCATTTAGGCGTCAAAGACAGAATGCAGCCACCATTATTGATTCATCCTTTATTGGGGCATCCTTATTTGGGAACCCTAGTTGGTCTCCCAACACCACACCGCACACCACTCCCCCCATGACCCCTAGGGGGCAGAGGAGTGCGTCCCATTTGGGAAGCCAGCCGAATACACAATAGGGTACGTCACAGACCAACCCTCTTCCTAACCAAAACTTTGTGTTTTCACACATTGCAATGGCGTCAACCTCCCAGTCACCTTTCTTAGTTTCGTTGAATCTGCCTGATTTAACCAAGTTGAAGAATGAGCCCATTGCATACAACCCTACATGGCCTCCCATGCCCACGAAGCTCCCTTCAGATATTCCAAAGTTCGAAGGAAAGCAAGAAGAAGACCCAGTTAATCATGTCATGACCTTCCACCTGTGGTGCTCATCGAATAGTATCATTGATGACACTATTTGATTAAGACTATTTCAACGCACTATGACAGGAGTAGCTGCGAAATGGTACGTGGATCAACCCTCTGCTTCACATGGAACCTTTGGCGCCATCGCCTTCACGTTCCTAACATATTTTTAGTTACCCATTCACCATGATTCCGGAATGGAATTACTGACACATTTTAAACAAACCCCCGCTGTCCATATCTCGGACCATCTCCATGAATGGAGGTGGCGTTGTAGTTTATGTAATGCAAAACTCAATGACTGGGTCCTTTCCAATTTGTTCCTAAAAACTCTCACGACAGAGATTTCAAAGGATGTGGCACAGCAAAGGCCCACATCCGAAGAGGACGCCATCAGCAAATCCCAACAGCTTGAGCTGATTTTTACGTAGTCAGGATACATTTACAACATCCTGCCTAATGCCCCGTGCCTACAAACTTATCAATAATTTCCAAGTGCATCAAACTCTGTAGACAGACTAAATGGGTCATTGACCCAAGGTTACCTAGGCAGCAGCAGTCAAAAACCCGGTTACACGTACAATTCTACCCAGAACATACCTCAACCCGGTTTTCAAAGTCATCATATGCCACAACAAAATTTGACCAATAGGGCGCTAGCGTATCACCAGGGAGGACCTTATCCTCCGACTCAGGGGACCCAGTACACAGAAAGAAACATTGATGGAAGAGCTCCCCTCCAACAACTAGGTGCAAAAAAGGGACAGTGTTATGCTCAGTCCCCAACACAAGACCCACCTATGTAGACCAATGCATAGGTAAAATTTGTGCAGCCTTCCCAAAACCAACCTCACCAATATAACTAGGAGAACTACCCTCCTAATTTTGTGAAGAAAAAAGAAAAAAACAGGCCAAAAGGGAAGCCTGGGTAGGGGGGCAACAACTAGCAATGCCCTCCGCAATCCCAGGCTGGAGGCAACTCCAATCGGAATCAGAGCCAGGAGCCAAGTAATGCCCAATGGCAGAGTAAAAGGCCACCTCGCCAAACAAAACATTCTTCTTCGATATGTGGTGAGTATGTCCATTATACTCACCACTATCCCAATCTCAGTGAGTTGAAGAAGCTACAGAGTAACCAAGGACAAGGAGGATCTTCCCAGCAACCAGCTGTGATGCAGGAACCTTTCCCCCATCAAAGAACGGTAAGCACTCAGCAACAAAATACAGACGACTTGGGAAAAGTAGCCATGAAATATACATGAGTGGCGAAGAGATGATTTTCCAAACACGGAATCGCAATTATGACACCCCACCAGACACCATTGCGTCAAGGGCAAGTACTAGTGCATCAACTGCACCTTTGACCATTTCAAATATGCCTATCGAATCATTGCCAAAAATGGCGAAGGGACCCAATAGACGAGTAGGAAACTACTCTAAAGCGGCCCATAATTATAGCATCGTGGAAGATTTAGCACAATCTCGCGCTGCTATGTCAGCTTTGGAAGTATTGCAGTCATGCCCAAAACAACGAAAAGCCCTACTTTCTATGTTAGGCACTATCAACCCTGTCAATACATGCCTAATGGCTTTTGACTTAGACAAAGCCACCCCCAGGCTTCCTTCCATGGTCGCCTTCCAGATATCAGTGTCGGTCCATAATATCATAATTCACTGATGTGTCATAGACGAGGGTGCTTCCACGTGCATCATGTCCAAAAAAAATTGGCAGAAGTTAGGGTCTCTCGAACTAAAATTCTCAGTCATCACGCTTATAGCATACGACGGTCGTCCCTAAACCCCCATTGGCCTCTACCAAAACATCTCGGTCTGCTTAGCCGAAAATACGGTCCACATAGAAATTGAAGTCTTGGACGCTCACTTGGAATACAATATACTCCTTAGGAAAAGTTGTATGTACGCCATGTCAGCCATAGCCTCCTTCGTCTTTCGTATTATGATGTTCCCCCACAAGGACTGCATCATTACTGTAGACCAATTAACGCATAACGAGAAGTGACCCCTAACAAACACCGATGTAATTCTACCCTACGTAGATACATCCTCAGATGTGCTTTCATGATTCCAAGAATATGGCCCCGACTAGTTCAAACTGTCGTCCATTCTAGGGTCATTCCTAGTAGATCTGCCCATTATCCCTGGGTCATCACCCGATGTCACAAGGGCTCTAGTGTGCATGATGTCCACATCAAACATCGAAGCTAGTAAAGACATAGACACAAGCAATAATGGCACCAAGTCATCAGCGACGTCAGCCTCTCTAGCCTATGCCGCTTCCCAAACCCCTTTTCTCAACCCCTAGCTAGTTTCGTCTCCCAGCAGGTTTTGGAACACTGGTATTATTAAACATATCATTGGAAATACCAGTTTGGTACCTCATTCCCCTGTGGGAACAGGATCTACCCATGTCACTGCCACAGTGTTGAAGCCCCTCAGTCCCGAGGAGGCCCCACCCATCCAAGAAATGGTCGAAACCACCCCTGCAAAGGAAATTTCCATTGCAAAACCAATGATCATGGCTACGAAAACTGAGAAAAGAGGAAAGAAAATGGTGACCCCCACCATAAAACGGGAATCACCAGTTTGCACCATATGTGGCATAATAGGTCACCCTACCCATATATGCCCGGAGCTAGATGAATTAAAACCACTCCTCGACTCTTAGACAGACATCGCGACGTCGCGTTCCCGTAAAAAGGAACCTAACACCAAAGGTAAAGGCAAAGCATTGCGTACCAATCACATATGCGCTCTCTGTAGAAAATATGGGCACTATACCCATAATTTCCTAGAGATCCCATGATATAGGGATGCCTTACATGCCATTGAGTGATCATATCAAGAGGATCCCTCCACCTAGGCGTCCAGAAATGAACCTCGTACCATCCTGTACCTACAAGAAGAACGAAGGGCACCAGAAAGACCCCTATTCATGCCCCCACATGTTATACGCTGCACAATATGCGATGAATGTGGTCAATTCCTCGAAAAATGCGCAGCCCTGGAACTCATCCACAGACGGTATCCTATAGAACGGGTTTAATACGTTGGATTTTAGGCAACGCAATTCGCATGTCCATTATGTGTCGACAATCACCTGCTGGAGAATTGCACTATATCACCTAATTTCGACTAGCCCTTGCTAGTTTGCGCTCAGCCATAGTCCGCCTCTCCCAAGAAGATTACATGGATGTGAAATCCACGGACAGCTCCACAACCCAAGAAGATGTGATGAGCAGATCCATCATATTCTTTTTAGCTAAAAAGCGACCAATCAGGGAACCCTAGTTACCCCCAACTGATCTCTACAGAGAAGAATAACATGCATGTTATGCAAAACACCCAATCACGTGGTCGCCACTTGCCCTGATTTAGCAGCGTTACGACGCTGGTTCCCCACCAGGCCACAAACTGAGCACGATGAGACCCCCATCTCTAGGATATTCTGCCTAATATGTCAAGGCAACCATTATGAGTGACATTGCACTTATGTCTCGCAACGTCTTCCTACAATCGATATGATTCATACCATAGAGAAGAGAGAGGATGACCTCCGTAAGTTATATACAAGGTACACCACCTCCAGATCAACAACCCCACCCCCGCATGGGCGTGACAGGCAAACTAGGACAACACACCAACCCAACTTGACCCAGGTCAATCCTAGAATAACATGCAGACTATGCAACCTGAATGACCACCGAGTCAATCAATGTAGATAACTGAAGCCCCTTGCAAACAATTTTCGCATAGTCTCTTCTCTCCCTCAGAAACTTCTCCCTAACCAAGAGAATATCACGCGTACCTATGTTGGATTTGTTCACACTTTCACCATACGATTAAATGTGTGCACCTCCCCAAGCTAAAAGCAGCGTTGAGTCTACACTCCCCCAAAGAGTCAGACGCACCTAAGCCAACAAAATGGAAGTGGAAGCAGAATACCACCTCTTCTACAACATATCCCTTCCAAGCATCCACATCTAAGACGTCGAGTAGTGTTGATTCCCATACAATTTACTACGTTGGCACAGTGATACCACACCCTCTCTGCACTGGCCAAAATCACACACTAGAGGTATGCTCGCCAATGGAAACATTTAGGCACCTTTGCAGTAGACACAATTTCCACCCACAAGAAATTGACCATCCTAGCGAGGAACCCAACCTTGCGCTCACACAAAACCCCATCACAGATATTCTTCCCCCACCGAACTTCGATGACACAATTCACCATATACGATTCATATCATCGCATACCAGGAATATGATTGGAGCCACCCCAACATCCCAGGATTTCCACCTTATTCCTGTCGCAAAATATCAAGGTACCCTATGATTTTGCATTGATTTCCACAAGATCCCAAATTTTCATGCCGTCATCGAACTACTTGATGATACCCAGCCTCTAAAACAATGCCTAGTACAACTAGAGCTCATCGACGAAAGCCTACAACAGTCGTTTCAACACAACGAGGCCCACAAGAAACGGGTAAAAACATCATTCAACCGCCACATCAACCCTCGCTCATTCACCGAGAGAGAACTAGTCCTCCGCTAAAATGTCACAAAAGAAGCCCTAGGGCCAGGAAAGTTCGAAACCTTGTGGAAAGAATCGTACATCATTAGGCATTGCCTTTGACAAGGGGCATACATCTTGACAGAACCGGATGGGAGATGCCTCAGCAACCCCGTCAACGACCTTTACCTCAAGAAATTCTACCCATAAGGGCCAAAACGGCCCTTCCCTAGAGTAAATGTACACAAACCTAACCATTGAAAATTTTTTGACCAAAAGACTTATTAAACACGCTCAATGTGTCGCCATGGATCACCAACCTGAACCTTATTTCCAATTTGCTGATGGAGCATCAAAATGGTCTTAAAGTTTAGCCACAGCTGCCTGGGTCATCTACCACCCTGACCGGTCACCACTCTGCTCAAACGGTGTGTGCATTGGTTCAACAAAAAAAAATCAGGCAGAATACGACGCCGTCATCAGACTTATGTGCGACGCCCTCCATCAGGGCATACGCCATATGCATGTCTACCTCAATTCCCAGTTAGTAGTGTCACAGTTAAAAAAAACATTTGAGACAAGAGATACACATCTATTAAGAAAATATTTGTGTGCAAAAAGATTAGGCAGACAATTTGACTATATTACATTCACACATGTACGAAGGAGTCAAAACCAAGTAGCTGATCGCATAGCCAACAATATCCTAAACTGGAATGTATCTCGGATAAACCATCACACACACACACACACACACATATATATAGATATAGCATCATCCATAAACCGAAACAGGTGACACAACATGTAGAGCCGCAAAAAATATCTCTCATATGTATATATATATATATAGCTTGCATATTTCCATTTTGTTGAATAAAATGGGTAAGGAGACACCTTAACCCACTTATATGGAGAAATAACACTCTTTGTGTGAAAGAAGGAAGAATAAAGCAGCTAATTTGAGCACCACATGGTGTGAACAGGATTGGATCAGGTTTGATCAAGTAATTTTGACCAAGTCCACATGCACTGTCTAGATACAATGTATCTCCTTGATGGACTGCACAGTTTTAGATAAGGATCACTTGCATGAGTTGGAAGGCACATGAGGATGGGACCCATGGTGGAGAGGAGCACTTGCTATAAATGAGGAGGAGGAGAGCCATTGTTATTCATGCTTGATTATTATTTGCTTGGTCTGTTGAGACTACGCTCCTCTTGCTGTTTAGCAAGAGTGCAGTGCTGCATAGCACTAGGGTGTTCCCGGTCAGGAATCCACACCTCATCCTCAGGGAATGAGAGGTTTCAGAGCTGCATTTCCTCATTCCGGCATTTGGCCAAAGCTACCTCCTTCAGTCACAGCGTTATTTCTATAGCAGGATAACTTTGTGCTGCAGGGTGCAACAACAAAGGATCTCTTGAGTTGTTCCTTGCCTTGTTTTTCAGTGGAGGGCCCAACTATTCATTGGAGGATCAGTGGGGAGGACTCCCGGGCTTATTTTCATATCATTGGCATTAGGCCAATCATCCATCTTCCCTCACAGCGCAGTCTCCAGCTAGATCTGCGTTATTTTGCAGGCAGTTGCTGGGAGGGTCATTAGAGCTCATCAAGAGGAGTTGTTTATGAGTAAAGGGATTAGCATTTTGCTTAGATTCAATATCAGAGGAGGGAATCATCATATCATATCTGCTACAGCCTCATTTCCTATTTTTGATTCAGTTGCAGTGACAAGTTAATTGTCACATTGTACATTCTCCAACATTTCTAGCAATCTCTCCTGGATTGGATAGAAATTTGTACATTCTCCAACATTTCTAGCAATCTCTCCTGGATTGGATAGAAATCTTGAATTGGAGCCCATTCTTCTATTCTTGGGAATTTATTTGTATATTTCAGCCTCATTATCATTTTTTATGTACTCAGCAGCTGCTACTCTCATAGAGACTGCACAGTCACTGCTTTTCGACATTTTGTACAGTTGCAACAACTCATGTATTTCATAGTTTGATCATTGGAGATTGGTTCCTGTAGCTTGAGTGGCTTGTCCCTCATGATTTTCTTGTGTATTATTGTTGATATAATAATATAATTATGGCTGCATCATATTCCCTCTATTGACATGTTCATATTTGTAGAGTTTCATGATTGTTTTCATATATCGCTGTAGCTCACTCTTTGAGCACTTCTTTGAGATACCCAAGGGTGGGAGATATGTTTAACCTCCCTTAATGGATTTATTTGAGCTCAAATTCTGGAAGTGCAATGAATGAGGTATTAAATAAGGGATCCAAGTCTCCTTTCACCTTATTTTTTGCATTGAATTCCTTATACAACGTCCCTTTGGACCTTATTGCAGAAATTCCTGAAAAAGGGATATTATAGTGGTATCAAAGCATCAATTTTGGCTCAGCCTGTGTAGCCCAAGCTAATATGCCATTAGAAGGAGAAGCTCCTCACTTAGAAGAGGATATGTATAGAGAAAACAAGAAAAGAGGAATGACGGAAGAGGAGATATCCCTGCTCCTTTTTTCAAACTATGGAAGCTATCATAAAAGATCTCAAGGAGATAGAAAGGGAGAATTGCAGAAAGTTTCTGAGAGGGTTTGAAGATGAAGCAAGCCCTAGCTACTATCATGATGGGTGTGGAAATTTAGCCACACATGCAGATCCAAAGCGTAGTTCATTGCCCACTTGCACTGCAGGAAGAATGGAGGAAGAAGATGAGGCCATTGGAGTAGTAGCGCTGCAACTCAAAGGTATGGCTCATGATTGTTGGTTTGAAAATTTTGTTTCATATTTTCATGCAAATGTAAAAACATATGATGAAATCACTAAGGTTTTGGTGAAGAAATTTGATGGAAGTCAATATGAATCATCATGTATCATAACTTCAAACACTTTGCATGCATTGGATGGAACCATAAACAAACTCCATTCCTTATTTCCGAAGGGGATGAAAACATGTATGATGGCTTGCCAAGGGCAAGATCCCTATTATGTGAAGGGCCCTCTTCCATTTGTGAAGAAATGGAGGTGGTTCGTTTAATATATGACCAAGATCTAGGGTCTCTCCTTGATGATGAGGTATTCTCATTTATTGATGGAGGGGATGAGCATAAGAGAACCAACAGCGCTGTCACACTGGGAGGATATCCATCACCACATGGAGGTGAAAAGGGAGCCTTTGCTTCCATCAAAGGAGCCCTTGTAACTTTGCAAGAAGTTCCAAATGTTTTAACATGTGGGAACCATGGCACAATTCCAGAGTCATATGTAGCAGTTATTGGGGTTTGTGAGGTGGAGGAGGAAGAGAAGGATCAACATCAAGGGATGATACACCCTTATCTATTTCAGAAAATTTTTGCACAAGAGAAGGAGAATGTACAACACAGTGAAGAGAGGGAAAAATCAGTCCACTCATATATACAATCCACTTCTAAACTAGATGTCTCACTATATGGAAGCATTCCACCTGGGAGGCCCCCTGATCTAGAGTTGATGAGGGACATCTTGTCATATAGTCCACCACTCTTGGATTCCGTAGAGGTGAAGACTTTGGAGGAGTCCAACACAGCGCAGAGAGTTTGGGATAAACCCAAGGAGGAGGGGGACACTCTCATTTTTAGTATTACACACTCTCATCAGTTATACTGCGCTGATAGATTTTGTTGCAGGAATGGAGGATGGCATCTTCATGATGCAGGATGACTGCTCCACATATTTGGAGAGGAAGAGGATACGTCCTTTGAAGGAGGACTCTTTCATACATAGGAGTGGATGTAGGACACTCATGCTTACTTTGGCCCAGCTTGGGAGATTCCTTGTGGATGACAGCTTCTCATGGGAGGCCAACTTCCAAAGGACACCATCACTATTTGAGCATGAGCAGCTACATGATGGGCATGGCAGCATCTTGGAGGATTAATTTGGCATAGGGGATGTCAAAGTAGCAGGCAGCAGCATGAGGGGAGATTCACATGCTAGATCACCAGCGCTATCTATGAGGAGGATTGATCTGTATTGGAGGTCTTAAATTTTGGTAGAGTACTCCAAGGATATTGGTGCATGCATGGTTCTTGATGACCCATAGGGAGATGACAGATACATGGTGGATGATATGGTCATCTATTGTTAAGGCAGAATCTTCTTGACTAGGGCATCTAGTCTCAAGGAGAAACTATTACATGCAGCACATGAGGACTTCCTAGCTATGCACCTTGATGCATATCTTGTTTTGTTAGAGGATTTCACTTGGGAGGGAATCCAAAAGGACATATATCAGCATATGGAGAGATGCATAGCCCGGAAGGTGATAGAGAGGATGTCACAGCCACCTTCCTACTCATTGGGAGTGAGAGAGCTTTTTCAGTTGAGCCATTTCAGCTCAAGGTCTCAAGTACATGGTAGAGAAGGTATAATTTCACATTATGTTTTGTACTTCTTTACTTTATATGAGCAGCATATTGTATCAAGAAGGATCATCCCTTCTTGAATTTTGTATAATGTACTTGCAGCTACTTGTAGCATTGATTTTGGCTACCTTAATGGTGGTTTTTGGGGGAAGCCACATACTTCTTGGTGTGCACCATTAGCACCAATTTTTACTTTCATGTTTTCACCTTATGAGATGCTTGTGGCAGCAAAAAAGTGGCTTGGAAAGCACTTGTTTTTTTTAGTTCTGATGCAGGCAGGAGGCTCACTGCGTTGGTCCCATGAGTGGAGCAGTGACCCACTCTCTAGTTGTCTTATGACAGCTTGTTCTCATTACATGTTGCTTCCTTGTGTTGCTAATGGTTATACATTTATAGGGAGCACTAATTGGAGAGTGTTGCAGGTATTTGGATAGCCCATTGCGAGCATGATTCTCCCCATTGTAAATGTTTTAAATTGTAGGAGACACCATGGGCAAACCATGATTGCCACATTGCTACTTTTCTCTTCTTATGGGAAAAACCACTTGGAGAATTTGAGGGGGCATCTCATGGCTGATTTTCTTGATGGGGAAGCTTGGGCCATTCTTGGAGGCCATACCATTTCAGCCCAAGGATGGAGGCAGCCCCATATTTACCACAAATGAAGGGAGAAACATCTCGGGAATCAAAAGCCCAACTCTCCATTCAACCCCAACACATTGTAGGAACCAGGGTTGATATTTTTATTTGGATGATAGCATGGATGAGAGGATCATCATTGGGGACAAAATTTTCCCATACATGTCATCACTCCTACCTTGAGGAGGCCATAGCATAGCAATAAGGTTTCCACCTACACCTTCTATCTTTCCATGATGTGCACCATTCTGATTTGCATACTTGGGAGGAAGCATTGGAGGACAGATTTGTTGCAGGATATCTTGAGTAGTGGTGGAGATTGTTGATGAGGAGGCCAGAAAAGAAAAGGGGGAGAAATTTTGTTCTCTCTATGCAGTTTCTTGAGGACAAGCAACATGTGGGAGGGGAGGACTATAATGTTCCCAAATTTTATCCTCAAGCTAAAAGGAACATTATAGCTTGCATATTTCCATTTTGTTGAATAAAATTGGTAAGGAGACACCTTAACCCACTTAGATGGAGAAATAACACTCTTTGTGTGAAAGGAGGAAGAATAAAGCAGCTGATTTGAGCACCACATGGTGTGAACTGGATTGGATCAAGTTTGATCTAGTCATTTTGACCAAGTCCACATGCACTGTCTAGATACAATGTATCTCCTTGATGGACTGCGCAGTTTTAGATAAGGATCACTTTCATGAGTTGGAAGGCACATGTGGATGGGACCCATGGTGGAGAGGAGCACTTGCTATATATGAGGAGGAGGAGAGCCATTGTTATTCATGCTTGATTATTATTTTCTTGGTCTGTTGAGACTACGCTCCTCTTGCTGTTTAGAAAGAGTGCAGTGCTGCATAGCACTAGGGTGTTCCCGGTCGGGAATCCCTACCTTATCCTCAGGGAAGGAGAGGTTCTAGAGCTGTGTTTCCTCATTCTGGCATTTGGCCAAAGCTACCTCCTTCAGTCACAACGTTATTCCTATATTAGGATAACTTTGTGCTACAGGGTGCAGCAACAGAGGATCTCTTGAGTTGTTCCTTGGCTTGTTTTTCAGTGGAGGGCCTAACTATTCATTGGAGGATTAGTGGGGAGGACTCCTGGGCTTATTTTCATATCATTGGCATCAGGCCAATCATCCATCTTCCCTCACAGCGCAGTCTCCAGCTAGATCTGCGTTATTTTGCAGGCAGTTGCTGGGAGGGTCATTAGAGCTCATCAGGAGGAGTTGTTTCTGAGTAAAAGGATTAGCCCTTTGCTTAGATTCAATATCAAAGGAGGGAATCATCATATCATATCTGCTACAGCCTCATTTCCTATTTTTGATTCAGTTGCAGTGACAAGTTAATTGTCACATTGTACATTTTCCGACATTTCTAGCAATCTCTCTTGGATTGGCTAGAAATCTTGTATTGGAGCCCATTCTTCTATTATTGGGAATTTATTTGTATATTTCAGCCTCATTATCATTTTTTATGTACTCAACAGCTACTACTCTGATATATACTGCGCAATCACTGCTTTCCGGCATTTTGTGCAGCTGCAACAACTCATGTATTTCATAGTTTGATCATTGGAGATTGGTTCCTATAGCTTGAGTGGCTTGTCCCTCATGATTTTCTTGTGTATTATTGCTGAGATAATAATATAATGATGGCTGCATCATATTCCCTCTATTGACATGTTCATATTTGCAGAGTTTCATGATTGTGTTCATATATTTTTGTAGCTCACTCTTTGAGCACTTCTTTGAGATACCCAAGGGTGGGAGATCTGTTTAACCTCCCTTAAGGGATTTCTTTGAGCTCAACTTCTGGAAGTGGAATGAATGAGGTATTAAATAAGGGATCCAAGTCCCCTTTCACCTTATTTTTTGCATTGACTTCCTTATACAGCGTCCCTTTGGACCTTATTGCAGAAATTCCTAAAAAAGGGATATTACAATATATCACAATGTATATGTCTGAGTACAAAAATAGTTTCGTTGACCCAACAGCCTGGCCAAAGATACAAAAATTCGTCAAAAATAGGGGAAGCATCCTCATAATAGGCACTTTCCTCGTGTACAAGTATACTCTAGGGCGGTGCCCCCTCACCAGGGGTACCTGGACCCACAACCGCTCTCGGTACCACCACTGGAGCTGTCGTCACAACCGAGACTGCTGCCCTACGTAAAATAGGCCGATAGTCCCTCTCCCAGGCCATCACAGTCTCCAGTCAGACGTCCTCGAAGATCATTCATAAAACCTCGAGCAGGCATCCCCTGGGTCAAGCAGTCCACTCGACCCTAGGCATCCTCTAGAACTGACACCTGAGCAGTTAGTTCCGCAATACGAGCCTCCACCGTATTTTCATGTGCCACCGCTGCGTCGGCACGAGCTCGCTCAGCGACAATCTCAGCAGCGGCCGATATGTTGCCCTCTCCTGAAGGGCCAGCACCACCAACAGGTCCTCCAGTAGCATGGCCTCCGAGATTTCCCCTAGGCCTTCGTAGAGGACCATGGCTGACCAACTGAGCCACAGGGCGACTCACCTCGCCAACATATGCAAGAGTAACCAAATCTATGTCAGTGTCACCAGAAAAACACATAAGCGCATGTATACTCAAATAAATGCAGAAAAAATAAAATATACTGTTGGCCCCCAAGCATAACCAAGAGGGAGAACCATATCTGGATCCCCCCAGAAGTCCATCCCCGCATATGGGAATGGCAAGAACATATGTGGTTTCACCTCAAACCAGGCCTCTGTCGTGGCATTCCAGTAATGCCCCACCATGCCCCCACCGCCTCGCAGCATCACTGGAGCCCACCTCCTCATACGAGGCTCCCGTGGCCCCCCAGGAGGCACTGCCATCGCTGGTCTCAGCAGCACTACCCTCTCGTACTTAATGCTGCACAAAATGTTGGCGTACGCAAATAACTTTGATCCGCTATGGACCTTGTTGAGTTGCGCCACCATCCCGTCATAGAAAAAACGGGCAAAATCATAGAAATGCCCAGACCTCAATCAGCGCAATACTCCAACCTGCGGGCCTGATGCCTAATGTGGAGCAGACAACCCTACAAGTCGCACAATAATCGCCAGAGCACATCTCTCTTCCAAATCTATCACTGATGCAATGTTAATGCACCCCTCCGTAAGAGGCGCCCCACCACAGTGACGTCTCTGAAACCTCTCGAAATCCAGTCTCCTGGAAGGGAGTGGATACCTCAACACCTCACCATGAGGCAATAACTCAGTCACAAAATATACATCTGTCTCAGGACGGATGACCAGGTTTTTCCCACGCAGCACGAACATGTTGCGCCTCCTGTGCCAATGCTAGATCAAGTAACGTAGCAATCAGTCCTGCAACCGAAGAAGCTTGTTCTTCACGAACTTCAGGAACCCCCATTTCGCTAGCTGATGGCGTGCCCCAGCATCAGCAGCCAATGTAGTATTGAGCTCGGGCCAATCCCGCTCCCTCCACAACAACATGTCATCCAAATAGGTACCCATCAGCAACAGAAAAAACATAAAAAATAGGCAAAACCTAAAATTTTTCTTGCCTCGATATTTTGCACGCCTGTCCCTTAGATAGGCGCGATTAGGGTGCGCCTACACAGGCCCACTTAAGGCACGCCAAATAAGGGGAACTGAGTGCATTAAGCGTGCTTATCCCCGGAAAATGCGCATAGAGGGCGCGCTTTTTCCCTGATCGCCCACGCAATCTAGGACAAAAAACACTCAAAATCCATACAAACCAAGTATGTATGGACCCTAACACCATCAAACTGAAAAAATTAAAGTGCAGGACGTCATGGAGGTTACCTGGGCATGATATCGCTAATCCTTGGTGCTTAGGTTGACCACAACTGCAAGAACTACTACCCAGAAGCCTCTGACTTCTCAAGAACTCAGCAAGTACAAATGAATTGAATTAGGGCCATATTCACCCATATATCACCCTTTTCAAAAACTTGGGAGGACCATAACGAGAGATCAGAAGGTCTGTTCTCCGAACTGTAAGATGCACCGTGATTAGCACTCCATAACGAACAGAGGCGATGCCACACTTTTGCAATCCCAAAAATAATAATAATAATAATAATAATAATAATAATAATAATCAATAAAATTAAAAAATAAAATAAAATTAAAAAATAAATAAATAAATAAATAATAAAATTTTAAAAAATAAAAAAATAAAAAAATCAGCGTCGGTAGGTATGCCCCCTCTCATATTCTTTTTTAAAAATCTCATAACTTTCAATAATATTTGATAAAGAAGGTGATTTCACTTGAGGTAGTTGTTTTTGCAGGAAAAGCTTGCAAACTATCCACAACTCCATCTACTGAACGTTCCAGAGCATGTATCATTCTAGCGCCAGCATGATAGAGTCCCAGTAAACTCTGCATATCCTGACATAATTTCTCCATCAGAAATAAACCATAGGGTCCTCATATCCTACCGTTTTTCTCATCACCTCACCCTACGCATGATAAATATCCTCTTTGGTCGGTAGAGCCTCCCCTCCATGGCGCCCGTCACCCACAGTAGATCATATATCACAGCAAAAGTGATGCCATGTCCATACCACTTTAGTTCGGGAAGCACCTCATGCCCATCCATCCACCATGCATAAGGTCAAGTTTTACAATACATAATAAGATCCCCTTCCCGTACTATCAAGATGTGTAAGCAGATCAAAAGCGCGCTACCATGCCTCGTATTTGGCCCACCATACCTCCACTAGCATAATCCCATCTGCGATACTTTTTGATCCGCTTCATTAACCCCACACATGAGACCAACCAATGGGACCCCCACCCTCAGCAAAACACCTTCCTCACAACATCAGTGAGCGAACACTTCCATGTTTTTGGGTAACCGTCTATGTGTTTTTTACAAACCAAACCCCATTATTTTATTCTTTTGGTAAGTGTACAAAGACCACAAACGGTGCACTATCTCCCCCACCCTCTCATTCATCTTTTTCTCCCATGGCAGCATTACCTCAACACCCTTGGTCAGAGTATTACACCCCCACACACAAGCCACCATGACATTCATAGCTATTTTATACCCACCCTGGAAGTCCTACCGACTCTAGGGATTTCCCCATTAGAAATAACTATGACTGCCGCCAAGCTGCTTAGTATACTCTGACCTTGGGCCACCGAATCCCCGTCATCAATTTTTAGTCACCCCTCACCAACATGCCTATGTTAAACCCATCACATCCAAGTCCCCGACCCCTCATGTTGGCGACCCCTCGTTCGATTGAGGCTTTCTTTTTGTCAACTTTGACACCTATTTTCCAAAAGGGAAGCGGTAACTTGGATCACCCCTCTCCATAAAAGGGGCATCCTTGGGTGGCACTATGGGAGACATCATTGTCCACAGATGTCATCAATCCTCCTGACATTCGACTACAACAAAATCTTTCATGTCAAGATGGTATCATACCTTAAAACCATTGCACTTTGATCAAATTCATCAAAGACCCGTGCCTTCATAAGCGTCTCTTTTAGCAATGCTTACACGGGAAGGTCTCAGCCAGCACCTATGCGTATGATACACAGCTATATGCCATACCAATTTTACGCATATGGGTACCACATTCCACCTATTATCAAAGAAACAAATGCCCTGAAGGGCGTCAGCAACCACTTGATCACTACCATATTAGTGACACAGACAGAACATGTATCTGTCAAATAGATTTGTTTAACTAGCCACAACATCACGAGCATGGTACATGCCCGCCTCGTAGAAAATTTGTATATATATTGTATTATATTTGCTTATAGGGATCCCATAGGACATGGTCATTCTTGGAACTGGTGCAGGGTGTTTCCAATTCCAAGATTCACAAAGGTCTCTCTCTCTATGCATGATATACAGAAAATAAACTATAATGTATTTCGGCTATACAGTTCTTCCTAGACCTCACACATTAGGGGGCAAATGTTAACACTGGAAAATCATACAAGTAGAAGACGACATTATTTAATGTCAAGAAGAAGGATTTACAGGGCTGGAAGACATTACAGAATCTGGAAAGAATTTAAAATCTCTAAGGTCTGAGGAACAATCAAATTTGAGCAAGTCGTAAATTCTTTTGCATGTATTATCCTCCGAGAAGAGCACCTTTGCATGCCTTATGACCCGAAATGTGTGCAATCTTGGGAGTGGAGAAATTTCATTTTCTGGGACCACACAAAGCACACTCTAGGACATTGATTCCTCACTTGAAGCTGCCTAAGGATAGCCACCAAAGCCTCATTAAACATCAAGTGACAACACAATGGAATATTTATAGCACACAAAGGAATCATCCCCCTCTCTTGGGTCACCATCCACAATGTACCAACATAGGGAAGGAGGATTTGAATTCACCTATATAAGGCCACCATGAGATGAAGAATGGGTGAACACATTGTTATACTGGCCAGAATTTCCCAAGCAATACCAGCAGTATGTGATCTGGAGCTGAAGATAGAGGGGACTCAATTGTTGGCCATCCAACAAGTTCATTCCACCACAGTAGAGAGAGGGACTTAGAACCCATGTTCTAGGGGTCCTTTGGCAAGAGGGTTAAATTTTCATCCTCATTTCCTACCAGCACTCAATAAGAGGGGCTGAAGAGCCATTGTTTGGATTATTGCAGTTGTTTGACTCTATTCAAAGCCTTTGTTTATTTTTTTTAGTTTTAATTTAGTTTTAGTTTATATATGCATTCTATTTCTCTATCTAGTATGTTTATGATTATAGCTTGTTCCACTAACTTGCTTGACTCCACTTATTTTTCTGCATGTTATACATATCTTAAGTGGTAAACCACACCCCTTAAGTTGGTGCTGGAGGTTAACGAAAGGGGGAAATTTTTTTATAAAATTTTGAGGGATCTAGTGGAACGAATGTATAGATGTTCTTTCCACTTACAATACAAAAACCAATCCAATGATTCCAATAACCAAATTTTATCTAAACTACATGAAGAGTTTCCAGAGAACTGGTCAATGAGACATGCTAGACTTTTAAAAGAAAAAACATACAACAACAAAAAAGAAGGAATGAAAAAGTAATATTCCTTTAAATGTTTGTCTAGAATTATTTATAAATTCACTTTTTTTATATTTACTTTTCATATATCAATATAAAAATTAAATAGTTCATTATCATGTTACATTTTCAAGAAGATTATGAAAATCTCCAAAGATGAATGAGATGATATCAAAAATATGCCAGTAGGAATGTCCAAAAAGGTGTACAAGGAGATGGTCAAAGAAATGGACAAAATTGCATCGCAGGAGGAGCCATCTCAACAACAACGCGCTTCAAATGTAATATGTAATCATTGAATTTTTCGATCATTAGGTACAATAAATAAACAATTTAGCCTTCAATATTAATTTTAAATAATTTTCTTGCAGAAAAGAAAAGAAAATTGAACCCATTCAACACATAAAATAGGACGACGAGGAAAAAAAGGGTTGATATCTAAGTTTGTGAGTAATTTTTACTTCCTTCTAACAACTTAACTAGATTTCATTTTTGTATTTTTTAAGTTGTTTTACAAAAATAATCATTGAATGTCTTCAAATGGGTCCTAACATACAAAGAAGAACCATCAGACGAATCGATTGAAATTGGGTTAAATATGGGTTGTGAGTATATGTTGGCATATCAGAAATTAATTGTGGAAATTGTAAGCATCTATCATCTTGTTTTACTTAGCTCCGTCTATAATTAATAGAACAAAAAAATCTTTATATTAAATATATGATTTGTTATGGGGTATAAAACTTGCAGGAAACAAAGTATGGAACTACGCCAACAGATGAAATTTTGAAAGATGGCATGGTACATGGTTTTGAAAGAATGTGTATACTTTATGAGTCAATTGTTGCTATGGTACGCCATTTTTCTTTTCGATTTACATTGATGTATATTATTTAATATTGTAATTTTCATTATTCTCACCAATGTATATACACTCATTTCAGTTTATTTTTATGTTTGTAGATGGAAGGTGAAGAAGAAGAAAACAATCAACATCGTGAACAAAACATTCCTGAAAATAACCCCAAGTCATGGAAGTAGCTCTAGCAGTGACAACAGTTCAAGCAAATAATGATGATCACTATGTTTGGATATCAAAACAAGGCGTTGTATTTTTTGAAATATTTGTCTGTGAAATCAAACATTTTGTTTAATGTAATAGACATAGTGTCCCAAATGAAAGACAAAGGGATAACAATAACTGTCCCATTTTGTATGACAAAGAGTGTCTTATTCATATATATATAATAAAATATGTTTTAATTTATTCTATTGCGTTCTCCATTGTCGCTATTGTGTTCTCCATTGTCGCTATTGTGTTCTCCATTGTCGTTCTCAAATGCACTAATAAAAATTTAATTCATATGAATATTTTTATAATATATATATGTGTCGAGTGTTGATGAATAATTAATTTTAAAAATCACAATAATTATGATATGATATAACAAATTGATCCAAACATCACATTCAAATGCATTAATAAAAATTTAATCAATATGAATATTATTATAATATGTGTTGACTTTTGATGAATAATCAATTTAGAAAAATCACAATAATTGCACTGTCGCAGATCGATGTTTCTAAAAAAATGTAAAATGAACACCGGTGCGTTTCTATGATATAGCACACCGGTGCGTTTCTACGACCTATGGGCACCGTACAAATACCAAAACCAATTAAAAATCTTGGTGCATTTGTGCGATACTGCACACCGGTGCTTTTATGTGAGACTATGCACCAGTGCATTTGTACAAAGTATGGGCATCGCACAAATACAAATACCAATTATAAATATCAGTGTGTTTGTTTGATGCGGCGCACTAGTTCGTTTCTATAAGTCTATGTACCGGTGCGTTGAGATGCCCTATGGGCACGACACAAATCCCAAGACCAATTGGTATGGCCCTGTGCGTTGTATCACCAACACTGTGCCCGATGAAGTTGTATACCTTGACGGCCCAGTGCAGGAACCTTCGACCGCCCTGGGGCCACCGTATGGATGACACGCACTAGTGCGTTGAAACCTTAGAAGCGCACCGATAAAAAAAAATCTGTAATAACGTCCGGTCGCCCAGTTTTTTTAGTTGTGTTGAATTTTTGTTAAAAGCTTCGCCAAAACCTCCGTAACCATAAACGGATGTTGTAGCAAATGTTTTTTTGATAGTTTTGGCCAATTTTATAACACTAAAAACCTCTTTTATAACCTCCGATAGAGGGTCTTTTCCTAGTAGTGATGTGACCATGATTATTGACCACGGTTGACCACGACATATTAATATACATATTATATTAATAGTTGATTATATTTAATAATAATAATAGTAATAGTAATATTAATATTAATATACCCTAGATATCATTTTTTGGGATTCAACTACGTTAAATAAGTCATTCATCTATGACCATTTCCATGAGAGGTAGTCATAACTGACTAATTTCTCATGATTTTTGAATAGTCCACTTAGCACTCATTCAATCGAGTGATGCTCACAGGGGTGAAGAAGTGGGATTGAAACTAGTGAAATGAATCACATAGCGTCAATCATCACTTTCGCGGCTTGCTCCCGGTAACCAGGACTTCCTGGGAAGTCACCCATCCTAGATCACCTATGGCTCAAGCGCACTTAATTGTGTATTTTTCCCCACAATCAAGCCCACTTAGCTTGATACCCCATTTTCAAAACCTTAGCAAGTATTGTGCCTCATGAACCATTCAAGTAGAGCTCCCTTAATATTAATATACCCTATTAATATACAAATATACTAATATAAACCCCAAGATAAATATTATAAACCCTGAAATAAACATGGTTGACCATGATTGATTTTCATATTGAGACAATCCTTGTCACAATGTGATGTTGCACCATGGTTGACCATGCTTGAGCACGATTGATTTTCATTTTCAATTATGACTAAACCTAGTGTCTTTATATTAAACCCTAGGAGTAATATTATAAACTTTATGAATAATATTACACCCTAGGAATATGAACCCTTAGATAAATAAACCCAAGGGATTGATATTATTAACCCAAGGGAATAATAATAAACCCAAGGGATAAACATTATAAACCCAAGGTATATAAACTCACGGATAAATATTATAAACCCTAAAATAAATATCCTTGATTGTGGTTGATTATACAATCCTTTTCACAATGCAATGTTGCGCCAAGTTAGCCATGCTTGACATGATTGATTTTCATATTGATACAATATTTGTAATTATGTAGCATTTGACCATGGTTGAATTTCATATTGAGACAATCTTTGTCACAATACGATGTTGGACCATGGTTGACCATGGTTGATTTTATAAACCGAAGGGATTGATATTATAAACCCAAGGTATATAAACCCTAAGAAAAATATTATAAACCCTAAAATAAACAAGGTTGACCATGATTGATTTTCATATTAAGACAATCTTTTTCACAATGCGATGTTGGACGATGGTTGGCCATGATTGATTTTCATAGTGAGACACTCTTTGTCACAATGTGACATTGGACCATGTTCGACCATTTTTTATTTTGATATTGAGACAATATTTGTCAAAATGCGACGTTGGACCATGGTTTTCATAATGTGACATTGGATGAAGAGACAATTTTTGTCACAGTGTGACCATGATTAACCATGATCGGCCATGGTTGATTTTCATATTGAGACAATCTTTGTCCCAATGTGACATTGAACCATGGTTGACCATGATAGACCATGGTTTAGCATTTTTTATTTTCATGTTGAGATAATATTTGTCACAATGTGGCATTCAACCATGGTTGACCATGGCTAACCATGGTTATAAACTTAAGGGATTTATATTAATAAACCATAGGATTAATATTATAAACCCTATGAATAATATTATACCCTAGGAATATGAACCCTTAATAAACCCAAGCAATTGATATTATAAACTCAAGGGAATAATAAACCCAAGGGATTAATACTAAAATGCCAAGGAATTATAAACCCAAGGGAATGATATTAAACCCAAGAGATTAATATTATTAACCAAAGGTATATAAACCCTAAATAAACACGTTTGACAATAGTTGATTTTCATATTAAGACAATTTTTGTCACAATGCGAGGTTGTGCAATGGTTGACCATGATTGATTTTCATATCAAGATAATCTTTATCGCAATGCGACGTTGGGCCATGGTTGTTTTGAAAATGGCACCAAGAAATATTCTAATTTAATTTTCTCTTGAATTAAATTAGAAGAAAATTGTAATTCCACATCTCATGATAGCTTGTACGAGTTAACTAAGTTAGTTTGACTTAGTTGGTTCCGTTAATTTGAGTTGAGGGTGTAACTTGAGTCATGTAGAGTGGTTCCTACCTTTTAGGAGCCTTGGTTGAGTTTATTTTGAGTTGTAATTAATTAATTCATTTTATCCGAGTTGAAGTCAATTTAAGTAGTTCCAATCATTGGAGGAACTAGTGGAAGGTCAAAGTGTGGGAAGTGGAACTTGAACCACACTTAGTGATAAACGAGAGAACTAATATATCAACCATAAATAACTCATGCATGTGTGAACTGAGGGTTACCCAGTTGATATTGGAGTTCAAGGGCAATGTTCTATCAATTTATAATCATCCAAATTGTACAGGTGGTGCATGCAATCAGACGAAATTATATGATGGATTGCGCAATTCTGGGTAGGGATTTCCATAATTAATAGGGGCTAATTACCCAAGGAAAAACCACAAGGAAATAGGGACTTGGGAAAGAAAAAAATGGTTAAGTATTGGGCAAGGCTTATCTAGGAAGAAGTGAGACATATAGAGATAGTGCAGAGGTTTCTCGGGCATGAGCAAAGCATTGCAATCTTCTCATTCTCACTAATGCAATATACAGATAGTGAGGTTTTTAGATATGAATTTCCCCAGGAAATCATAGTGTAATGTGTTGATTGAATTCTTTCTCTTGTATGCTTCGTGATTTCGTGATTATTTAAATTGGTTTTTGTAATTGGTAGAGTAGATTCAAATCTATTGTTTTAGCAAATTACAATTAGCAGTTTGAATCTACAATGAATTTTTATAGGTTGACCATGGTTAATTTTCATATTGAGACAATCTTTATCACAATGCAACGTTGGCCCATGGCTGTCCATGATTGACCATGACTGACCATAATTGATTTTATAAATGTAAGGATTAATGTTATAAACCTAAGGTATATAAACCCTAAAATATACAAGGTTGACCATGATTGATTTTCATATTGACACAATATTTTCCAAAATGCGATGTTGGACCATGATTGATTTTCATATTGCAACAATATTTGTCACAATGTGATGTTGGACCATGGTTGATTTTGATATTGAGACAAACTTTATCACAAAGTGACGTTGGACCATGGTTAACCATACATGATCATGGTTGTAATAATGTGACATTGGACCAAGATACAATCTTTGTCACAATGTGACCATGATTATTGACCATGGTTGACCACGATATATTAATATTAATATTAATATACCCTATTAATATACTAATATAAATTAAAATGTTTAAATTAATAATAATAATAATATTAATATCAATTTATATCGATATATTAATTTAAACATTTTTGAACTAATGTTTATTGTTACTAAGCCTATTTAAATAAATATAATATTTTGTTAATAAATATTTAAATTAAGTAAATTATATTTATTTAAATATTATATATAACATTTAGTTAATAATTATTATAATTCAATTATGATAATTATAAAAAATTTTATTATATATAAATAGTTGATTAACAATTTTTTTTAAGTATAAATTATTTATAATTAAATTATATAAAATTTGATGTTATTAACGTCCTTTAAAATTATCAAGAATGAAAGTTTATAGAATTCAAGAAATAGAACATAGTAAACACACAATGGTTAAAGAAAATGACACTTTGAAAAACGAGATTTAAAATATAAAAGAGCAACTACATAGTAACTCAACCCTAAATAACACAAAGAATAAATTAGATATTAAACCCATAAAATAAGAAATCAATAAACTAATTGTACTCGACCATGAGTGCCACAAAAGAGTTGTACGCCTTATAATTTCTAGTATAGAAGAACAAAACAATGAAGACGCATTAGAAATAGTTAAAAAGTAATTAAAAAAAAATCTCAAATTCAAACAATTTATCACCGAAGCAATAAGGGTAGGAAAGATACTTGAGCATAAACAAAGACTAATCCGTGTCAAGGTCAGTTGTAATGACCATAAATTAGATATAATTAGGAAATCCCCAAGCCTAAAAGGAACGAGAAAATTTATAAATGAATATCTCATTCCAGAATACCAAGCTGAACTTAAGAAAGAAGTCCAAAAGGGCAAGGAGGTAAGAAAAGAAGGGAAATGGGAAATCATTAGGAATAGAAAAGCTATTATTAGAGATAGAGTCTCGAACACAAGTGATTAATAGGAACTAGAATCACTCCGGATCCTCTTCTGGAATTGTCGTGGTTTTCCATGGTGTAAAGTGATGGGCCTCTAAATTAGACATAAATTAAGGCCCCTCTAACCTTTCTTAGGTGCATCTACCTTCCTTATGCGCATGAAAAGATATATTAAATCTCTCCTTCTACACTTAATAATGTTTTCTTATGCTTTAATATTTTCTTAGGAAGGTTTAAAGGTAATTTCATATGTGTGCATAATATTGGTTATTTTTGTAGGATATTGTGAGAATATTTGGCAGATTATGCATATTTGGAGAAGGAGATAATTTAGGGACTTGCTCCCTGCCACTAGAATATCAAGATTGAAGAATAAATAAGCACAATATCAAGAAATTATTGAGAAATCTTGGAGAAATTATAGGAGGATTTTCCACCCTACTTAACCCTCAAAGGAAACCAAAGGATCCCAAATATTCTCTATCAATTTGAATTCCAAAAATAGCCACAAGATCCCCAAGGATTCTCTCCAACAATTCAAATTCCAGAGGAAACCAAGCAACTCAAAGAGAAGTGCACTCAATCTATGATTTACTTGGAGTCAAAGTGGACTCAATCACTATTTTTAGGGAGTTGTTGGTAACTACCCTTTAGGATAAATAAAGCTGATCGGGAGCTAATTAGGGTCGATTCCGGGGGGATTCCGGTCCATTTCCATTCAGAATTTTTGCTGCAAGCTATGAGGATTTCGTTGTTTAAGACCTTCGGGATGTAATAAGACTAAATTTTTGGAATGCAATGAGTAGTCAGATGTTGTTTTAGTGATCTATTTTCAAGGAGTGAGGCTCGTGGGTTGGGGCCCAACCAATGTGACCCAAATTCTCTGTTGTTTTCATTCTTTCCTTTCTATCATTTAGCTAGTTTTTCTTCTGCCATTTAGTTAGATATGCTTCTGATAGTTTCATTGTTGTTTAGTTTTTTTTGCTTTCAGTTTGCTGTTGTAGTTCTTCATTTGCTTACGAGAGTAATGGAGTAGAGGAAAAATCCAAAATTTGTGGTCAAGCCTTACCCTCTCATCTCTGTCAATAGAGTTCACGCAGGGTTGACCTTCCCATAGGCCATAAAAATTATTTTTTTTCACTGTTTTTATCATGCATTTTGTCTACTTTTTTTGTGCATGAATCCACAGGTTTGTTTGTAGGAATAAGCATCAAAAGCCCCAGAGAGTTCATCAAGTCGTCCCACTTCATTTTCCATCTCTATTTTCACGCCTGAACACTGATGTTGCGCCTCCATTTCCCTCCTCCTTTTATTGCAGATGTCACCCTTTTTTTCACAAAATGCGTGAAAAGCATCAAAATTCTGCCTCCGCCCTTTTTCTCCATAACTTTCCCGCTTATCGCATCTCGGCCATCGCAGAATCCTTTCTCTACCTTCTCTTTCCATTCTTCATTGTGATTTATGCTTTACCTTTCCACCTTACTACTTACCGTTTATGCTTGAAAACTCTTTAAACATTGGAACCCAACCTTTACCCTTTCCTTCAAACTTACCGCAATCCCTTTTCACAATCGCATTTCACAACCTCTTCCCTTTTTCCTTTAAGACTTACCGCTCCTGTTCGCCGATTGCGATATGCTTTCTGTACTCTACCACGTCATTTGACTCATCGCAAATCACAAATCATACTTTTAATTTGGTTCCCGTTAACACCTAGCGCTCTCAATGCCGATTGTGATATTGTTGTCGTACACTGCCACATCACCCATCGAATTTCGCAACCTTTTCCCTTTTCCCTTTTCCCTTTAAGACTTACTGCTCCAAACACCGATTACGATATCGCTCTATACTTTTCCACATTGCAAATCTCAAATTGCATTTCGCAGTCTTTATCCCGTAGCATTTCGTATTTCGCAGTTTTTACCCCATCACATTTCGCTTCCGCTCCAGAACATCACTTCTGCTACTCCTCCAACTTTGCGATATTGCATATCACACTTCTGTCCCTCCTTCGCATTTTTTCCATCGCACTTCTAAAAGCCTCCCGCTCCAAAGGATTTTTGTGCTATAAAGTTTTAATAAGGTTTAAACCCCCTCTTTCCACCTCTAAGCCTTGTTTCATGTGGTGAGCCTTCCATTAGCACTTTTAGCCCGTTTTCCTCCAAAATGAAAGCCACACTTTGTCAAGTTTAGCTTATCATGAATAGTTGCATGGTTGGAAGCATGATAGCATGGTAAATAAATTAGAGGATGAGTAGGGTGTGTTTAGCCAATTGGCCTAGCTAGGTGAAACTTAGTTTAGTTTCTTTTCAAACATTTCCTTTTTGAAAATTAAATTAGTTTCCTTTCTGCCATTTATTTTCAGCAAGTTAAATTAGTTCCCTTTCCGTCATTTCCTTTCTGCAATTTAAATTAGTTCCTTTCCTGTCATTTCTTTTCAGCAATTTAAGTTAGTTTCCTTTCTATCATTTCCTTCCAGCGATTTACTTTTCAGTTTTTATCATAGTTTAAGAAATAGCACCCTTTCGTAAAGTCGAAGAGGATGACATGAACAGAATGCATCTGTTGTGTATATAGCATTGTCACCTCCAATTTTGTATGAACCCCCGGTTGATAAAGTAAAGTAGGGCAGCCCCTGGGAATAACAGCAATCTTGGTGGAATACCAGGGCTCACCATAAAGGTATTATGTTAAGTTGGATCCCAAGGGATATTGATCTTATTATTTTAGTTGAAACTTGGGAACATGACGAATATAAGGTCCCTCACCTTGATGGATTCATTCTTTGGTCAGCTTGGAATAAGAAATCCTCTAGGAGGGGTTTTGGTGGTATAGCCTATTATATAAGGAACATTTTTTCCTCTCACATCCAACTTCGTAAAACCAACCCCTTCAATCAATACATTTGGATCGAGATCTCTGATTCTAAAACCAATAGGATCTTTCTTGAAATCTGCTATTTCGACCCTATCAATTCTACACCCTACAAGAAAAACAAATTGGATAATAATTTTCCTTTCAATACCTTAGAAAAATACATATAAAACCTAAGGAATGAAGTTTATATCCTTTTTCTTGGGGACTTTAATGCTTGAATTGATACTAACCAAGCTATTATGCTAAGTAACAACTCTAACCCTGACCCCTTGTGGCTTGATGAAGACGGTAACTTAGCTAATAGATTCAAGAGAAACTCTGAAGACATAATCGAAAACTTATTCAGCATCAAGATCCTTAAAATGTGTAGTTTCCATGACCTAATAATTTGTAATGGTATTAAAAAATGGCCTCTCTGTGGTCAAATGACATGTTTCCATGGGTTGGGTAGAAGCGTCGTAGATTATGCAATTTCTGACACCCATGTCCTCAACAGTATTACAAACTTTGAGCTACTTAACGGGTACGAGCTTGAATCTGACCACAGACCTTTGTCTTTATCCCTCAATCTTGTTATGCATACCACTCACATGCAGTAGGCCAGTGAAAGCAAAAGACACATTCGCTTTAATAGAAGTAATGTCGACCTTTTCTTAAGGGATTTAGAAAGGGATTTAGGCTCCCTAACTTATAATAACAACATTTATCAAATTTATTACCATTTTACTACAACCCTTTCCACTACAATTAGCAAGTTATCTAATGAGACTTCATATAAGCAGAATAAAAGAACTTCCAATCCTTGGTATGAAAAAGACTATAAAAATTTCCAGGAAAGTGATCAGAGACACCCTTAATGAAATCATTAAGCTCAAGAATATAACTATATACAAAGCTCTCTTCAAGAGGAAGAAGAGGTCATATATTAATAAGAGAAAAGAGCATCTTCTCCACCTTTCTAGAGTTGCACCTAGAAAATTTTGGAGAAATGTGCTTGTTCGTAAAACTAAAGACAATCATTCTATCCCCTTAGAAAATTGGGATAATTATATTAAGAAGTTGTATTACTCTCCGAACACCATGTGAACCATCTTAAACACTCTTATTAAGAAAGATATATTTTCTCTGGAAGACATTGAGTCTAGGATTAATAATCTCACTAATGGGAAAGCTAAATATATTGAAGGATACCAAGTTGGGATCTTTAAAATGGGAAGATCTATCCTCATTCCTCATTTCCACAAGCTTCTCAATTTGGTTGTAAAGAATGGCTTACCTAAGCTTTGGACGCAAAGCTTTACTATACCTATCTTTAAAAATGGGGACAAAAGTGTTCCCTCTAACTACAAGACCATTATGATTAGCCACATCCTAGCCAAGCTATATCAACTCATTTTGGAAAAGAAGTTAGCCTTTGGCTTGAAAAACATGGTAAAAGGGATAAAGGGAATGTTGGTTTTAGGAGACATCAATTGACTATCGACCACCCTGTCACTCTCAATATCATTGTAGAGGAATGTTGCAATAGTAAATCCGATCTCTTTTGTTGTTTTGTGATCTTTATAAATTCTTTCAACATTGTCCCTCGAGATAAGCTCTGGGAGAGACTTTAAGAGATCATGGTTCCTCCTAAACTGAGGATTGTTGTGATCTACCTCTACGAGACTATCATTTCCAAGCTTAAGATCAATGAAGGGTGGTCTAAAGATATTAAATGCAATATCAGGTTTAAGCAAGGGTGTCCCCTATCCCCTACCCCTTTTGGTATTTACATTGATAAGCTAGAGGAGTGTCTAGAAACTACAGGTGCAAGGGCACCAAGCTCGCTATTATAATCATTACTCTTCTCCTTTATGTTGATGATATCGTTCTTCTTGCAAAAATCCATGATGACCTAGACAAGAAACTTAAGACTCTTCATGTCTACTGCTCCAAGATGGGTATGACAGTTAATACCGACGAGGCTAAAGTCATGATCATTAAATCCAAAAAGATCACCCATGGTATTTTCGTCTATGATAACCATTTTCTAGAGCAAGTTTCTTCTTATAAATATTGGGGTATTGACTTTCCTCATCAGCTGATCTGAAATGACTATATTAGTCTTACTGTGCTAAGGGTCTTTTAGTTTTAAAAACATGTGCATAATTGGTTCATTATTTTGCATAATGATTAAGGATTTTTTCCATGAATTATAGATGAACTTTAGTGAATTAGAAACATAAAATAATTCTAAATAACACTGAAAAACAGCGTAAAACAGAAAAATAAGTCACCTCATGAAGCTTACACAGTAGGCATGATGCAGCAGTTCACCCCTCCTGGGCTACATCTGCTCATCCAACTCCTAATGGCTTGTCCATCTTTTATTATGCTCAAAATTTTGCTATTACATGTATTTGAAGTGCTCTGATCATTGTTTTCTCTGCACCAATGGCTTCAGAATGCTCCAATTAGTCAAAAATGACTCTTCATTCACTCAGAATGGTAAAAAATTGAGCCTCCTACACTTTTACCTAATATCTCCTAGGAAAACTCCGCTAAATGTGGAGAACTCCAGTTAACTGGAGTTAAATTAGGGTTGATCGCAAAATTTGGCACGCCCATATCCGCTCCGCCTATCAAGCCATGCATTAAACGTTACATTTAGGGTGGTGGCCACATGCGCACCCCCAACCGTTAAGTGGCTTGACTGGAACACAACGGAATACAATTCGGAGTTAAATAACATACATACGTGAAGCGATCAAACAATGATATTTATAATAGAATGAAAATAACCCAAAACACGTTACATACACACGGAATTATTACTGGAGGGATCCACCATACGTCGAACTGATCACAAGCAATTTCAATTGCCTACCCGCAACTTTTAACTCTTTGAAATCGCTAAACCACAAAACTTGTGAAGTGTGCTATTGCACAATGCTGACAGGTGGCTCCCCCTCGTCACATCACATCCTTTGTCCTTATCGCATCGCATCACAACCCATTTTAAATACCGTGTGAACTCTTAATGGTATCCGCTATTATTTTTGAAATGTGAAATCGTGATTCATCATCCACTGTTGATCTGTTGCATGATCCAACGGCTCACGTCTGTCTCTGCCAATTCATCGCATATAATTATGTCAGACTTGCGAAGTCATCATGACCATTCATCTTTCACCCTTAGATCTGCAATTTAATCACGACCGCCTATTTCTCTCTCGGAATTCTTCTAAGTATTTCTGTCTTTAGTTGATTTCTCCTCATACAACAATCATTTTTTGAACCGTTCGCGGCGCCGAAATTAGGAAGACGAGAACTACGCAACCATCCTGGTTTCAATCCAACCCCGTAAATTTGAATTTTGAGAAAAATTTATGAACTTCTGATCATTCCTCCCCATTGGGAAGCTTTTGGACCCCAAAAGACTTGATTACCTGTTTAGTAAATGAGGGTACATCTCCCTCACCTTTTCAATCTCCATCCATTCTTCCTTGCTTGGTTTAGTGCCTTTGAGCCCAACTCGAAGGTAGTCAACACTTCCTCTATTTGATGCTTTTTTCCTCCTGTCAAGAATTATATCTTCTTTGAGCTCATCCAGAAATTCTGGCGAGAAATATTCAATAGAAGGTATCTGAACATCACTTCCTTGATCATCGATCAAAGGAGGGTCATACAAGCGTAAGTTTTCAACATTAACAGCTAAATACATTTGCATGTACGAAGACAAATCAATTTGGAATGCATTATTACCAAAAAATTTTATGATCTTGAAAGGACCATAGCGAATGGGTTTGAGTTTTTTACCTTCCCCTTGCATTCTTTCTTTGCTAATGTGCAACCCTACCTCATCTCCCTCTTGAAACTTATGATCAACCTAGTGTTTGTCATGCCTTTCTTTGTATTTTCTTTGACTTTTCTCAAGTTGTTCTTGAACTTGTTGATGTATCCTCTGAATTTTCTCAATGAACTTTCGAGCCTTATCAATATCACTATGGCCATCAATTGCAACTCCTTCCCAAAGATGAAGTCTAATGGTGATTTTGGAAAATACCCAAAGCATGCTTCAAAAGGTGATGTTTGTGTTGAAGAGTGCTTTACCCGGTTGTAAGCATGTTGAATGTAATGCAGTTGTTCATCCCACAATTTAGGATGTTTGCTGCAATATCCTCTCAATTGATGCACAACTGTTCTGTTCACCACTTTGGTTTGTCCATCTA
Source organism: Pinus albicaulis (assembly GCA_034641835.2). Lineage (NCBI taxonomy): Eukaryota > Viridiplantae > Streptophyta > Pinopsida > Pinales > Pinaceae > Pinus > Pinus albicaulis. The sequence goes on along the minus strand of JAXQQM020087961.1, from coordinate 26,820 downwards.
TTTGTGGATGAAAAGCAGTACTCTTTTTCAATTTTGTGTTCATCATCCTCCATAGATTTGACCAAAAATTCCCAATGATCCTGGAATCCCTGTCACTAAAAATAGAAGTGATTAATCCAAAATGAACCCAAATATTTTGAAAATAAAGTTCAGTAGTATGTTTAGCAGTAATTTTCTTCTTACATGGCATAAGTATACACATTTTAATGAACCTATCCACAAATAAAAAAAGATAATCACGTTGCTTTCTTGACATAGGTATACCTCCAACAAAGTCCTTGGAGATGCTCTCCCATGGCCTTGATGGTACTGGTAGTGGCGTGTACAATCCAAGCTTCCTATTACTAGGCTTACTTGTTGCACACATAGAACAACCTCTTATAAAATGCGACACACTATCTATCATGCGAGGCCAATAACAATACCTCTATAGATGTGCCATTGTTTTTCTTACCCCAAAGTGTCCAGCAATAAGAGAAGAATGAGCTTCTCTCATGACACTTAGCCTCTCTTCTTGTGGAATACATAGCTTTCCCAAATGAAACAACAAATTTTTATGCATGTGATAATCTCTTTCTTCAACTTGATTCCCTTCACTCAAACTAGCATACACATCTTTGAAATCAACGTCATGTGCATATTGTTCTATGTAACTCTCATGTACAACAGAATCATTTTTGAGTAAAGTAGAAGCACTAATGATTGGTCTCGAAAGCATATCTACAAATTTATTGAATATACCTTTTTTGTACCTTATAACCAAGTGAAATTTTTGAAGACATCCCATCCACCTGAAATGTGTTGATTGCTGCAATTTTGTTTGCGACTACAAGTACTATAATGGTTGGTGATCGGTGTGTACAATAGTCTCTTTACCCATCAAGTAATGTTTCCACTTCTTGAAACTTTGTACCAATGCATATATTTCTTTGTCATATGTAGGATAATTAGTCACAACACCATTAAAATTTTCTGAATGAAAGGCGATAGGCTTACCATGCTGCAAAAGGACTGCGCCCATGGTATAGTCACTAGCATCAGTTTGTATCTCGAATGGATGTCTCAAATTTGGTAGTGCAAGGACTGGAGCTAAACTAATCTTGTATTTTAAAGCTTCAAAAGCTTGCTGCTATTTGCCTCCCCATTGGAAACCTTTCTTCACACTTGTCACTGCATGCATAGGAGTTGCGATGGAAGAAAAGTTAGCAATAAATTTCCTCCAATATTGAGCTGCACCTAAGAAACTTATTACCTCTGTAACTATTTTGGGTGTGGGCCAATTCACAATGGCCTCCAATTTAAAGGGATCAATCCTCAATTCTCATCCTCCTACAATATTTCCCAAATATACCAAAGAAGTATTTCCAAACTCACATTTTGACATCTTAAGAAACAATTTCTCTTTCTTCAAAATATTAAGCACTCTATTTACATGCAAAACATGATCTTCTCTTGTTTTGCTAAAAATCAAAATGTCATCTAAGTACACAATAACAAAGTCATCAAGGAATGGTCACAAAAAATTATCCATAACCCGCATAAAAGTTGTCGGTGCATTTGATAAACCAAAAGGAATAACTAGCCACTCAAAGAGTCCTTGTTTGGTTTTGAATGCAGTTTTCCATATATCACTTTCTGTAATTCTTACTTGATGATATCCACTTTGTAAATCAAACTTAGTGAAAAACTTTGCTTCTTTCAGTTGATCAAGAAAATCATATATTCTTGGGAGTGGGTAACTATTTTTTACCATAATTTTTTTCAAAGCTCAAAAATCTACACACATGCGCCAAGTCCCATCTTTCTTTGGTATCATGACTATGGGTGAACCGCATGGCGAGGTGCTTGGCCTTATGATACCTTTATCCAACATCTATTTGATTTGCCGCTTTATTTTATCATTCTCCATTATCGACATGCGATACATACGGATGTTGGGAAGAGGAAAATCCTGCTGCAACTGAATCTCATGTTGAATTTCCCTTTTTGGAGACAATCCTGTTGGCTCCTGAAACATCTCATGATGCCCATTAACCACATCATATAATCATGATTTCAACTTAGGATCACATCCCTCAAAATATTCATGATTAATATAAGCTTTAGGCTTAATCATAAGAAGAACAAAATTCTTACTTGAATTTACTAGCATTTGCCAAAGCAATGTTTGTCTTCTTGCGGTGTGCTCTAACAATGAACTCCTTTCCATCTTTGAATAAATGATACTTGTTATCATGGCGATAAAATATTTCTTTCTTGTCATAAAAGTAAGGACTCCCTAATAAAATACCATTTATGTCAGGTGGAACCACATCTAATTCAACTGTGTCAACAAAGCTTGTAGTGATTGCAAACCTGAATATACATTTCCTTGTAACATGTATATTTGCATCCTTACAAATCCAACCCAATGTATATGGTTTTGGATGTGGTATGGTCTCAAGGTTAAGTTTTTTGACCAAGTCTTCAGAGATTAATTTTGCTTGTGACCCACTGTCAAACAGTGTGTCAATCTTGGTATGCTTGGATATGACCCTCACATTAAAAAATTCTATTCTTTCTTCTTCATTTGGAGTGTTTATGTGACAGTTTGATGTATTAGTACTAGGTTTAGTTTCAATTTCTTTTCCCTTCATGTTCTTCAATCCCATGGCCGTAATTTTAGTCTCATCACCTGAATCCGACCCTAAGTCATGTTGAGTTGTAGCAGTAGTTTTATGTTTCCCTTTGTTATTGGGTTTCTTTGGCCTCAATTCTGGATGTAATTTCCAAAAATGAGTTTCATCATGGCCTTATTTTGAACAATGTTTAAAAGTCACTTTTTCTCCCTCTTTATTAATAGATGCATTCTTTTTGTTTTTACCTTTTGGGGTTCTCTCCTTGGCTTTACCCTTAAAAGGTTTCTTCCTACCCTCTTCAGGAATGTTCTTCCCTCTGGCTTCTAGATGTGTGACCTGAACACAAACTTCATCTAGACTGGTGGGGTTAAACATGAGAATAGTATGTTTTAGGTAGCTATGTAAGCCTCCTATGTACTTTAAAAAAGCATCTTGGATTTGCAAATCCACCCCTAATAAAAGAGCTCTTCTCCTAAATTCCTGGGTGTATTCTTGCACATTTTGTCCCTTTCACTGCCTAAAGTTCTGCCAGATCATGATGGATTTTTGCATATGAGCTAATGGATAAAAATATCGTTAAATAGCAACAATAAAATCTGACCATGATAGAATAATCTTACCATGTTTCCTGATTTCCTCCTATGTCTTGGCTTCCCACCAAACAAGTGCTGCATCTTCCATTCTTAAAGAAGCTAATTTAATTTTTGTATCATCATCTTTAAGGTTTTGTATTCTTAAATAGACCTCCAATTATCGAATCCAATTATCTAGCTTGTCTGCATTTACTCCACCATTAAACATTGGCAATTCAAACTTAACATCAAGTTTTAATAAAGGATATTTACCAGTGCTCTTGGACTTGTGTGGCTGATGTACTGAAGAAGAGGTATAAGATGGTGATGATGATGATGAGGGTGAAGATGGTGGCTCTCCATTGTCTCCATTTCCTCCATTTCCTTCTTTTACTTATCTTCATCATGTTGACCTCCTGAAGAAACTTTTCCTTCCTTTTGGAGTTTAGATCCTTCTCCTTCCAATCTCTCATTCCTTTCTTGACAAAGAATTCTAACAATCTAGATCATGTCAAGAAATGCTTTCCTAAGCACTCTTTCTTCTTCCTTAGGGTAAACGTCGTCATGAATTTATCCTTCCTCATGAGGCATGCTTAATGGAGCTTCTGCTTCTTTAGGAAGTGAACTAGGTGGTGGAGATTGTGGCAATCTTGCTCTCCTTTGCTTTGGCTCCTTTTGAAACCCTCCTGCTTCCACCAATTTGTATTCTCCCCTTTCGAGCTTGAGCCTTGTAAGCATCTAAAAATTGCAAATAGTTAAACAATTCTTTGCACTAAACAACACCAGAGAAAAAATCTAGCTCTGATACCATTTGATCTGAAATGAATGTATTAATTTTACTGTGCTAAGGGTCTTTCAGTTTTAAAAACATGTGCATAATTGATTCATTAGTTTGCATAACGATTAAGGAGTTTTTCCATGAATTATAGATGAACTTTAGTGAATTAGAAGCATAAAATAAGTCTAAATAACACTGAAAAACAGTGTAAAACAGATAAATAATTCACCAGATGAAGTTTACACAACAGGCATGATGAAGCAGTTGACCCCTCCTGGGCTACATCTGCTGGTCCAACTCTCAATGGCTTGTCCATCTTTCATTATGCTCAAAATTTTGCTATTACATGTAGTTACCATACTCTAATGGCTATTTTATCTTCACCAATGGCTTCAAAATGCTCTAATTAGTCAAAAATGTCTCTTCATTCACTCAGAATGATAAAAAATTGGGCCTCCTACACTTTTACCCAATATCTCCTAAGAAAACTCCGCTAAATGTAGAGAACTCCAGTTAACTGGAGTTAAATTAGGGCTGACTGCCAAATTTGGCATGCCCCTATCCACTCCACCTATTAAGCCATGCATTAAACGTTACTATTAGGGTGGTGGCCACATGCGCACCCCTGACAGTTAAGTGGCTTGACTAGAACACAGCAGAATACAATTTGGAGTTAAATAACATACATATGTGAAGCGATCAAACAATGCTCTTTATAGTAGAATGAAAATAACCCAAAACACGTTACATACACACGGACTTCTTGTTGAAGGGACCCACCATACGTCGAATCGATCGCAATCGCTTGCCCGCAAATTTTAACTCTTTGCAAATTCGCTAAACCACAAAACTTGCGAAGTGCGCTATTGCGCAAAGTCGACACGTGGCTCCCCCTCGTCACATCGCATCCTTCATCCTTCTCACATCGCATCGCAACCCATTTAACATGTCGTGTGAACTCTTATCGGTAACCACTATTATTTGTGAAATGCGAAATTGTGATTCATCATCCATCGTTGATTTGCTGCATGATCCAACGGCTCACGTCTGTCTTCACCAATTCATTGCATATCATTATGTTAGACTTGCGAATTCATCATGACCGTTCATCTTTCACCCTTAGATCTATGATTTAATCGCGACTGTCCGTTGCTCTCTCGGAATTCTTCTAAGTATTTCTGTCTTTAGACGATTGCTCCTCATATGACATCGGTTTTTCGAACTGTTCACGGCGCCGGAATCTGGAAGACGAGAATTACGCAACCATCCTCATTTCAACCCAATCCTGTAACTTTTAATTTTGAGAAAAATTTATGAACTCCTGATCATCAGCTCAACTAGAATTATAGCATTGAGAAAAGAAAAATTCGAGGTTGGAAAATCTTATTATGAGCTTGAAAAAAATTGTAAGTCATTCGATCTTTACATTTGGAGTAAAAAAAGGTTCCTCTTTGAGACTCTCGTCACCCATGTTGTCTTATACGGATGTGAAGTTTGGGGTTGCAGTATATCTAGATATTTGTGGAGAAATATTGAGATGATTCAAAAGCAATTCATAACCTATAACCCCAAGATCAAGGGAAATACTCCCTATCCTATCCTTTTGATCGAAATCGTCATGTCCACCATTGAAAGTACGACTATGTTTAGATATATGATGTATAAGAATAAGCTTTATAGCATGTAATCAAAGAGGCTCCCAAAAATTTCTTCTAACTTTAGTCAAAACACCAACCTGTGCCTCTAGCTCGGGTGGGATAAGGATGCCCAGTGTTGGCTCAACCATTGGGGGATTAGGGAGGAGATCATCATGGGAAACAAGGATAATGTCAAAGATACTATTACCTCAAATTTTAAGGACAAGTTGTGGGATGATAAGGAGCTGGAGAGTAAAAGGGAGCTAAGATACTATAAGGAGGTGATCAATCCCACCCTTGATAACCATAATTATCTCTCTAAGTTGACCAACACTAAGAAGAAAACAAACATCGCTAGGATAAGAAGTAATTCTCATGAGCTTCAAAGTGAAACCAAGCAGTGGTCTAGTCCCAAGACTCCCTGGGACAATATAATATGTCATATTTGTGATACTGAGAAGGTGGTAGATGAAAAACACTTCCATTTAGATTGTCTGGTTCTTACTCACATCCGCTCTCAATTCCCTGTCATCAACCACACCTCCAATCTTTTTTTACTTATTAAGTCAACTCAAATATAGCGATCTTTGAGTGCTTCTTTCCCTTCTCCTTGATCAGAGAAACAAGATTTTGAAAAATGACAATTATACTCTTTTTCCTTTTCTTGAAATTCGATAAACCACATTATTCTTATTCTTAGTGAACATTAATCATCATCATCATTATTATTTTTAATATTCAATAATATTATCATTTATTAATATTTAATAATATTAATGTTTATTAATATTTAATAATTTTATTGTTTATTAATATTTAATTGTTTAATGTCATTATTTATTAATATTATTAATAATATTTATTATTATTATTTAATTTAATAATAATTATTTAATATTAATTAATCAAAATCTTTCTTTCAATCTTTCATATTCTCACTCTTCCACTCAATAGCTTTTAGAGAAAATAGCTTTATTCAATTGTATATTTCCCTCTCATGCACTTCTTCGTTAAAAGCTTTAACCGAGGGTTTAAAATTATATTTATAATTATAATTATAAACACTTTTTCCATATATATAATTATAATTATATCTTATTTATTATATTTAAATAATTATGATTCAGAGTTTAAAATTAAATTTCAATAAAATTAAATTATAATTTAAAATTTTAATTAAAAAAATAATTTAAAATTGTATCATTTTAGTTATTAAGATTGTTAATTTATTACTCAACAACTCATTATAAGGCAGGTGTAATTGTAATGTTACATCTCTTAATATTCTTTTTGTTTTGGTTTTCAAATTATGTAGTTATAGGTGGATAAAAGTGTCTATTTTAAAATACAGTTTTTAAATTTTAATTTAATATAATTATATTAATTTTTGGATATAATTTTTGCTATAGAATATAATTCTTGCCAACATAATACATTAGAATATAATTCATTGATTGTTACCAATGTTATACAAAGAGCAATATAATTATTGATTGTTACCAATGTTATACAAAGAGCAATATAATTATTGTTTCAACTATATTCACAAAATGCATTCTACACTATTGTACCAAACCATACATAAATAGAATACAATCTCATTGTGTTCTCATTATACTATTTCACAAGTTTAAATTCAACACGCTTTGTATCGCATAAAATTATATCTAGTTATAAAGAATTGAAATTTTAATTTTATTAAAAATATATTTTATTATAAAATTTATTAAAAAACTAAAAATAAAAATTTAAACGGTCTATATATATATATAATAAAAAAATAATACTGAAAAATAATTTAATAAGACCAAACATTAAAAAAATTAAACTATACATTATAAAATCATTTTCTTTTTCTTTTTAATTGACCATTTTGTTTTTATTGTTGATATATATTTTCAATGTGCCCCGATATTGATTCTAATCGTTCGACGCTCAATTTTTGAACTACCTAAAGCCATTAAACCCTACAACAATCATCACACCCTCCGCTTTCTAGCTTACCCTAATACTAAATCACATGAGCCCTTATTTTCTTATCAAAACAAACACACCTAATTTAATTATTATTATCATTGTTAATAAAACATTTATAGTGTTGGGTTTTTGACTAATTTACAACCATGACTGGGACCTCATCATAACATTGCTCCTTTGTCCATGACTTTAATGTCAAGGTGATTTGTATATTCCAACTAATTTATTTATTTGAAATGCTTTATTCTATTTTATTATTATATGTAAATTTATTTGCATTGCACATCCTGAATCAATAGTTAAATTATATGCAGGACATTAGGGGTAATGACATGGATCTAAGCATCTACAAGGAGAAGGTTTTACTCAGTGTCAACGTCACCTCTCAATGGTAACTCAATGTCATCTCTCAATGGTAACTCTCCCTTTTGCTTCAGTTTGAGAACAAAAATTTATAGAGGATATAATTTATGTTATTTTTATTTTTTTTAGTAAAATAAATAATTATAGGGATTTGAATTTCTAATTTTAAATTTTACATAATACTTCATAACAAGTTAATTAAGTTACATATATAGGTTCTTAATATATATATATATATATATATATATATATATATATATATATATATAATTTGGTAGTACTTTTTTTTTTCAATTAAACAAAACAACAGGTTTACATTAGCAGAATATATACTTGGTAGCCTCAACCTACCCATAGGAAACCAGGTTTGTTGGCCACCTCAAAGAGTTAAAAACCAACCAAAATTGGAATAGTTTAATCATGTCTCTAGATACCTTTTAAGGCATATTATCTACTACTTTGACATATTGAAAAAATAAATGCTAACCACCATTTGCATATTTAAGAAAAAACAAAAACAATATACACAAACGCATGACTTGGAAGGAAATATTTTGAGCTTCGTTTCATTTTTATAAGACATTTTTTTCTCCGATTTTTTAAAGTGTTTTGGACTGAAGTATGTATTTTTTGCAAAAATTTTAAAATGAGTTCTTTTTAAATTAAATCTTTTGTGATGTTTTTTTTAATTGAGTTTTTGTCTAGATTTTTGAAGGAAATTTTTTGAACTTCATATTCTTTTTTCTTTTTTTTTTTTGAATCGGTCTACTTCTATATTGATACAAAATAAGATTACAGAGAGGCTGAGGCCTCAGGAGAGCTAGCCCATGGATGCGGCATTCTCACATTGCAGTGCTGACCATTGACAGACAAAACAACTGGTTACTGACCAAAAGTTCGTTTAAAATCATGACCTTGTCCGACTCTAGAAGCAACTGATGCTTATGACTGAACTGTTGACTGGAATACAGGTCTCTATTCTTCTGACTAAACAAAGGCAAACACTGCCCATGGTATAAAACAAAAACAGACACATTGTAGCGCTGGAGCGTTCTCCTGGGAACATTAACATAGATAATAGTATGCCGCCCACGCAGGGGAAACCGGCGATGTGACGAATGATAAAGCATTTGATCTTGAAAAAGATTAGCCATCAAAAAACTGTATAGAAGAAGGAGAATGAGCACCTCCTTGCTGCTAAAATTCAAAAACCAGCGGGCATAAACCTGATCAAGCATCATTAGTGGGAGAAGGCACCTCTTCGACGACGGGGCACACAAACTGATTGGGATCATCTTCAACTGGAGGAGGGCGTTCCTTGCTTGTAGAGTCACCACCTGAAGGATCGCAGGGCCTAGCGTGCTGAAGCGCACTCTGAGTGGCTTGTTCGCCCGGAACACTCTGCAGACTATCAATCTGAGGGGAGCAGTACAGAATTTCATCCCCAGACACCGGAGCCTCTTCAGTGGTGGCCATAACCTGATCAACTGGGTGATTTCGAAGCTTGATGGTAACAGAAGCTAGGAAATTTTGATTGTTGAGCGTACAGGGGTACTGAAAGCGTGCGGTGTGAAAATGGGCACTGGAGGAAAGACGGACTTGCGCAGCTGAATTGGATTGACCACGACCTTGTCCTCGTCCTGTCCGAGGAGCAGGAGCACGACCATGACTGGAATCTGAGGTATCAGACGAAGAAGCCGAAGAGGGGAACGAGGGCAGGCGATTTTCTTGCCCATGAGAGGAGCCGCATCTACAAGTCATTCATGGGCGCAAGCGAGGCATGATGTGCGAAGCAAAGAGGGTGGAGCGATGATCAGAAAGGGGGCTGGTGGTCAAATGCAGAGGAGTCCCAATGAAAACAGAGGGAGAGCAACTGTGGTTACAATAAGGACTGAAGGATATATGAATTTCAGGTGAAAGATTGATGCAACAATTCAGAGAACAACGCTTCCCTGTGCTGGTGGGCAAGAAAGGCTCAGCATCAACCAGGGAGCAACAAGTTCGAAGAGGAGGAACACAAAGGAAGTTCCGAATGGGCGCCATGGTAGAGGGAAGATCGAGATAATGAGGAGAGGTTGGCTGCATTAAAGCAGCATTAACGTTTTCATCAGAAGTAATAAACACTTGAATTAAGCGAGGGTGGATGGCCGTGGAGATGAACCGCGTGCCAATCCACCACATCACCTGCAGATCAATCGTCTCGAAGTTCACCCGCATCCGGGAGAACTTCATATTCTATTATCATGGGAAATCAAAGAAATTGCGTGAGAAAATATGATCGAACAAGAGACCCTGAGGAACATAGAGAACCTGGGAGAGAATCTCGCAAAAGAAAGAGAGAAGCACTCTTAAATATTGAAAGGGAAAATCAACCTCAACTAGAAGTTGAAGCAGGTATGTAAATGTAAATATTATGAATTTGATATTTAAAATTTTCCTAGTGTAAAATGTGTTCAAACTTACTTCTCCCATTGATAACTATCTGTGAATATATTTGCAATGTAACAGAGAAGAGATATTCCACAAAACATTGATGATGATACAAAATTTTGAAAGAGAAAGGAAAAGAGATATTTAACCAACATTTGAAGATGAGAAATGTTTGTAATAACACATGAATATTATTGAAATATATATATTTATTAATTTAGTTATATTATTAAGTATGTAACTTATTAGTGCTGGATATTATTCTTTTGAATATGTACAGATGAAATCAATGTTGATGATGAGATGTTAGAAAATGTTGACACTCACACATATGGAGATAAAAGAGTTGACCATGTTATACGATATCGTGTTAAACGCATTTTTGATACGTACTTCATAAAGGAAAATGTGACAGTTCAAGCCCAAATGTTGAAAAGTCTCCTATAATTAAGGAAATTAAAAGAAGCTACGACTTTATTGGATATTCGAAAAAAAATAAATAAAATAAAAAAAAAAAAATAAATAAAATAAAAATAAAATAAAATAAAAAATAAAAAATAAAAAATAAAAAAATAAAAAAATGTGATACAAAATATAAATAGTGCTATAAATTCAATTAGAAGATCTATACAAAAAAATGTTTCAGTTGTACATAGAACAATACATATGGCAGTGGTTTCATCAAGTACTAAAGAGAATCTCTTGGTAAAATCTATGGCACGAGCATTAGGAACCTCACGAAAAAACTTACACAAACATCGGAAATTTCGGTTGCAAATAGATGTAAATGATGAACTTGCTCATTAGAGAGCTATTTGTAGGCAAACATACAAAGATAGACTTGAAGAAAATGTTAAAAAAACAATATATGAATATTGGAAGAAAAATTCATGTGTTTCACCAAGTGCAAGAGATGTGATGTGAAGAAGAATAGCACAAAATCAGTACAAATAACATGAAAAACATTTATTGGAAACCACTCAGATAGAGTTGTTCAACAAGTTCAAAGAATAGAATCATAAAATTCATGTCTCAATCAGTGCTTTTGTTCAACAAAAACCATGGTATGTAAAACCTATCACCGTACGCGACACTTGTTGTTGTCATTATCATGTGGAATTTCAGTTATATTATGACACATTCCTTAATTTTGGTAGAACATTTTGGAAATATTCACCTCCTCCTTCCACTATCCGTGATTTCATATCTCAAATTCTATGTGAAAGAGAAAGCGATGAATTATTTTACGAAAAGAAATGTGTTGGTGGTAAAAAATGTGATGATTGTGGAAATTTGACTAAATTTAAAAACAAATATCGTACTGATATAAATGATCAATCATTGTCCAACATGAAAGTGAAATGGAAGAGATATGAATATATCCATACATCGATTCAAGGTTCAAATAGTGCTAAAAGAATTGAATTACAAGAAGAAGAAATTTTTGTGATAGATTTTTTGAGAAAGTTTGAGGTAGAAATTTATAAATACACCAAGAATTCCCATAAAGCTCGATGGAAAGACTTGCAATTCAAAAAATCCCGTGAAGTTTTTCCACCAGGGACCATTTTATCAGTAATTGATTTTGTAGAAAACTACACATTTGTTCCACAAAAATAAATTCAGATCATTCTAACCAAGTCTCCATGATCGTCCATATTATATATAAACATGCTGAACAAAATGTTGACCATATAGAAAGAACCAGTGAAAATCAGCATGCTATTAAAGAATATCACTTTTATATCCGTGACGATCGTACACATGATACATATTTTGTACTACACTGTTTTGAAAATATTTATGACTCCTTGAAAAGTCGTGGAATAAAATTCAATGAGCATTGGATATGGTCAGATGGATGCGCAGGTTAATTCAAATCTTCAGATCATTCTTTTGGTTGTATTTTCTTCATAAGGAAACATGCATTAAACATTGTTGGAATTTCTTTGAGACTGGCCATGGAAAAAGAGAACATGATGGTGCAGGAGCATGCATAAAATGAGCACTTCAAAGATATCAAATGAACCCCTCTACAAACCAACTTGTGGACGCTAAAGAATTTGTTCAATGGTGCATCACTTCTCTAAGCAATGAGACTAACCGATCAAGGGAAGTGCGAAGGTACATTCAATTTAATTTTTATTGGATATCCAATTTTAAACAATGTACATTTATCACAATGATTATCTTTGATGGTATTTTGATTTCATATTTACATTCTTCTTTTAATTTTCCATATATAGGTTTTCTTGGCATATTGGGATCGAAGATGTAGATAGATCAGTTAAAACAATAAAAGGGACTCGAAAATTTCATTCAATTAAAACAAATTTTTCCACAAATGTGTTTGCATTAGATAAAATAAAATATTTTTTTTTTTCTCATGTTTGCATAGTCTCCCACAAAATCCAATGATGTTTGTGAAAAAAAAATGTATGTAAAATATTGGAAACATATAGAGCTAAATACAAAGGGGGAAATGTCTGTTGCAATGTTTGAAGAAATTCAATCAGAGGAGACTACAATATCATTTGATGGTGATCGAGTTTCTAATCTTGTTAGAGAAGATAAAATTTGAATTTATTTCAAATGATAGATATCTAGAAATAGATACTAAAATTATTTTAAAGTTAATTTTTCATGTTAATTATGATCTAAATTTAAATACATAAGTTTGTTAATTTTTTTTTTATTGTGCAGGAGATGTTTTTGTTGTAATTGCACCTAGTGACAATGATGAAAATGTGAATTATTATTTGATGCATTGCATTGAACGAAAGATGAAATTATTAGAAAACTATAATGATCACGAATTTATGTATGACATAGGATCTATTATACTGAAAGGTTATTTTTTCAGACAAACTAATCAAAGTGGGGATTTTGTTTACTTTGAAGACTATGAACCTGATGTCATAAGTTGTCAATATAGTCACTTGGTGTGTGAAGCATGCATAAAGTTGATAGAGGTTCAATCAAAGAAAAAAACAAAAATTAAGAAATGGAAAATGTCAAAATCTGATCATGAACGGATAATTGAAGATGGCATTCCACTGGAATTTTTTTGATTGAACTGCCCAACAATTTCTTCTCTTTGGATTCATGTTTTAGAACTTCCAGGACTCAACTAAAAATTGAGCTGCCTTGTTATGTTATCTGTGCAAGTGTTTGCACATGTACATTGTTTTGGTACATGCACACTAGTATCAAATGAAAGCAACTTTTCTATACATGCATTGATGAAAAATGTTACATGTATTGGATATAAATATGTTCTAGAATGAATTTCACTGAAAGTAGCTTTTCTACGTGCATTGATGAAAAAAATTGCAAGTGTTGGATATATATGTTCTAGAAGTATTGGATATATATATGTGTGTGTGTGTGTGTGTGTGTGTGTGTGTTCTAGAATGCAATTAACTGAAAGCAGCTTTTCAATGTGCACTAATGAAAAATGTTGCAAGAACTAGATATATATGCTCTAGAATGCAATTAACTGAAAGTAGTTTTTCTATGTGCATTGATGAAAAATGTTGCACGTGTTGGATATATATGTTCTAGAATGGAATTAACTGAAAGTAGATTTTCTATACATGCATTGATGAAAAATGTTGCACGTACTGGATATATATACATTATAGAATGCATTTTTAAAATTTTATGATTGTTTGACACATCTAACAAGACCTATAATCTTATGATTGTTTATATATATGTGTGTGTGTGTGTGTGTTGTACTTCAATCGTTTTAACATATATATTCAAACATGTGTAAAATCATTTCTACATGTACATATATTCATGTGAATTTTTTTTTGTTTGGAAAACGACAACTTGAATTTTAAAAACAAAACATAATATCATAATCACATGCCAAATGTAGTTCATTCATCCAAAACTTGAGTTTTAAAAACAAAAAAATTATATCACAACATTACTTCACATGCCAAATGTAGTTCAACCATCCAAAACTTAAGTTTTAAAAATAAAACAAATTATAACACAACATTACTTCACATGCCAAATGTAGTTCAACCATCCAAAACTTGAGTTTTAAAAACAAAAACATTATATCACAACATCACTTCACATGTCAATTGTAGTTCAACTATCCAATAAAAACATAACATTATATCACATGCCAAATGTAGTTCAACCATCCAAAACTTGAGTTTTAAAAACAAAACATTAATATAGATCACAACATTACTTCACATGCCAAATGTAGTTCAACCATCCAAAACTTAAGTTTTAAAAACAAAACAAATTATAACACAACATTACTTCACATGCCAAATGTAGTTCAACCATCCAAAACTTGAGTTTTAAAAACAAAAACATTATATCACAACATTACTTACATGCCAATTGTAGTTCAACTATCCAGTTAAAAAAAAAAAAACATTATATCACATGCCAAATGTAGTTCAACCATCCAAAACTTAAGTTTTAAAAACAAAAAAAAATTATAACACAACATTACTTCACATGCCAAATGTAGTTCAACCATCCAAAACTTGAGTTTTAAAAACAAAACACTATAGATCAAAAGTATCAAGTATCAAGTAACATTACTTCACATGCCAAATGTAGTTCAACCATCCAAAACTTGAGTTTTAAAAACAAAACAAATTATATATAACACTGTAACATTACTTCACATGCCAAATGTAGTTCAACCATCCAAAGCTTGAGTTTTAAAAACATTATATATCACATTCACATGTACCAAATGTAGTTCACATAAAATATGTCCAAAATTTGTAGATCTCACAAGTATCAAGTATCAAGTTATATATGACTGCATCTAGATAAGACTATATATAAAAAAGTAAATTTAAGACTAAATCTATTGAAAATATAATGTTGCACATGTGCATGTGCATCATCCATCAAATAGTGCATGTGCATCATCCATCAAATACAGATGGATGTAGTGTCTCTCCCAGCAAAGTCACAATCCTCTAGCTATCCTGCGAAGCATGGGGAACCTGTACACAATGTATACAAAATTAAAATTTGATGTTTTAAAATTGAGTGAGAATATATAGAACTTCATGTAAAAAACAAAATGTAAAAAAAATCATGAAATACGAGGTTCCCTGTCCATTTGTTACTCATCCACTACAACTTCCCCCACAAGAACATCTTGAATAGTAAACTGTACAATATACATGTACAGTTATATATATATTAAAAATTTTCAAATGAAAATGCATATATAAACTTATTTTCAATAATATTAAAAAAAAAGTTAGACAACTTGTTCAAATGGTTGAAATGGTGTGGATGTTCCTATCTCCATCGCTAGAGTCCGTGGAGAAAAGAAATCCTCTATAGGAACCTAAAATTCAAAAAATTTAAAAGTATAAAATAACTCAAGATCAAGATCTCAATTTATAATAAAACTTTTAAACTTCAATTTATAAATTATAACTTAAAAACATATATTTAAGTGAAAAATTGAATACTTCTACTGGTAGATTTGGCACATCTCCTAAGAGAGGCTCCAAAAGAAAATCTCCAAAAACCTAAAATTCAAAAAATTTAAAATAACTCAAGATCTAGATATATCTCATTTTTTAATGGAACGTTTTGAGGTGGAATATATAACTTAAAAACATAAATTTTAAAGGTGAAAAATTGTCCATACTTGTGATTGTGGATTTGGCACATCTCCTAAGAAAGAAGAAGTTACATCTCCCAAGGAAGAAGAAGGTATCGCCATCCCAAAAACATCGGATGGAATCGGAATCTATTAAAACATTTTATTATATATATGTACATGTACATGTGTGCACAATTATTTATTTTAAAAATATCTCATCATGTTTCAATATATATACTAATAGATAAAAAATAATTGTACATTATCATGTTCACTTAAAAAACATTAACATTTGCCAACATATCTTGATGGTGAGAGCCATCTTGATTGTATGATTGATGGTGAGACCCATCTTGATTGTTTGAATTGGAGGCTCCGACCGTGATATTAACATTTTCTTCATTCATCAAGCGTGACAACTGCAAATGGTGTTAACATATAATGAAAATAATATTAAAAAAACACATGTAAACAAATTTGTACAAATTGAATGAAAATAATATTCAAATTGATGGCCACCTCGATGTGGTTGGCTAGCATCTTGCCCACCCTGAGACTATTGAGAACTAGAACGACCCTACTGAGAACCAACACGACCATCCGTTGAATGGCCTTTGGGGGAATACATATCACCACCTTCACGCAATCCGCCTGCACTTATTGATGGCCTTCTAAGGGAATCTGAACCACCACCAACCTCACGAGACAAGAGAGAAGCTTCATAAAAAAATATGAATTTATAATCAATTCAAAAATACATTCATACATATAATACATGTACATATTCATTGATTAAATCGCGTGAACCATACCACTATTGCATGAACCATGGGCATGCTCCATTGATGGAGTAGACACCCTTCTCCTCTTCGCTTCTAAAAAATAAAAAATGAAACTTATTAACAACTAATTTAACTCACAAAATTGATAAAAAATCAATTCCATATGTACACACATGTATGTATAGGTATGGATATTTAAAATTATATTTAAATACCATGAACATCCCTCGATCCCTAATCCCCCTCTAACGTAGAGGTATGGGATTTTGTTGATCTTCGTTGTTCATCCTCCATGATATATATATCTACAGTGGACATTTACAATTATTTTTTTTAATTAATATTTAAAATATATTCAAAATAAATTTCAGAAAATTAATGTAATTTAGTGTACACAAATTATGTAAAAAGCAAATTTCAAAGCACTGATTGATGTGTGAAACTCATTTAAGAAAAAAAAATTATAAAAATGTTAAGTTCACCAAATTGCGCTTTACATGGTGGGAGCATACTTGGTATAAAATTGAAAAAACACATGGTCATTAAAAAAGAAGCGTGAAACTCCATTTAAACATAAAATTGTTGAAGTCCTCACATTTTAATTTTATAAAAATGTGAAGTTCACCACTTGTTGCAAATGTGAAGTTCACCAAGTTGCGCTTTACATGGTGTGGTGGAAGCACACTTGGTATATAATTGAAAAAAACACATGGTCATTAAAAAAGACGCATTTATAAGTACAAAACACACACATATCCAAGATATGTTACAATGTCCATCAATAAATTTTGAAAGAGAGCGTCTCAACACTAATTCATCTTTGAGAGATGAATCTTGAATTTTTGAAGAAGAGCGTCTCAAAACTAATTCATCTTTGAGAGATGAATCTTGAATTTTTGAAGAAGAACGTCTCAAAACTAATTCATCTTTGAGAGATGAATCTTTCATTGGCATTGCCCCATATAATTCTAATTCATCTTTGATAGATGAATCATGAATTGGCATTGCCCTACGTAATAGATCAGCAGACATCTTATTCACATTTGTAAAATGTCTTATACTAAAAAATTGAAATTGGCTATTTTGTATATTATAATAGAAGAGAACATGTAACAATCTCAGTACAATACTCCTCACAAGTACTCAGTATTGTCTCCAAAAGTTACACACAAACTAGCTCAGTTTTGAACAAGTCACAGGTTCAAAACTCATCCACTAATTTCCTGCCTCTACTGCGCAATCCAAGTTGGTTCAATGAGAGATCCAAGTTCGAATCTCCTTGGCTTCAACTGCGCAATCCTCATGGGCAATCTCCTCCAATTCTTGTGCAAATCTCATGCACAACTGATGTCGCAACTAATAGCAAACTCACCCTTTTATCTACCTCTTCCACTGGTCTCCACTGAACTGTCCATGCATTGTAGTGAACTGATGTGTTCTTGAGTTGAATAATGAGTTAATAATTAGTTAATTAAATAATATTTAATTCACTCCACTCATTACTAGTGTATTAGCTAGTTAAACTAAACACAACTAGTTCAACTAAGTTAAACCGAACACAACTCCACCAACTGTCTCATCAACTCCACCAAACTCCGCCACTTGAGTTCTAACTGAAGTCAACCATGCATGAGCTCACCAAACCCCTAGGAATAGCGTAATTCATTCTGTCAGATGCATGGGCCACATCCGTAGCTCCAACTGAAGTGCTGTAAGAGAATAAACTGAAGTTTATAGTCCAAATATTATTAAGGGCTAATAATATTTGACTGACCTATTTTTAGACAGGCAGTCTAAAAATAGACTTCGACTTGTATGTCTAAAAATAGAGGTCCATATATTTTTACCAACTCGACCAATCATCTAAGAATAGCATACTGCAACTCCTAGACCATGCTCCATATGTCTAAAAATAGACATAGTCTAAAAATAGCCTGCGGGCCCACTTAGTGAAGGCGACTTCATTTCACTAAGCTCCATCATCTTGTTGCATTTTCAACATTTAGTTTATAGGAGAAATGACATTTACATGGCTTGCAAAATTATTTTATGCACTTACTAAAAACATGCTTTAAAGTTAATGGGAGAAAGCCAACATGACACATGCTTTAAAAACTTTGCCTAAGAATTTATGGGAGAAATGACACATGTACACAGTTTTCCTTAAAGTGGTTGTGGTTTATGGATATTAAAATGAAGAACTTCTATTTAGATCTGTTCCAGAGATTGATTGTAGGGGCATTTACTGGATATGTCACCTTTCAGAAAATATGAGATCCAGAGTCTACCTGGCCCTTTACAAACTCTGCCTTTAGAACTTATAGAAGTTAACACTACTTGGCCCTTTATAGAGTCTGCCTATAGAACCTTGTAGAAGTTAACACTCAACAAACAAACTGAAATCCTATGGAAGTTTAGCCACTTTAAGTTCAGTTTTTAGGCTTTAAAGTTTGCCTTTAATTAATGGGAGAAAGCCTTTAGTTTTAGAGTAACCTTACAAAATGCTTTAATGTGAAGATAGTACTTTACCTACAAAACAATGAAATTGAAGACTATGCTTATATATTAGAGTTCTATTATGACAAATTAGTTATGTCCTTAATAAGAAGTATGATTTAACACTTGTCAAATTGTTTAATAATTTATAATAATGTCATTTTTGGCTTGTACTATCATTCATCCTTGATATGTACAAGAATTTTACAACTTCAACATCAACCTACACTATCATCATAAATTAGTTATGTCCTTAATAAGAAGTATGATTTAGCACTTATCAAATTGTTTAATAATTTATAATAATTGATATGTACAAGAATTTTACAACTTCAACATCAACCTACACTATCATCATATCACTATAGCCATGTCAATTTAGATTATTTATATCCATTACATCATAAAACACTCCACTTTTAACATTTTAAAAGAATAAAGCAACATGGAAGGTGTTAATTTAGGTACATTAATACACTCCACTTTTAACATTTTACAAGAATAAAGCAACATGGAGGGTGTAAATTTAGGTACATTAATAAAATACAACCATGTCAATCTAGATTATTTATATCCATTACATCTTAAAACACTCCACTTTTAACATTTTACAAGAATAAAGCAACAAGGAAGGTGTAAATTTAGGTACATTAATAAAATACAGCCATGTCAATCTAGATTATTAAGATCCATTACATCATAAAGCACTCGACTTTTAACATTTTACATTTTACTCACCTTGAGTTTGAGGGATCCTATCCTATGGGAGTTCAATACAGCCATGTCAATCTAGATTATTAAGATCCATTACATCATAAAACACTCCACTTTTAACATTTTACATTTTACTCACCTTGAATTTGGGGGATCCTATCCTATGGGAGTTCACTATAGCCATGTCAATCTAGATTATTAAGATCCATTAAATCATAAAACACTCCACTTTTAACATTTTACATTTTACTCCATTTGAGTTTGGGGGATCCTATCCTATGGAAGTTCAGCTACTTTTAGTTTTTAGGCCTCAAAGTTTGCCTTGAATTAATGGGAAAAAGCCTTGAGAAATGACACATGCTTTAAAGTTAATGGAAGAAAGCCAATGACACATGCTTTAAAGTTAATGGGAGAAAGCAAATGACACATGCTTTAAAGTTTGCCTTAAGAGTTTATGGGAGAAATGACACATGTACACGATTTGCCTTAAAGTGGTTGTGGTTTATGGATATTAAAATGAAGAACTTCTATTTAGATCTATTCCAGAGATTGACTGTAGGGGCATTTATTGGATATTTTACCTTTTAGAAAAGATGAGATCCAAAGGCTACCTGGCCCTTTACAGACTCTACCTATAGAACTTGTAGAAGTTAACACTACCTATCCCTTTACAGACTCTACCTAAAGAACTTGTAGAAGTTAACACTACCTATCCCTTTACAAACTCTGCCTATAGAACCTTGTAAAAGTTAACACTCAATAAACAAAATAAAATCCTATGGAAGTTTGGCCACTTTAGGTTCAGTTTTTAGGCCTTAAAGTTTTCCTTTAATTAATGGGAGAAAGCCTTTAGTTTTAGAGTAACCTTATAAAATGCTTTAATGTGAAGATAGTACTTTACCTACAAAACAATGGAATTGAAGACTGTGCTTATATATCATAGTTTTGTTATGACATATTTATCTTGCCTAGCTAAAGTGTTATTATCTTCCTTTCCCTGTATATTTCAAGGTACTGAAAGAACGAATTTTCTGAATGGCATGGTTTTCAAGATGCGTAGTTATTTGTTGGTTTTACTTGGTATTATCGAAGGGCTAGACATTTCTGAAGGTTGTTTTATTTGAAGTCAATCATGTCATTTTGAAACAAAGAAAACTTAAGCGAGGAAGGTCGAAAATGAAAATAGTTTAAGGCAGTCCATTAGTGAGACTTAGTATAGCAGACGCAGACGAAACACAATCACTTATTGGACTGGAACACGGCCACATAAAATGCAGCCATATCAAGACATCTACTTATATGTTTATAGAATTTACAGCAAAGAAAACAATTGAAAGCAGGTGGTGCCAACCTGGAAATTCGAAATTCGGAGCCAAAGTCGAACAACAAGACTCTGCCAAGACCAGAGACGTAGACGTAGACACAGACGCAGGCTCGAAACATACAGCAGACGCAGACAAAACACGATCACAACAGACGCAGACGCTAATAAGCCTGAAACTCGTTAACAGCTCCGGGCTAGTGTATTTATAAACTAAAGTTTGGCCAGACTATTTTAGGGAATCTAGGAAGATATGTATCTGTTAGAAATTATAGGGAATCTAGGAATCTATTTGAGAATAAATTCATATAACCCGAGTTATGGTAGACATTGTCTATTTAGAATAACCCACATTATCTTGTAGAAGCGAAAATTGTGAGGTTTGATGTGAAGTTCACTAACGTTAGTTGCAGTATGAACCTCCTCATGGTATTTTTAACAATAAATATTCGACTATTCAAAGATGATGAGGGATCTAACTCAGATTTCATATTATAGGAGAAACTGGGAGGTCGTGAATACCCAAAGAAGGAGTTAAGGAAATAGTGTAAGAAAGATAAGCCAAATTTTACTGCCATTAAACGTTCATAGTCCCTATTCAATTTCGAAGCGAAATTGAACATAATTTCATACAAAGGTGAGATCAATGCACCCCAAAAAAAATATTGGTTGCATAAATTACATTTTGTTTTTAGCATTTATCATATAGACAAAGAAAAAAATATATCATTTGCTGGACTAAAGCTAGAGGGTTGTGCTATGACTTAGTCATAAAGTGATATGGAAACACATAGGTTGTAAGTTGATATGCCAAACACTAGGTGGGAGGACTTCAGAACACTTATCAAGTCCCAATTATACCCTATGAAGTGTGTAGAGGAGCCGTGGAATCACTCACGCTACTTTACGTAGACATAAGGGTGTATAAGAGTGTACTAAGTTCAAAAATATGGTCATATTGTTGGATATATTTCCCAAGAGCCCAAATGCACTCCTTAAGTATATGTGGGGTCTATATAACTATCTACAAAAACAAGTGATTCTTTCCAAGCTAAGGATAATGTATGATCCATGTGTATATGCACATTATCTAGAAACCATAGGCCAAAATAAAAGGTACTTAAGTGATTTGAAGAAAAAATATCACCAAGAAGCTTTGAAGGAGGGGAATAAGAACTGGAAATGGGGGGAGGATAAGAATAAAATAGCCACTACACATCCATGCAAGGGTAGTAGAAATAATTCTAACCATTGCAACATTGATGGTCACATTAAGGAGAATTATTGGACGTCTGGTATGTGTTATATTCTTTATGAGAATACCCCCATGCACTATATATTTTTCTAAGCATAGTGGTGGGAATAAAATGGGAGGAAAGGACCCCAACTTTATGGTTTCATAGAGACGAAAAATCCCCCACACATAGGTGTTCAAGGGCAGTGCCCAAAAAAAATGTTTTTGGGGAAAAAAAAATTCTCCCTTTATGATGGTTTTCATCACATGGTTTTTTCTTTTAGCATTTTTCTAGTGCATGGTAGTTTACCCCATGGTTCTACAGTTTTAGTTAAAGAACTAAATTTGTATCTGATCCAAGGTAATGGATTGGTACATATACATATACATACATACATATGTGTGTGTGTGTGTCTAATGGTCTAAAAATTAATATACTAATAAGAAAAATGATCTTCTCGTTTTGGGTTTCTCGATTAAATTATATGTTAATGCATGTGTTTTATATTGAATATTTTTCATTTTATTAAGAATCTATTTGAAACAATTAACTATATAAGGTTAAAACCTATGTTTTGTACCAAATTACTTTTGGTTTCAATGGGAAACTTTTATGGCTAATGTGTTTTTCTCGAAATGTGATAGACCCCATTAAAATGGGAGATATATCGAATTGATTCCTATGGTGAAATAAAATAGGTGAGTAGTTTAAAGATATAGATGCATAAATTCAATGAGCATAGTTTTGAGATATATAACTCCAAAATGGAATAGTCGTTGGTGAACAAATATCAGTGGATCACTATGGATATATGTGCTTCATTAAAAGGGATTTTTCTAGAATGATGGACTAAGTTGGAAAGAAGGGAAAATATCACAATACAATTGTGTCTCTTAGATGTTGAAGAATGTAGCTAGGTTCAGTCTTCATTATTAATATATTTTTCAAAAAGAATTTATAATTATTAAATGACTTATTAAAGCATGGGTTTCATGCTTGGGTCATATTTAGATTAAAGAACCCATTATGGATTTCTAGGTTAACAACTCTTCACTATGGAGACACAACTCTTCACTATGTCATGTCGGCTCATTTACTGTGGAAAAATAATATGTATACCCAGCTGAGGTTTTCGCATTACCAACACAGACTTTTGTACTAAAATTATAGAGATAGGTTCAGCGAAATTACAGGTTGAGATGGGTGACTTTAGGCTTTGGTACAATTACAGAAGGACTAAATTTCAGGCTAAATACAAAGATGCAATTCAGATGAAGTTTGTATTTCTTCAAAGAATAGTTTTGGTGTTACACATTTTTGAAGCTATTTAGTGTAATTACAGTTAATTAAAGCCACAATATTGGTGCTATTTATGTTTCATTACCACCAAAGAAAGGAGCTTGGATAAGAGAAGATTTCAATGTTATCTCATTCAATGAACTCAGTGCTAATACAGTCAAGAGTTATCACAGAGAATCTTTTGGTGTCGTGAAAATGGAAGGGTTATCCCTGGCAGTGTACCTACATCTTGTATCCTCTTTTATTTTTTAATTTGTATTAGCCTTGATGATAAGAAAATATAAATTTTAAGAACAAATAATAATAATGAAAACAACACAACATAATGTCATAATAAGGGAAATAATTTAACTGCCAAACCTATGGATTTCCCAACATTACATCGGAGATAAGGTCATGATCAAAAGAAAGTTTGAAAATCCACTTATACATATCCTGAGTGAAAGGTTCTTGAATATCATGTCATTTAAACTAACACAAAGATGGAAACTTCTGGGCTAATATCATAGTGAGCCAGTTCAGTCTTAAAGAAAAATTGAAGAAGGAGGATTGACGCTATATCTCAAAGTGACAAATTTGGATAAAATTCAAGATGTGAAGTTCAATATTAATCACAAAGATAAGCCTCAATATAAACGCAAACGCAGACGCAAGCCCGAAACACAAAATAGACGCAGAGGAAACAATTGACAGCATAATTTATAGTAATAGAATTTACAGTCATGACAACAATGACAACAATTGAAAGCAGTCATAGAATTACAGTCAATTGCCACACAAAATGCAGTCATAAAATTTACAGCAAAGACAGCAATTGAAAGCCGGTGGTGCCAACCTGGAAATTTGAAATTCAAAGCCGAGGTCGAACAACAATACTCTACCAAGACTAGAGACGTAGACGTAGACGCAGACCCAAAACACACAATTGATGCAGACGAAACACGATCACAGCAGACGCAGACGCTAATAAGCCCGAAACCCGTTAACAACTCCAAGCTGGTGTATTTATAAACTAAAGTTTGGCCGAACTATTTTAAGAGTTCGGCCGAACTTATATTGTCGATTTTCCAATCTCCGACCAAAAAATTGTTTGCCCACGAAGTCAGTACATCATCAATGTAAACGACAGAATGAGTTCGGCCGAATTAATTTCAAAAGTTTGGCCGAACTCTATAATAGTTCAGCCGAACTATTCTAAAAATTTGGTCGAATTGTTGAGAAAAAAAATTTCCGCCCCCGATTCTCACAAAATTCTAACCCAACTTCATGGGTTTACCCACCTATGAAGTTACTCATCGACCCCGACATATCCACTTGATTCATATTTTGGAGTTGGCGTTCCATTCGGCCTAAACGAACATTTTGGTGATGTTGCTGAAGGTGGATTTCCTAAATATCTCTACTCATTTCAGCCAATATGGAGGCTTCTTTTGGGTCTCCTCCCACCTCCTGAACTACTACAATGGCCTTTTCATTAAACACTTCATTGTCCAATAAAGGTGGATTGACTGCTTAAACAAGGACAATCTTCCTTTAGTATTCCCAGGATCAGTCAGCATAGGATCAATTTCATCGTCAGCGATATCTTCCTCAACTTTGGTTTTAAGGTCATTCTCCCATCCTAAAATCAAAGATTTAACCTGCCCAGGTGTTCCCACTGCATAGGCATGGAAAAGGTTTTTAGTTAGATTTTCTTCCCCGTTTACTTGATCCTATCTTTTCCTTACATTTGTCCTTTCCTTCTCTTTTTCCAGTGTTACCTTTTCTTGTTGGTTGTGCTTTCATCATTTTCTTTTGTAGTCAGTCTCCTAGCAGTTGTACCTTCACCCAAATCAACACCAGGGTTCTTCCCTAACGTGCAACGACCTGAGGTTGAAAGATGCTAGGATGACCTATACATGGAGACATAGCAACATTGTTTTTAGTTAGAGTAAATAAAATATTATCCTGTCATATGAAGGTCAGATGTTTCCATCTCACCACCTCAACCAGATTGCTAGTCTCTTGCTCTTCTACGGATATTCCAGTTCCTTTGTAAGTAGTCCTCTTCACAGCCAGTGACACCCTCTGAGCCGGATAGTACAAAGTCATGCATTGTGCATACTCAATAAGCTACAGGAGAAGGCTTTGTGAGCCTGCCTTTGTATTCACAATTATAGAGTATTTTCATTCCTTCATGTAGACCCAAATCAAAAATTTAGCATATAGAAGCCATGTATTAAGGATACCCGTAACTGACAACAGAACCGAGCCCATACAATGACTAAAACCAGAGGACTGTTCGACAAAACCCATGAAACCCATAATACTAAGATAAATTCTATGCATGGTAATGGAATCGATGGCAACCATAGACAACAATCTGGAACCCGACAAATGTAACAACTTATCCCTGGCCCTAGCCAAATGCCCTTGAGATCTATAAGAACTTGAAGCCTGAACTGGATCTAGATTGAAAAAATTACCATAACCCTTATCCCTTAGACAGTCATTGTAAGACAAACATGCAAGTTCATATAATTGAATACAAAACTGTAAAATTGACATGTGGAGCTATAAAATTGACATGCATTGCTGTATAAATGACATGCAGAGTTGTAAAGCCAAAGTTGTTGACAAAAGGGGTCTGAATGCAGGGTTCTATGAGGCACTTGAGGGGAATGCCTTGCAATACCTTCACCCACCACCTCTCCTACCTTTCTCATGCCCTTTCTACAGAGACCAACGAAATCAACAAGACTAGCCAATTTGCAGACACAGGGGAAATCCTTAGAAAACACTGAAACTGACTCTTTCATGGAAATAACAAGACAAAGATCATATAAGTACGACATATCAACTCTATGCTAAGCTCCAAACCCTTTATACTAGATTGTAATATAAAAACAAAATTATTGATTTTTTAATGATTTTTAATTAAATCTAACCAATTATATTTATTTATTTTTGTTCATATTTTTTTTATTTAATAAATATTTTAATTTTAT